>CAUYUJ010022631.1:84517-89517 GCA_963575745.1 Prorocentrum cordatum | reverse complement strand
CGCGCTAAGGCGAGAGCAGCATTTTCAAAAGGACCCCCTCCATCTTTGAAGCTGTTGCAAGCTTTTGAGACGAATGTTTCGCAGCGCTAAGGCGTGACGCTAGTGCAAATTTCAAGCTTCGGGATCATACATGGTGAGGAAGTCTCAGGCGAATCGCTGGGCCCGCCCTACTGACACGTCTGGGGGTACGACAGGGACGAGTTGTTTATAAGGAATAGGGATGGAGGAGGACGCAGGACGCAGCGTAAAATGTCGAAGCATCCGAGAATGCGACGGCGACTACATAACATGAAAAGGGGGAGCGTGATTAATCACCAGCACTCCAGGCTGAAAGCGTTCAACAAGAAATTGCTCATCGGGGAGGGGAGGCCATCGAACTTTTGGCGGCACCAATCCAGCTCAGGCGAAGTGGGCGGCATTCGACAGCCCTCTCCCCCGCATCACAGGTCAGAAGGGAATGCCTGACGTTGGATGTTCGCCCACGGCAAGCCAGTCCCTGGCTCGCCGACGGGCTGGGTTCGGGGGTGCCTACGGACACGGGCCTCCAAGGGCATCCAACTTGGGAAACCCCAGGGCCACCCATGTCCCACAGATGCCACAATGCAGGGACGGGCCCTGCAAGGTGGATCCTGCGCCCGTCGCTTTCGAACAGGTCGCCTCCCGCCCCCGCCTCCAAAGCGGCAGCAGCAACAGCAAGGGCAGCCCTCCCCTCCCCCGAGACATGCTGCCGACCGCCCAGCCGCGTGGTAGCAGCCGATGGCTGGCGCAGCATCGGGCCAGGCTCGCACCGCGCCCCTGGTTTCAGCAGCGGCTTGCAACCGGCTGGGGCCCGGGCAACGGTCAAACAGCGCCTGCACTGAACCAGGGGAACAATCACCGCCCACCAAACCACCCCAACCCAACCCGAAGGCCCCAATTTGCCCTCCATTTCCAGTTGGGGGGGGTCGGGGAACGTTGATAAAACACACATGAAGCTCGTACCCCCCCCAACCCGAAATTCGAGTCTTCGGGTTGGGTTGGGGTGGTTTGGTAGGTAGTCAAACAACCAGTGACACAAACATAAAAACTCGGAGGCCCGCGCGGATTTCTCGGATCGGTGCTGGAAACCCCCTCCCTGGCGCGCGGAGCGCGCCAGGGGGCGGCGCCGGAGGCGCCGCCGGGGGGCCCAGCGTCGATCCGAGAAATCCGCGCGGACCTCCGAGCTTCAGGAGGGGAAAAAACACACAGACACAATCAATTAATCGTCGATCCCCAGGAAAATACAGGAAAATATGGGAAGTGCGGGGGAAGGCAAAAACCCAGAAGATATGGGAAAGTACGGGGAACCCGGTTATTTGTGTGTATTTACTTGCGTGTCCCAGGGCCCCTTCAGAGTTGTTACGTTTATGCCACTTTTTTGTTCCCCTGTCATTCTGCGTTCCCCTAGAGTGGACCAGAGCCGAGCATGGGCGGGAAAACTGCAGGGAATGACGGGGGAGGAGAAAGTGGAGGAGGAGGAGGAGGAGGAGGAGGAGGAGGAGGAGGAGGAGGGAGGAGGGAGGAGAGGAGGTAGGAGGAGGAGGAAAAGGAAAAGGAGGAGGAGAGGAGGAGGAGGAGGAGGAGGCGGAGGAGGAGGAGGGAGGAGAGGAGGAGTGGAGTTGGTACGCTTTGTGCACTTTTGGTTCCCCAGTTGAACCGACGAGGACCGGGAGGGTGCCTGGCGGCGCCGAGCATCCCCGCCAGGTTTTTTGGGGTAGGGGCACGCGGGGCCGGCTGCCCGAGGCGGCCGGAGCAGTCAGAGTGCACGGGATGTTCTCGGGGGGGACAGGACGCAACATACCCCTTTTCTCTTTTTTTTCCTCTCTCTCCCTCCCTCCTCATCCTCCTCTCCTCCTCCTCCTCCTCCTCTCTTTTCCTGTTCCTCTCTCTCCTTCTCCTTTCCTCTCCTCCCTTCTTCCTCTCCATCTTCCCCTTCCCTCCTACTCTCTCCTCCTCCTTCCTTGTTTCCTATCCCTCCTCTCTCTCCCTCCTACTCTCCTCTATTCCTCCTCTCCTCTCTCTCCTCTCTCCTCTCTTCCTCCTCCTCCTCCTCCTACTCTTTCGGGGGTGGGGGGACGTTCGATTAGTGAATAGTCCGTTTTCGGTTCATGGAGAGGGGCGTGGCCGTGGATTTCCAGGCCTGCGCCCGCCAGGTTTGGGCCTCAGGTCGTCTTCACTAGACCACGTTTTACTAAAGGGGGGTCTGTCCATCCCCGACCTTCGGACGAGCGCACGTTATCTGGACGGCTCGTGGGAGAAATCGGCACGACAGGTCAAAAAACGCTCGTGGCAGCTTGGAGCGACGCCACCGCCACATCAGCAACAGCAATGTCCTGGGCTCCCCAGCTTGGCAACGCCTTCGGCCCAGGCACTACCCACGAACCGCCAGGTACCACCGGCGCCCGCAGCCTGGCCGATCGAGTCCTGGAGCGGCACGTGCGCACGAGTCAGTGGAACTCAGGACGCAGAGCATGCTGGGAGCAGACACGGAAGATGCTGCGCCCGATCGACGCGCGGGCGGAGGCACCACGCGCAAGGCTGGGGTCGCAGCTTCGCCCTTCGTTGACGAACGAGAGGTGGTGGCTGCTTATGACAGGCGGCAGGCCCCCCGAGGGCACGAGAGCCACGGCATCTGGCCTCGCCCGCCTCTCCTCAGTGGCCACCCGTCATCCGAAATCCCAGCCACGCTCCAGCCACATCTAGCGGCCTCGGGCACCGAGCCATGGGGCCCAGACCCGTCCGTGCACCGAAGCCTGCCCCAAGTGGTGTTGCAGTGACTCCCTCCCTCCAGGCTCCCGTTGCGGTGCGCCCTCCCGCTAAGTTCCCTCCTTCCCAGGTCCCATACAGTCACGGATTCCCCAGACAGTGCTCGCACTTCTGTTCTGAGGAACTGGGCTGGTAAGCCGCTCTGGCTCTGGCGGCTATGTTGCCGCCGTCGCCGCCCCGTCGCCGCGTCGTCGCCGCACGTCGTCGGGGCCTGGCTGCCGCTCTGGCGGCTGTGGTGTCGCCGTCGCCGTGCCGTCGCCGCCCAGTCGCCACCCCGTGGCCGCCTCGTCGCCGCCACATGGGTTGCTCCACATAGACAGCACCACTTGTGTTGCACCACACAGGTTGCAACACATGCATTGAACCACACATACTGCATCGCATAGATTGCACGGCATAGTTTGCACATCATAGTTTGCTCCTCAGACTGCACAACATGCATTGCACAACAGAGGTTGCACAACAGAGGTTGCACAACATAGATGGCACAACATACATGACACTACACCGATTTCTAGAAACCCGCTGTTTGGGGTTTACGCTGGCTAGCATCTTGAAATAGGGAAATGCCCCGTTGGAAGACAAGTGCTTGAAAATCATGAACCGTGCCAAGAAACCATTTTCTGGGCCTTCATCGGCGAGTCAACATACTGACGATCCTGAATCGTGCCAGAACACAAATCCCGGGATCTCCACGGCGTGAATCATCGAGGGTGGCCCTTTCTGACAGTCCATGAAATTCCTTGGAATTGCTGTAAGCTCTTCAGACGAATGTGCGCGGCGCTAAGGCGACAGCCACATGCCGAAAAGGAACCGCCCTCTATCCGTGAAGCTCTTGCAAACTTTTAGGGCGAATGTGTGCGGCGCTAGGGCGAGAGCCACATTTCCGAAACGACCCGCCCTCCATCCGTGAAACCGTTGCAAATTTCAAGCTTCGGGATCATATGTGGTCAGGAAGTCTCAGGCGAAACGCTGGGGGTCCGTCCTGCCGACACGGTTCTGGGTACGACAGGGAGGAGTTATCCATCAGGAACAGGGATGGAGAAGGAGGAGGAGGAGGAGGAAGAGGAGGAGGAGGAGGAGGAGGAGGGGAGGAGGAGGCGGAGGACGGCGGAGGAGGCGGAGGTGGAAGGGAGGAAGATGAGGAGGAGGAGGAGGTGAGGAGGAGGAGGAGGAGGAGGAGGACGGAGGAGGCGGAGGAGGAGGAGGAGGAGGAGGAGGAGGGAGGAGGAGGAGGGAGAGGCGGGGAGGGGAGCGAGGCGGAAGCGGAGGGGCCCGGCGAGGAGGGGATGGAGGAGGAGGAGGAGGAGGAGGAGGAGGCGGAGGTGGAGGGGAGGGGAGGAGGAGGAGAGGAGGAGTGGGAGGGGAGAAGGACGGATGAGAGGAGGAGGAGGAGGTGGAGGAGGAGGTGGTGGAGGAGGTGGTAGGAGGAAGGAGGTGTGGGAGGAGTCGGAGAGGATAGGAGAGGCGGAGGAGGAGGAGGGAGGAGGGGAGGAGGTGGAGGAGGAGGTGGTGGAGGGGAGATGGAGGAGGAAGGTGGGGGCGGAGATAGGAGAAGTAGGCGGGGAGGAGGAGGAGGAGGAGGAGGAGGAGGAGGAGGAGGAGGAGGAGGAGGAGGAGGGATGGGGGCCACCGGCAGCTCTGGGAGGCCTCGGGCGCCGCGCTTGCCCGCGCAGCGTGGCCGCGGCCGCGGCGGTCGTGGGCGCTGCCGCGCGGAGCCACAGAGTGCGGCGAGGATGCCGACGAGTGCGAGGTGGACCTGGGCGAGCTGGAGGCTGGACTACTGCCTCCCAGGAGGCAAAACGAGGGAAGGGTAATTGTACGGGTGCCTCTTCCTCCGACCGAGATCCCCCTGCTCTCGGCAGCCCGCGCCGTGGCTGATGCCGAAGAAGTAGACGGCCAGCACGCCCCTGGCCTGAAGACGAAAAAACGGCAGTGAACATAAACACTCGGAGGTCCGCACGGATTTCTTGGATCGGCGCTGGCCCCGCTCCATGGCGCGCGGAGTTCCTTCTCCGCCGCCGCCGCCGCCGCCGCCCTCGCTGTTGGCGGCGGCAGGGCGTTGAGGACAGCACGGCCCACCCCCACCCCAGCCAGGACACCCACTCCAGACCCGGTGATCCAGGGGGTCCTGGCTGCTTTTTTCTTGGGGGGGGGACGGTTTAGATGTCGCCACCGACTGATAGTACAGAGCCGTCCGTCCCCCGATTGTTTCG
>CAUYUJ010022631.1:48704-84417 GCA_963575745.1 Prorocentrum cordatum | reverse complement strand
GAGGAGGAGGAGGGGGAGGGGGGAGGCGAGAGGGGGCCAGGGCCTCTCAGAAGGTGGCGGGGCTTCGGAGAAGGCTCAGAGAGGAGACCTTTCCTTTTTGCCGTCTGGCCTTCATCAGCCACGCGCAGAAGGGGGGTGGGGGGCGGGGGGAGGGCTTCTAAGAAGCCTTCCCCCCTCGCTGCACCCCCATGTGCGCGCCGCCAAGTTAACCCGGGTTATCGGGCCCGCCCGACCCCCCTCCCCCCCCTCCATCACCTGACCCTGCCAGTTGCGCAGGCCTGGGGGGTCTACGCAGCACTGGTGCGCGCGGGCAGGCGCGGGGCTGCCCGAAGCGAAAAGGCCAGGTTTTATCGGCCAGCACCTGCCTTCACTCCCCCCCACCACCGGATAACTTGGGTCACCGCCATAAAATTGGGACAGACGATCTCAGGCTTCCCGTCCTTCTCGGCCTTCTCAGACGGGCCGTGTCGGAGTTCGGGGAGGCCTCGGGCGCAGGGGCCGGGGGCCTTTCTGAGCCTTCTGAGAAGGCCCGCCCCCTTCCGTCCAGGCCTCCCAGATGGGGTCCGAGAAGACGGGGTTGACGGATCGCCCGGCGTCGCCGATGCATCGGCGATGCGGCCCGATGTGGAGCCCGATTTTTCTCAGCGCCGATGTCGCCGATGCATCACCGACGTCGCCGATGCGTCGCCGAGACATCACTGATTCATCGGCGATGCATCAATGATGCAGCGCGATCCTCTTTCACCATCCTCTCGGATCCCGTTCAAGCGACGGAAGAACACGGGTTCGACTGCCTGGACAGTCGCGCGTAAGTTGCCCAAGTAAGGTCGCGCATGAGCGCCCTCGCTTCCAATGCAGCGTGCCGCGCTGGCGGCCCGCGTAAGCCACTGCGTAGGGTCGCTGTGCCATCGTCTGCGCTTCTTAGCGCCGCTCATTTGGGACGTCTCTGTCTGAGCCTTCCGAGAAGGCCTCTCCGGGCGCGCCCCCCGAAGGAGAACGACGGCGGGTGGCGCTACGTCGACGCGGACGACGTCGCCTCTGGCGGGCAGGACCTCTTCTGGGAGGCATTCGCTGGGGCGCCCTTCCTGCCGCCGCTGCCGGCGATCGTGGCGGTGGACGCGGGGGCCACCGTCGTGGGGAGGGAGGCGGGCGAGTCGATCGCCTGGCTGTCCGACGAGGACGCCCCACGAGGCCTGGGGCCGAAGGATGCAGAGCAGCATGACCCCCGCAGGGCGCCCCGACCGTGCGCCCCCCCTCCCCTCCCCTCCCCTCTCTCCTCTCTCCTCTCTCCCCTCTCCTCTCTCCTCTCTCCTCTCTCCCCTCTCCTCTCTCCTCTCTCCTCTCCTCTCCTCTCTGCTCTCCCCCCGTCATCCTCCACGTCCTCATCATCATGCTCTTCCCTCTTTGCATTTCGGTCGACTCCTCACATGTTTCGTGGCCTCATAGGAGCTCCACTGCAGGGCCCAGCGGCTGCGTCCGCATGCGGCCCCGCCCCATTTCGGGAGACCCCGCACACGTGTCGTGGCCTCATAGGGAGCTCCACCGAAGGCCCCAGTGGCTGCGTCCGCATGCGAACCCACATCTTTTTTGGCAGACCCCTCACACAGGTCGTGGCCCCAAATGGAGCTTCACCGAAGGCCTCAGTGGCTGCGTCCGCATGCGACCCCACATCTTTTATTGGCAGATTCCTCACACATGTCGTGGCCCCATAGGGAGCTCCACTGAAGGCCCCAGTGGCTGCGTCCGTATGCGGCCCCGCCCAATTTGGGCAGACCCCTCACACGCTTCGTGGCCCCCCCATAGGGAGTCCCACCGAAGACCCCAGTGACGGCGTCCGCATGCGGCTCCGCCCCATGTGGACAGACCCCTCGCACGCTTCGTGGCCCCCCATGGGGAGCCCCACCGAAGGCCCCAGCGGCTGCGTCCGCATGCGGCCCCGCCCCATGTCGGCAGACCCCTCGCACGTTTCGTGGCCCCATAGGGAGCTCCACCGAAGGCCCCAGCGGCTGCATCCGCATGCGGCTCCGCCCAAACCCCTCACATCCATCGTGGCCCCATAGAGAGCTCCACTGAAGGCCCCAGTCGTCTGCACCCGCATGGCGTGGAGCGGTTCTGTTTATAGCAACCACTCGTTTACAACGGATGTGGGCTCTTCGCCAGGCCAATGTCTGCTTTACAAGGGGGTCGTGGCCGCCCAGACCAAACGTGTGGCTGGCTTTGTGGAGTGAGCACGACTCCTGACAAGTTGTGAGTATTTTCTCAGGAGCAGCGGCTGCTGGACCGGGCGGTCTAGGGTTGCTTGTCCTCCTGTGGGACTCCGCTGTGGCCCTTTTGTACCACCTAGTAGAACCTTCCAGCGCAACGCTATTGGGGAGCATAACGGCACAAACATGAACTTTCGGAGCTCCGCGCGGACTTCTCGGATCGGCGCTGGGGCCCCCCTGGCGGCGCCTCCTGGCGCGCTCCGCGCGCCAGGTGGGTGGGTCCAGCGCCGATCCAAGAACTCATCGTGTGGATCTTCGAACATTCACATTTCTGTAGTTGCCTCTTTTGCTGTCTGAGGTCTCGGGCGGCGAAATCTGTCTCTTCCCCTGGCCAGGCGCATCTCGGGCTCAGGAGCGGTGTGTGTGTGTGTGTGTGTGTGTGTGTGTGTGTGTGTGTGCGTGTGCGTGCGTGCGTGCGTGCGTGCGTGCGTGCGTGCGTGCGTGCGTGCGTGCGTGTGCGTGTGCGTGTCTGTGCCTCCCTGGCCAAGCCAGGAGGGCGCATGTACCGCTCCTGGGCCCAGGATGTCACCACTTACCAAGCCACCCCAACCCAACCCGAAGGCCTCCACTTGCCCTCCATTTCCAGTGGGCGGGGGGGGGGTCGGGGAACATCGAAAAAACACGTAAGGAACCGATACCCCCCCCCAACCCGAAATTTGGGTCTTCGGGTTGGGTTGGGGGTGGTCTGGTAGGTAGTCGGGATGGGCCGGGCCAGGGGCAGTGGACGTGTCCAGGCCTCGCCGCCCGGAGGCTGGAGGGGGGCCCCGAGCTCTCTCCCCGGTATGGGGCCTCTCGGGGCCCGCCTCGGGTCTGCAGGGTGGAGTCGGGCCTGTGCCTCTACAGGGGGGATATTCAGAAACAGTCCAAGAAGAGTCTGGGGATCATTTTTTGAAAGCATTTTTTGACCATCCTGGAGTGTCTTTCGACTATTTTTTATCCTTCGTCGAGAATCCCCCCTGTAGGGGGACAGGCCCGACTTAACTCCAGGGCCGTCCGGCAGCGGCTCAGGGCTGGGAGCCGATCCTGGGGGGGGGTGGAGGCCCCGGGGGTCCAGGCCACGCCTCTGCCTCGGGGCCCCTGTCCTTCCCTCCATTCCCCCCGGTGGCAAGAGGAGCTGCGCGAGTTCATGGCGATGCCCTCCTGAGCGCGTGGGCCGAGGCACATGCTGCCACTCCTCTGTCGCTGCAGTGCGTGCAGCCGGGGCAGCGGGCTGTTGTCGCATCATCCGTAGCCGGTGGCACTTTTCAAGACAATAATCTTATGGCAGCCTGTAGTCTCTCGCTGTTCCAGAGCCGACGGGTAGCCGAACGATCCTCATCCAAATCGTTGCCCGATTTGTCATCAGGCTCGAAGCGGCCTCCTCTGCTGCACGCCAGGCCCGGCGGGCCAGCTTGGGGTCGTGGGGCTCGACGTTCTGTGGGAGCCGGGACCTCGTGCCCGGAAGCAGCGGCCGAGAATAGGATCGCCGCACGGAGTCGAATCCGCTGCCTAAGGTTCTCGTTGGTAGGGTCTCTGTTGGCGTGCCGTCGGCCACGCCTCGCGTCGTGGCTCCCCGGCGGCGGCCGCTGCTCGGTGTCGGAGCACCCCAGGGCCGGCGGGGTCTCCAGCAGGTCTGCGCTTCTAGGGTCGCCGGCAGTGCTGCTGGAAACGGGAGTGACTCTTCATGGTCTGCATGTCCAGACGCTTCTCGTATCCCCACCAGGTGGACCGAAAAGGTGGGGCAGTCATCAAACCGAAGCTCGGGACCAGGCTACTCCAGATTTCGTAATAAAAGGGAGGGGGTCTGGACCCTCCAAGACAACCCATTTCAGACCTCCCCCGTGGGAGAACCCTCCAAAACATCGTCCCCAGACCCCCCCAGGCCCTCCAAGATAGCCTGGAAGAGACCCCCCCCCGAAATGAGACCCCCCTCCCTTTATTACGAAATCTGGAGTAAGCAGACCCGTGAGTCAATCATGCATGCTTTCTCGGAGCTTTCGATGTGGCAGCCTCTTGGCAGCTTGCTTGGGCCACCTTGGGGCTCTCTTGGAGCCATGTGGAGGCCTCGGGGGCTCTCTCGGGGCTCTCTTGGGGCTCTCTTGATCTCTTTCGTGAGCCTCGGGGACCCTCTTGAGGCCGTCTTGGAGGCCGTCGATCAAAGAAGGGTGGATGTTCCGTGAATTCGCCTCGCTCCTCTGGAGTACGAGGGGTCGCTTCTTGGAGCCCTCTTGGGTCGCTCTTGGGCCAGCTTGAAGCCATCTTGATGCCTCAGACGCCCGTCCGACTCGAAAAGGCGAGAAGGGCAAAATTATTAGTTCACCTAGGTCATGGACGCATTTTGGCCGTCTTGGGCGCCCTGAGAAATGCGAAATGGAGAATTCGAATCGCTTTCAGTCACAGATTTTAGGCCCTCCTGGGGGACCCTTCTTCTCCTCCCCCCCTCCGCCTCCCACGCGCTCTTCCTCCTCTTCCTCCTCCTTCCCTCTCCCGCAGAGAGAGAGAGAGAGAGAGAGAGAAAGAGAGAGAGGGAGAGGGAGAGAGGGACAGGGAGAGAGGGAGAGAGAGAGAGAGAGAGAGCGAGAGAGGGAGAGAGAGAGAGGTAGAAGGAGGGAGAGAGAGAGAGGGAGACAGAGGTGAACATCTTTGACATCACCGACAACGGGCAGAAGCTGGCGGGCCAGCTGAAGGCGCCAGCCCTCCGGTTTGCTTCGGGCTGGCGCCTCCTCCCTCTGCGCCCTCGCCCCCATCGTGCTCCCTCCTGCCCCCTATCGTGGTTCTCCTCCTCGTCGTAGGCCGTCTTCGTCCTCGTCCTCGCCCCTCCTCCTTCTGCTCCTCTCTCCTCAATGCTCCTGGCGCTGATGCTGGGCGCACCTCGTTCCATTCGAAGTCAGAGCGGCGCTCGCTCCTCCGCCCCCCTCCCCCCTCGCCCATCCTCTCTCCTCGTGGTCGTCCTCCTCCTGCGCCACCACCTCCTGGTGGTCCTCCTCTTCCTCCCCTTTCGCCTCCCTCTTCCTCTTCTTCTTATTCCTCGTCGTCGTCGCCCTCCTTCTCTTGTTCCGACTCTTCCTCCTTTTTTGTCTTCCTCGTCATTATTGCCTTCATCCCTTATGCTCGTGGTTGTTCCACCGTCGTCCTCTTTTTTTGTCTTCTTCTTCGTAATCTTATGATGCAATCGTTATTTATTTCTGGCATGAATTCATGTATTTAGTGCTTTACTTATTTGCACTTTACTTTGTTTATCATTATTATCAGTATTCATCATTTTTGTTGCTGTTGTTGCTGCTTTTGTTGTTGCTGTTATTAGTATTACCTCCATCTCTGTTCTTCTTCTTATTCTATGAGTATGATCAATATCATCATTATTATTGATATGGCTCTTAGTATTCTTCTTATTCTTCGTCGTCGTCGTCGTCCAGCTGCTCCTGCCTCCACCATTTTCTGTTGGTTCCTCGTTTCCGCTCTTGCTTTCTCTTCGTGATCGTGGTCATGGTCGTGGTGGTGGTGGCGGTGGTCGTCGTCGTCGTTGTCGTCGCCGTGGTCAGGACGGTCAGGATCGTCCTCCTCCTCATCCTTCCACCCTCCTCCTTCTCCACAGTTGCTCAGTATGAATAGTACTCTAGTCTCTCCCGTGAAGTTGTCGTGGGCGTGAGTTCGCCCTCTTCGACTCTTGCTTTTCTGCGCAGGATTGACCAAAGTTGGGCCAAGCGGTTTTCACTACTTACGTGTTTTTGCAATATGATGGCCGTTTTCCTTGTTTCAAGATGGTGCTCCCGCTGCAGCGTGGGCTTCATTCTCGGATGGGCGCTTTGCTCCTGTCGTTCAGGTTGTCGCTCTGCCCCCAGCGTGGGCGACTTTTCTGGGTCTCGCATGTGCCACCGGTCTGGCAGTCTTGCAGGCCCTACAGGTCCCACAGGACCCACAGGTGTCGCAGGTCGTCCCACAGGTCCCACGGGTCCGACAGGTTCCACAGGTCCCATAGCCCCAGTTGTCGCAGGTCTCGCAGGTCCCACAGGTTCGGTAGGTCCTGCAGGTCTCACATGTCCCACGGAGGTCCCCTCCCAGTCCCACAGGTTTCACAGGTCCGTCGGTCTCGCAGGTCCGGCACTTCCCACAGGTCCCACAGCTCTCGCAGGTCTCGCAAGTCGCACACTTCCCTCAGGCACCACAGGTCTCACAGGTCCCAATGGTCCCACAAATGTCGCAGGACTCACAGGTCCCACAAGTCCCACAGGTCAACCGAAGGGATGCGAGGGAGGGATAGGACATCAGATGTGGCGCGAGCGCACCTAGCTTGACCCCGTCCCCTCTCCTCCCTCCTCTGTTCAACCGGCCCTCCTCCTCGTCCTCCTCCTCCTCCTCGTCCCCTCTCCCCTCCCCCCTCCCTCCCTCCTCCCTTCCTCCCCCCCCCCCTGAACCTCCCCCCTCCCCCTCCTCCCTCCCCCTCCTCCCTTCGCCACCCTCGCCAGGACAGGACAGCACAGGCCGCCCGCGCCGCGCCCACGCCCCGAAGCCTGCCCCGCCGCCTGCCCAGCCCCGGGCGCGGCCGCCGAGGCCGGCCCGCGGCCCCGGGCGCGCTCTCCCGGAGCGGGCCGCCTCTCTGCGAGTCGGCCTGCCGGTGTCTCGGCGGCGGCGGCAGCCGCAGCAGGGGGCGCCCGCTTCGGGCTGCAGGTGCACCTCTTAGGTGTCTTGTGCTGCTCGGCTTCCTGTTTTCTTTGTGCTGTGTGTGTGTGTGTGTTGCGTGTGTGTGTGTGTGTGTGTGTGTGTGTTGTGTGTTTGTGTTGTGTGTGTGTGTGTAACTACTGGGGCTTGCCTCAGCGGGCCTGGCTTCCTCTCTTCCTGTTGCGCCGGGGTCTCCTCCTCTCCTCCCGCGCACTGCGGCCCAATCTGCATCTAGCGCGCCCCACTGATGCCCGATCGCCGGAGCAGTAGCCTCTGCCCAGCCGCCGACGCAAAAAGTGTGTGTGTGTGTGTGGGGCTTGATCGGCATTCTTCTGGGTCTCCGGGGCGGGCTCTGGAGGCTTCGCAGGCCCACGGACAGCTCGCTGTTCCTCATCCTCGTCCTCCTCTTCCGTACTCTTCTCTTACTTTTCCTCCTCCCTGCTCCCTCCTCCTCGCTTTCTGCTCCACCATCCCTCTGTCTTCCCTCTTCCCTGCTTTCTCCTCTCTGCTCCCTCCTCCTTCTTCCTCCCTCGTCCTTCGACCGTCTTCTCCCCCCTCCCCGCTCCCCCATTTCCAGTCCTTCCCTTCTTCCCTCTTCCCTCGCCCTCATCATTGCCATCGTCGTTGCCCTGCGTCTCCGCCATTCCCTTCCCCTTTTCCTCCTCCTCCTCCTCCTCCTCCTCCTCCTCCTCCTCCTCCTCCTCCCCCTCCTCTTCCTCATGATCATCACCACCGCCACCTCCACCACCATCATCATCATAACCATAATCATCACCATCACAACCGTCAACATCACCACCACTAGCACCATCGCCACCACCACCGCCACCATCATCATCTTCATCATCAGCGTCATCATCACCACCAGCATCGCCATAACCATCATCACCGCCATCAGCATCATCATTACCACCGCCACCACCACCACCACCATCATCATCATCATCATCATCATCATCATCATCATCATCATCATCATCATCATCATCATCATCATCATCATCGTCATCATCATCATCATCATCCAAATCATCACCATCATCAACAACATCATCACCACCATCATCATCATCATCATCATCATCAACATCGTCATCATCATCGTCGCCAGCATCCTTGTCATCATGGCGATCATCACAATCATCACTATCGTCACCTTCTCTGTCTTCTGTCATCTTCATGATCAGCAACCATCACCATCATCATCATACTGAACACCATCATCAACGGCATGATGCTCATCAACTTATCCATGATCACCTTTCTCATCACTATCACCATCATCACCATCATCATCATCATCACCGCCACCATTACCATTCCCATCACTTCCACCTTACTCATCATGCTAACCATCACCATCATCTTCATCATCATCAGCATCATCATCAGTATCACTGTCACTACACATATCACCATCATCATGACCATGATTTGCATCACCATTCTCCTCCTCCTTCTCGTTGTCATTATCATCATCAACATTATCATCATCATCACCATCACCATCACCATCACCATCACCATCACCATCACCATCATCATCATCATCATCATCATCATCATCATCATCATCATCACTATCATAATATCATCATCATCATCATCATCATCATCATCATCATCATCATCATCATCCTTTGCCTCTTCGTTCTCCTCGTTCTCCCCGTTCTCCCCGTCCTTCCCGTCCTGCCCGTCCTTCTCCTCCTCCTCTTCCCATCGCGTCGTTGTCGCTCTTTCCGTTGTCCTCCTCATCCCCGCTCTCCTCGGCGTCCTCCTCCCCGTCCTCCCCCCCAGCCCCCCGACGCCACGACCGTGTCGTGACGTGGCCCCCTGGAGCTCCAGGACCCGCTTTGCGCACCTCATGCCGAGGTGTCTTTGACGGCCCCGCGGCCCAAGACGGACCTCCAGAGGCTAGGCCCAGGCCCCGCAAGAGGCCTGCCGCCCCGATGCTCTCGTGGCGAGGGGCTCTGGGCCCATGGCCCGTCGGCCGCCGCCCGCCAGGGGCACGAGGGCCCGGTCTGGAAGGTGGCGTGGGCGCACCCCAAGTTCGGCAACCTGGTGGCGACGTGTGGCTACGACATGAAGGCCCAGCCGCAAGCCAGCACCGGCGTCTGGGAGCGGGGGTTTGGGTGGGGAGGGGGTGTTGGTGGTGGAGGAGGGGGGGTGGGGGGGGGGTGGAGGAGGAGGAGGACGTGGAGGGGCAGGCAAGGTAGCTGGGGGAGGAGGAGGACGAGGAGGAGGAGGAGGAGGAGGAGGAGGAGGACGAGGAGGAGGAGGAGGACGAGAAGAAGGAGGAGGAAGAGGAGGAGGCTGGGGATGGTGGGAGAGGTGGTGGAGAGAGATGTGGTCGCGGGGGAGGCGAGAGAGCGAGAGGAGGTCGTGGAGGGCAGCAGGGTCAAGTGGAGGGATGGCGAAGAGGGGGACGGAGGGAACGAGGGGGATGGCCCAGATCAGTGCGTCCCAGCTTCGGGAGGGCTGCGACTTTCTTTCTACATCGAGCTCCGCTTCGGGCAGCCGTCTTCCAGAGCCGGGCTCGACCTCCAGGCGCAGGCCGTGCCGAGCTTTTCCCTCATGACCGAGTCTCTCGATCGACTCTGCCTCCCTCCCTCCCTGATCAGGGCTCGATCCCCTCGGTTCGACTGGTGCGAGGGAGGAGGGAGGAGGGAGCGGATGATGACGGGGAGGAGGAGGCGGCGCCTTGTCTGCAAGGGCCCGGCCCCGTGCCCGCGCGTCCTCACGCACCGTTGCCAGGTCATCGTCTGGAAGGAGGTCTCCGCAGCGCAGTGGACGATGGTCTACGTGGACCTCTCCTGCGCCCGCCGCATCCCCGCCCCCTGCCCCCTCACCTCCTTCGGACCCCCCCCCGTTTTTTTGTTCTCTCTTTTCTCTCCCTCTCTCTCTCTCTTGATATGTCTTTGCTTGCTAACTCCCCACATGTTTCGTGGGGTCTGGTTTTCTTCCCTGCCGCGGCGCACCCGCGTCTCCTCACGCCTCCCCTCCTCTCTTTTTTAGCTTCCTCCCCTTACCCGCGCTCAACACATGCACGGCCAGTACATGAGACACGCGTCTACATACAGCCGCACGCATGCACGCACTCGCACACACAAGACGCATGTTCACTGCATCAAATACCCAAGACGTATGCACAACATACTGGGCACCCACGTGAGACACACGTCCCGATACGGCCGCACACGCATCATACACATATACATGACATGCCATATACAAGACGTGCGTGTAGGATTCGTAGTGGATGGCAGGAGGCTCTATGCAGGCCATGGCGCAGGGCACGGCAGGCGTGGCACTTTGTCGTCACCAGAGGGGGTGCGCAGCACATGCGCGACAACAAGAGGCGTTGTACTTTCTCGACGCCACAAGGGGGTGCGCAGGGGGTGGTCTCCCTATCCGTTTCGGGCTCGCAACGCGTGGCAGGCGTGGCACTTCCTCGACACCACAGGGGGTGCGCTGGGGGTGGTCTCCCTATCCGTTTCGGGCTCGCAAAGCGTGGCAGGCGTGGCACTTCCTCGACACCACAGGGGGTGCGCTGGGGGTGGCCTCCCTATCCGTTTCGGGCTCGCAAAGCGTGGCAGGCTTGGCACTTCCTCGACACCACAGGGGCTGCGCTGGGGGTGGTCTCCCTATCCGTTTCGGGCTCGCAAAGCGTGGTAGGCGTAGCACTTCCTCGACACCACAGGGGGTGCGCTGGGGGTGGTCTCCCTATTCGTTTCGGGCTCGCAAAGCGTGGCAGGCTTGGCACTTCCTCGACATCTCAGGGGGTGCGCTGGGGGTGGTCTCCCTATCCGTTTCGGATTCGTAAAGCGTGGCAGGAGTGGCACTTTCTCGACACCATAGGGGCTGCGCAGGAGGTGGCCCCTGAGCGCGGCCGCTATGCACGACGGTCGTGCAGGGCATGGCAGGCGTGGCCTTTTCTCGACGCCAGACGGGGTGCGCAGGGGGTGGTCCCTCACCGCGGCATCTATGCACGCCGGTCGTCCAAGGCATAGCAGGCGTGGCACTTTCTCGACACCATAGAGGGTGCGCAGGGGTTGGTCCCTCACCGCGGCCAGTATGCACGACGGTCGTCCAGGGCATAGCAAGCGTGGCCCTTTCTCGACGCCAGACGGGGTGCGCAGGGAGTGGTCCCTCACCGCGGCCGCTATGCGCGCCGGTCGTCCAGGTCACTGGGCTCGCAAAGTGTGGCTGGCGCGGCGCTTCTCCTCTTCCACCTCTCCTCTTGAGTGGCGTCACCAACAGTATAGGCGGGGCAACGGCCACCAACATCATTCTCACATGCTTCACTTTCGCTATCATCAATCCAGCCATAATATAAGTATGTGGGGTTCCTCGGTAGCGTAACTTATTTTTTCCTTTACCTCTCTCTCTCTCCATCTCTCGTTTCTCCCTCTCGTGCTTTATTTTTTATCCCTCACTCTTTCTGTTCTCTCTCACTCTCTCTCTTTCTCCCCCTCTCAAACTCTCCACTATTTTTGTTTCTCGTTTTTGTTTGTCAAACCAAGCTGTGTTTGTCCGTGTGCCATTTGTGTGTGTGTGCTTGTGATCTCTTGTGCGTGATAACGTTCTGTAATTTTCCTAGCTCCCTGCCTATGTATATGTATATGTATATGTATATGTACATGTATATGTATATGTATTTGTATACGTATATGTATATATATATATATACAAATATGTATTTATACATGTGCGTATGCGTAAATGTACATGCACATGTATGTTGGAACGTCGATGCATCTTTGTATGTATGTTTAATGGTATATGTATATGTAGGTGTAGATGTATCTGTATACGTGTATGTATATGTATTGGTATGAGGGAGGCCCACAACGAATCTGAAAAGATTCGTTGTGGGGCCGGGGGTCGTCCCCCCCTTTTCTGTCTCTGCTCTCTCTCTCTCTCTCTCTACCTCTCTCTCTCTCTCCCTCTCTCTCTCCCCGCCCTTGTTCCAAAAAAATAATCCCCCCCCCTCCTCATCATCCTTCCCTCTCCCCTCGCCCCCCTCGCCCCCTTTCTCCCCCCCCCACCCCAACTCCCTCGTTCTTCCTCATCCTCCCCTCTCCTCCTTCCTCTCCTCATTTTTGTTCCATCCTCCTCACCCCCCTTCCCTCTCTTCCCCCCTCATTCCCCTCCTTTTTCTCATTCCTCTCCCTCTCCTCCTCTTCCTTTCCTCCTCCCAGTCACAGAACAGGGAAGCAACAGGGATTGGCTCGTCTATCTGATCATACAATGAGGAGACGGAGGAGGAGGAGGAGGAGGAGGAGGAGGAGGAGGAGGAGGAGGAGGAGGAGGAGGAAGAGGAGGAGGAATGGCAGAACCATTTTTGGCGAAGGACAAACTGTTTAAATGCCAGTTTTCTCCCTGGCGTCGATGCTGTCGACGATCAGTCGACGTTTGCATACGCCACGGCGCAGTTTGTGAACATATATTTAACTGGTTGTGTATTGAGGGTAGCTTTCGACCACACAATCTCAATGTGACAGTCAACGATCCGTCGACGTTTGTCATCGCTACCGCACTGGCTGTTAACATACGCTTAACTGATGATATACTGTGTGGTGGAGTTTGATCGCACGCCCCTCAAACGTGAGTCGACAATCGGTCGACGTATGTGTACGTACGGCGCAGTCTGTCAACATACGGTTAGCTTTTCGTGAACTGCGGGGCGGTATGCGATCGCTCGGTTCTAAAACGCAGTCGACGATCAGTCGGCATTTATAGTTCCACGGCGCAGGCTGTTAACAATTTCTATTACCGCGTGCCCTCTCTTTGCTTGCGTTTCGGCGTGCGCTTCTTAATCTTCCTGATCGACATGCATGGGCCTGGAACACCTTTTCTGACTTTCTGCGCAGTGAATGCGTTGCGCCGCAAGCAGTAATGATACAAGAAGCATCTGTATCGGGCGCGCTTCATTTTGGATATCCTTGTCAATTTGTCCAGGCGCGACCACAACTGCTCCGCCGCTTGGGAGTTCAATGTCTTCATATGGATAATGGCGGGTGTCTTACATAGCAGTTTCTTGCTGTGGTAGCCATCCAGGTAACATTTGTCACGTGGCGACCACGCATCCGCAATCGCATGCGTACTTGCCAACGAGCATCTGAGTTTTCTTCATGCCAACTAAGCAATCTTTCTTGTATGCTGTGCTTTCACCATTCAACATCTCTCCCATATGGAGAATTTCGTTGCCGCCTCCGCTGCGATTCTTCATGTTCAAGGTTGCATAAATTCCTCCAGTCTGCGTGCGTGCAATCTTGATGTTCTCAATCGACGTGACGGCCCTGCAACGCGATTTCGGCTTCGCCTTGGCCTTGGCGTCGGCGCGCATCTTCTTTAGTATCCGCTCAATCTTTTTCGTATTGGGACGACCCGGGAGATTCTTTTTGGCATGTTTTTTTCTCTTTCTCCGCAAACTTGCGATTGCATTGGGAACTTCCATCGGTTACGACATCCAACTTGCCCCGAGGGTGTTCGTATAGCGGGTCGCCCCTCGCGGCGTTGAAACTTACATGGAGGCCGGCATTGTCAACGTCGAACATTTTGTCGCCATCGGGCACGTGATCGTTTACGTCAAAGTCGTGCACTCCTTCCTGCGAGCGCAAGAGACAAAATATTGCTTGTCGCCCAATCTCTTGTCGCCCTTCCCAGTGGACCAAGACTTGCCTGAACCGATGGCAGCATCGGGATACGACAACGATATAACTGCGGCCTCCGCGCCTGCCGACTCTCCTGCGCGGCGCATACGATGCCACATCTGAACCAGATCATTATAAGTGAATCCGAGCTGCGCGTGGATCAACACGATTGGATTATTCGCTGTATTCGTTATCGTATCTTCCTTTGAGCCAGTCCTTGCGATATAGTTCAACTTATGACGTAAATTGCATAGCCCGTTCGTGCACGGTTTGGTAGAGTGGCGGATCGGTTTCCATTCGGCACCGTTCCACACAGTGGCATCGTGCGCCCAGCAATGCCCATGCTTTTTTCTCGAGGTCCCATCCACAATTTATGCAAGATTCAAATTCGGGCCACAACGCATCGCTCTCCTGGCCCGTCATTAACTGCAGCTGCAGGGTGCCGAGTAGGCAGCGTGTGCAGCTCGAGTTAATGGCTTGAGGTAGGGGGAGGAGGATGAGGGGAATGGGGCAAAAAAAAAGAGGAGAAGGCGGGGGGGGATCAAGGGGGGCAGGAGGAGCA
Organism: Prorocentrum cordatum; assembly: GCA_963575745.1. Lineage (NCBI taxonomy): Eukaryota > Dinophyceae > Prorocentrales > Prorocentraceae > Prorocentrum > Prorocentrum cordatum. The sequence goes on along the minus strand of CAUYUJ010022631.1, from coordinate 70,297 downwards.
GGACGACCTGGGGGAGCACGGGAACAGGAGGAGATAGCTGGCTCTGGCCCTCGAGGCGTAACATGTGCCTCTTCCGACCGAAACATGTTGGCGGTCGAGGGGGGAACAGTGGGGCCGGGGAAGGGGGGGGGGAGGGGGAGGAGGAGGAGGAGGAGGAACTCACTTTTTCTCATATCACAAGCGATGTGTATGACACAAACAACATCGGCCATATGCCTTTCATGGTGTCCTAATGGAAACAAGCAATGCGGATGCAAAAAGTCTTTGGCATCGAACAGATGTCGTACTACTGAGTTCCGTGTATTTGTGTGTGCACAGCGACCATCAAGCACATGCTCTATGTAATGCTGGTTGAGTGGCCATAGACAGTCGGCATCAAGCGGATGTCATCATGACAGTGCATAGCTTTCTCTGTATCAGATAAATCGGCGGAACATCCAGTTGGGATCGTGCTGTAGCACTACACGTAGCTCTTTCGCGTTTGTCTTGTAGCAAGTCGTGGCGAAAAGGCGTATTTTATTTGCGTGCGTCGGGTATAAAACTGTTATTTTGTTGTTCATATGCGTACTCAGTGCATATTCAACATCGTGGAAGGTGTGCAAGAAATCAAAAGGCACCTTCGTCAATTCACTGGACGAGGTTCCATTGCGCATTGTCAAGTTCAAACATGTGGATGCCATTGTATATCTGGTGCTTTCGAGATATGCTCCCACGTGTATACGCGGAGGAATTGTGCTGTAGTGCGCGTGCTCCCCTCTCACCCCATATATGCGATTCCCCTGGAATGCGTCCGCAGCATAATCAACGCGGGTCCAAACCGGACAAGGTATACAAGATGTGCATCGCCGCATGGTAGACGCGTATCGACTGAGGGAAACGTTCCAGAAAACGTCATTGAACGTAATGTTATCTTCCGACAGTGACCGAGGCCAATCCGGAATCATGTTCCTCCAACTGCCCATGCTCAGATGAATCCGCGGAGGAAAATTACAGTGCAGCACGTCATTCCAACAACTAGTGACGGAAACAGGGGAGGAGGTACGTGCAGGGGCAGCTATATGACTACGAGGACGACGAAGACTCAGATGATCAATGGAAAAAACACGCGCGGATTTTCCCTCAGCAAACGACAGGGGGCGACGGCCATCACGGAAACCCGAAAAGTGCGAACGAATATCGCTCAGGCATCCTTTTGCAGAGATGCGCATCCTCTAGAATGCAGAGGTGCGTGTATGTGCGTCTCTGTTTCTATGGTTTTCGATGGCCGTCGCGCGTGCAAAGTGCGGGAGATTGATCCCTCGCGCGCATCAATCAGATGCGTTATGATATTCGAGGCTGTTCCTGGTGGCAATCAGATACCTGCAACGGTATCAAACAGATACCTTATGATATACAGGAGAGGTATATTCATGAGGGAACATGACACCATACATCAAGCATATATCTTGGCGAGTCATAGCCGCTGCCCTTGCTTCGCAGGTGCATTCGAAACACCCAGTGCGGTTCATCTTGCACTACCACTTGAATATCCGACGTGTTGGCCCGGAAACATGTGGTGGCCGCCAGGCTTCTTTTTGACTGGTGTGATGGATGCACGACAGTAGTCCAGATGTTCAAGTGCATGCTCACGGCATGTTCCACATCGCCGAACGTGTGCGTGAAGTCTACGTGAATGTAAGTCATTGGGCGCGATGTAATCGCACTGCGCAAGCATAGATGAAACATAGTACTCACAGATGTGGCACGAAATCTCAACGCACGCTCGCCCAAAAACGGATGATGCGGTATCGAAGGATAATGGTAATCCCTGCGCGCGGCCAGCCGCAATGATTTCTTTCACGCGACCTCATGGATTCGAGGCGTCTTCACGCGTCGTATGCCGTTATGATTCCACCATATACGACGTCGCGCGCAGTTGAACAGTGCCGGTGACAAGCAGACACCATAACCTCCGGAAGAAGGGCCAGTTACGAAATGCTTACCACAGAGCCCATTGTCGACAATCAAGGTATGGTGACGATCAGACACCATCATGCTGACGAATGGCCGAAGACTCGTGGTGCGCGGTCTGGTCGACTATCAGCGCGCGCGCGCAATCAATCCACCAGTTGACGACAGCGCGGGCGACGGTATCTGGATACCACCGCGCCGATTGCCTGCGCGCCTGCGCGCGCGCAGATCGTCGGAACTCTCTGCGTCCAACGAGGAGCTGGGGGCCATGGGTGAACTACGGACGCGGCAAGCGGCAAGCTGCACCTGTTGTTCAAGGAAAAACTCCACTTCAGGAACCTGATGTTCGAAGTCCAGTGCAATCCTAAACCAAAACTTCCCGGATATAGCGTTGTAGACATTGTATTGCAAGTATTGCAGCAATGTGGGGGAATTCCACAATAATGCGTCGCTCTTGAGCATGATCGGTGGGATCTCGTCTAACTCATTCATGTTGTCACACGAGATGGACCTAAAAAGACTCCCATGGCATATATCAGAGAAATCTCCATTTGACTGGGCGCGGCGGACCGAGGGCGCACTGAACTAGCAAGCAGGTAGCAATGCTTTGAGCCGCCTGTAGTCTACGCATCCAGAGGTCGTGGGAGAGGTCAAGAACCCTTCTGGCCGATGAGCATGGTCATTCCCACGACAGAGACACGCGGTGGGATATTTCAGGGGCGGCCCGTGCTAAAAAAAACACGCGGACGAGGTCGGCAATTCGGGCAGGGGGGGGCATTCGAGCCCGCCTCTGAAACACCCCCAGGGGGAAATCGAGAGAAGAGAGGAAGGATGTTTCAGGGGCGCTTCCTATGTTGCCATGAGGGGATTCGATGACGAACAGTTATCATTGCCGCTATGGAATCAATCAGACTTCCAACGTAGGCATTTACGGGTGCATAGTGAGAAGCTCGACCATATTGAAACGAACGCGAGACGACGTTCAGTCATCATGGCTACGTCTGCACTGCAACGGCCGAGCAGACACAACCCAGCGATGTTTTCATTCCACCAATCTCAACGTCGCACTGGTGCGATGCCAGTTGAAGATTCAAATCATTGGGAATGGTGGAGGCCGAAAGACGAGCGGATCTACAATCTTTGCTTCGATATCATCGCCAGTGTCTTCCCAAGTTGCATTCCCGAACAGCGTTCTCCGCAGTGAATCGCCGGCGTGCGCGACGGGCGCGACCCGCGGCGCAGGTGGTGGGGGTGGGTCGACGGGCCGGCGAGCTGGCGGCGGTGTTAAGTACTCTACCATCGCCGGTGCTTCTTCCACATCTGGATGATCGCGGGCATCAGCGCCCGCCCCGAGGATAGAACAGACGAGACGGACAGCTAGAAATCCGCATCGGCAAAAGGACTGCATCTCGCCAAGGCTACGCGTTCTGATGCGGGCACGCGCTTGAACCACAGATGGATATGGAAACTATGTTCAACTGCGTTTGATCTCTTTTGCCCGTCTTCACATGCAAATGCATTATGTGCTTCTTTGACCTTCTTTCTATGGTGCAAAAAAGCCGCGTGTTTTTTTTTCTCCACAAAAAAGGCCATGTTAGTATTCGTCGTCCCCGTATTCATATATCGGGTGCAATCTACTCAGGTGTAGCTGTAGCATGCCATCGACCATAGGATAAGTAACGCGACGACTTCGAAGCCTAGTATATGATGGATAGCGCTGTCAGTTTCAACCAGAGTCATAGTAGGCAGTCCGAACCTAGATATATCACAGAAGAGTTTCGGAACTTATGCACGGGCGATAGGCCCCTCCAGATGATGTTGATATACTGAATCTTTGAGCATGGTTGCGCGACGAATCTTTTATCTACGTTGTTTCGATTCTCATGGACGCCACGGGGCTTCAAGGTGAGATGACGATAAGACATCGTGCGCGGCACGTTCGGAAAGTATACGCTACGTCAATCGCCTAACAATGAGAATCAGTCATCATAAACTCAAGTGCGAGCGGTGACAATCAGACACCATGAAGCAAGAAATTATTAGTACAGGCCCCTATCATCCACCGCGGAGCGCGGGCGACGCGGGGGCGCCGGCGGTGTCGGAACACCGCGCGGAGGCGGCGGGGGGGCTGGCAACCTCCTGCTCCGCTCGGGGCCGCCCGCAGAGGCAGCGCGCGCGATGCCTGCGACGGCGTCATCATGTTCGGCGCGCACCCTGGAGCGCGCGAAAATCTTCGCGTCCTCTCTCTCTTGTTCGTTTGGATTGCCGAGCAAGTGCATTGCCGCATCCAGACCAAAGTGCCGGGCCAGTGGAAGGATGTGATCAAACAAGTAAGTGAATCGCCCATCGGGGGACGTGAAGAAAGGCCTGAGGCATGGATCCTCCAAGAAGATTTTCTTCTCTTCGTCCGCGTCGTCCTCGTTCAATGTGAAGACAGATAGGAGCTTGATGATATTGATTCTACGTGGGAATGGCCTCCATGTTTCCTCATTTTCTGGGTCTTGCACTTTTGCATGCGGCACGTCCTCGTTTACTTCCCAGAAGAACGCGCTGCGCTTCCAATCAAACGTGCACGTCTCCCTCCCATAATTGTATCGGGCGGCCAGTTTCTCACCGGAACATGCCTTTTTGAAGATATCAGTCTTCAATTTGACAGCATGACCAACCTCCTGCGCCGTGAGGCATCGAGCATATGCGAACCCGCGCGCTTGTTTGCGAAATTCCTCATCAATCTCGAAGACCGTTGCACTGATGAAGCTGTGGTTTTCCTGGAAGAGGTTTGCCCGCAGATCAGGCAGCATAGACTTCGAGTTCGCAGCGACGCCAGTGATGAAATTACAACGCTGTGCTTCGCATAGGCCAAATCGACTCAAGGCCTCGCTCAACATAATTTTTCCACGGGCCCGCGGGTTTCCAGCATGCGTGGCATCCAACGCCTTTTTCATTCTGGTGCGACAGTCTTCGTTTACCTTATAGTCGAGCCCGACGGGGATGTAAACGTAACTCATTCGTTTCTGCTTTCCGCTTGACCGCCAGGATTTCGCCTTCTGCGCGGCCCCTATGCTGCAGGCACGCGTTGGAGAAAGCCACAGTGGGAGAGGGGTCTGGCTCGGGCAACTGAAACCATTGAGCGTAACGCTCTGAGGCTCCAGCTCGTTTGGCACCCCCTGCCTTGGCCATCCTCCATGGTACCTCTTTCAGCACCTTGAAGGGCGACAGTGCCCAGTGGTCCTCGTTCGATTCGAAATCTTCGACTGGTTTGAACTCGAATGCACGCGGCACCTGTTCTGATATCAGAAAAGAACACAGATAACGAGCAATGTTGAGAGTCAGCTCGACATGGCGGATCTGCTGGGGCGTGAGCTGCACCGTCTTTACCCAACCACCGTTGTTATAAGTGTACACTGAATTCGGGTGAGCACGCAGCTCATGCCCTAAAATGAGACCGAGCAGACGCGCCAACAAGAAATCATTCTTGGAATCCCATGCTACGTTAAGATCGACGTATAATGCGATAATCACCGTTCCATCCTGGTGTTCCTTTTTGGTCAATGGCTCGTCCCATTCGGATATAGCCTTTAGAATCCTCTCGCGAAAAGCTTTCGTTGCATCATGGATGGGCCCAGGAATCGTAACCTCATCGTTCTCAAAAGTTATTGAAACGAAGTTACTCCATAATCTTCGAACGCATTCTCTATTCCCTGCGAGGATCTTTTCCGCTTCGTCCCCTGCTGTTGCGCCATGGCGACAAACGCTGCCGAGCGTCAACAATAAGTTAACACCGGGCGGTGGTTAACACTGGTGCCAACCAGCAGTTGGTCAAACCTGGTTGGCCTGTATCTTGAGCCAGACTCACTCGAAAGAGGGAGCATGTGGGGGGAGGAAGGAGGGAGGACGGAGGGCGGAAGGAGGGAGGAAGGAGAGAGGACAGAGTAATGAGAAGGGGATGAATGGGGGACCGAGGAGGGTAATCGAAGGGAGCCGAGAGACCAAACGGAGGATTTACAAAAATCTAAAGGGATCGAGGGGCGAAGGGAGGAGGCCGATATAGGTAGGTGGCGAGGGGCCAAATGAGGGGAGGGGGGGACGGGGGGGGGAGGGAGATGGAAACCGACGAGGCCGAGGAAGTATGGAGGGGGGGAGGCGGGGGTACGGTATGATACAGAGTGGACGGAGGGATTGAAAGTGTGAAAACGCATGGGGAGACATATTGAGATCGGAGGACCCCCTGCGAGCCTCCACACATGGAATTCTTCTATGGAGGGGGGGGGCTTCCATCCCAGGGAGGAAGAGTTCCCCCCCCCCAAAAAAAACAAGGATTTCAAAATCAACTCAATTCCGACTGTGTTTTTACAGGGTTTGGTGCCCCTCGAGGCCCGAAAACTTAGAAAAACAAAAGTAAAATGATGAGGTGCACGAGACCATGTAGAAATCAATGTTTCCTAGCCTCGAGGGGCACCAAACCATGTAAAAACACAGTCGGGATTGAGTTTATCTTGAAAGCCTTTTTTTTGGAACTCTTCCTCCCTGGGACGGGACCCCCCCTCCCCATAGAAGAAATCCATTTGTGGAGACTCCCAGGGGGCCCTCAATGAATAAATCTATATGTGGAGGCCCCCAGCCCCCCCCACACATACAGAGAAATCCAGTTGTGGAGGCTCTCAGGGCCCCCCCCCCCTCCCCCAAAGAAGAAATCTATTTGTGGAGGAGGCTCCCAGGGCCCCCCTGGAGACTCCTGGAAACTCGTGGAGGCCTCCGGAGCCACCCCCCACCTCGCAAGGACGACCCCCCGCCCCACAACGAATGCAAAAACCTTCGTTGTGGGGCTCTCTGATTGGTATATATTTTGTTTAGTGAAGGCATTCGTAGGTGTATATGTTTATACATATACGCAAATGCATATGCATATAATTTTGTATAGATGCACATGTACGTGTATGTATATATATATATATATATATATATATATATATGTATGTATAGATGTATATATGCGTTTGTATATGTCTGCGCATATGTATATGCTTATGTATATATGTAGGTGTGTATGTTCATGTGTATGTTTCTATTTCCGGATATGTATGGGTATCGGTGTATATATAAAAGAAAACTAATATATATATATATATATATATGTATAAAATAATGTGTACACGTATATGCAACGGTCTATGTATGTGTATGTACATGCATATGTATGTGTATGTGCATATGTATATGTATATGTATATGTATATGTTTATGTGTTTGTATATTTATTTGTATACGTATGTGTATATGTATATCTATATTCGATGTCCGTGTTTATGTATAGGAATAATGATAGTTTTATGTTTACATATGTATAGACACAGAAAATTACATATGAATATAGTTATGTGTTCGTATACGTCTGTGTACATGTATTTGCATATGTATATGTATTCGCATGTGTACTTGTATTCGTAGATACATCTGTATACGTATACATGCGCGTTCATGTATATGTACCTATAGATGTGTGGCGTGTATATTTGTACGTACATGCGTACGTACCCGTATATGCATTACCTTGTGCGTTTATACATGTCTATACACTTGTGTATTTGGGCACATTGTATGTACATATATGTATGCATATGTTTACACATATATATATATATATATATATGTGTATATCACCATATACATATATACATATATGCACACACATATATATATATATATATATATATATACACACATATATATGTACATACCTACATGCGTATAGCCCCCAGGGGGACTTTGACAAGTCCTTCCAAGACAATCCAGATAGCCCCACCGTGGCTCCATATGGGTTCCAGACCGAAAATACACAGCCCAGGAGGCCTCCAATAGGCCTCAAGAGGCCTCCGAGAGGCGTCCCGAGAGAGCCCGAAGAGGCCCAAATCCTGTTTTTTTGACGTTTTTCGGTGTCTCGCGTTTTCGACCTTCCGAGGCTCCACGACAGCCGACGACGCCCCCAAGACCGCCCCGAGACCACCGAAGATGCCCCCAACAACGCCCCGAGACTGCCCCAGGGAGCCCGACAGTTGCCCTGGACGAGCCTCGGACGGCCCAAGAGAGCCCCAGGACAGACCCCCGTCGCCTCCGCCCCCCCTCTCGGGGGCGGGGCCTCGCCGCTGCCCCGGGCTCCAGGGCTCCCCGCGGTGGTGACTGCTTTCGGCGGCGGAACAGAGGGGGGTGATGACTAGGGGGGGGTGGATATCATGGCGTTGGCCATGATATTTCCCCAGATTTCATGGCGCCTCTTCTTATTTCATTACGTCCCTGGCCCCCCCGCTGGGCCGCGCACATGCCGCTGGTCATGATTTGCACCCCCCCCTCTTGGACACCCCCCTCTTGGCCGCTCCCGATGCTTGGGGAGCGTCTCGTCTGTGGTGAAAGTGTCTTTTTCACCTCTTGGAGCTCCTTCACCTCTTGGAGCTCCTTCGGTGCCTTGCCCGTGGTGGTCTTCTCGAGGGCCGTCTCTTCTGCCGTGGTCTTGTCCTCGGGAACCGTGCCATCCGTAGCGGTCTTGTGCTCGGGGAGCGTCTCGTCTGTGGTGAAGGTGTCTGGAAGGAGCATCTCTTCTGCGGCGGCGGCCTTGTCCTCCATCTTGGCCATCTTGCACTTCTCGGCCCTCTCATCGGCCCTCTCGTGCTTCGCCTCCAGGATCTTGTGCTTCTTGTGGGTTTGGTGCATGGCCGCAGACCCGAAACTCTCGACCGCTGCGTTTGGATCCGCCACGACGACGCTGCATATTGTAGCCGATCGAGTGGCCCCGCTGCTTGTATCAAGTCGGGCCTCTCCCTCTACAGGAGGGATATCCAAAGATATTCAAGAGGTAGTCGGGGGATTATTTTGTCGAGTATTTCTGAGCATGTTCGACGTACTTTTATTTTTCATTTTTCGCCCCAAATCCGCCTGCAGGGGGACATGCCCGACCTAATGCTTGTGCCGATCGAGTGGCCCCGCTGCTTGTATCGAAGAAGAAAAGACGCCATAAACTTGGCGCTCCGCGCGGATTTCTTGGATCCCCGCTGGGCCCCCCCTGGCGGCGCCTCCGGCGCCCTCGCTCCGCGCGCCAGGGAAGGGGGTCCCCAGCGCGGATCCGAGAAATCCGCGCGGAGCGCCAAAAGTTTACGTTTATGGCGTTTTTCCTTTTTGTAATGTACGCAGCTGCATGTGTCGCCACTCCCGCGCCGACCTGAGAGGGCTGATCGGGCCCCGTCCTTCTCTTCTCGCCCCCTTGCCCTTTCGCTTCGTGACTCTGTCCGCTTCCAGTGCATCCTCACGCTTGCTTTGACCGGCGCCTGGCCGTCTCGCACACCCTTGCGCCCGCGGGCCTGTAAGAAAGTTTATGCGATGGCCGCCACGGATACTCCGCCCATGGCCTTGAAGCCTAGAAGCCCGCCTCCCTCGCCCCTGCCGCCCCTTTGTCTCGGGGTGGGGCCTCGCCTCTCTGTCCAGCCCCCGTGGCCCCCCGATGTGATGATTCGTTCGCCTTGCCGATGGGACCTTTACGCGGTGGCCGTCATGGGCACACCGCTCATACGGTTGGGGTTGGACAGGTGGCGTGCGATGTGGCGCCCCTGGCCCGCTCATTACACGCCATCTATCCCCCATGCTGGCCTTCGCGTGGAGATCGCCACGCCTCCTCCTCCTCCTCCTCCCCCTCCTCCTCCTCCTCCTCCTCCTCCTCCTCCTCCTCCTCCTCCTCCTCCTCCTCCTCCTCCCCGCGATCTGGTCGTCGCGCGGGCGCGGCGAGGACTCGTCCCACACCGCCTCCGTGAACTCCTGCGAGTTCGCCCCGTGGTGGCCCGGCCGCCGCGGCCCGGCCCGGCGGCTCGCGGCGGCCGCGGCGGCCCCGCGATCTCGGAGTGGTCGCCGCCCGCGGCCGCGGCCCTTCTGGGCGGGCCCGGGGCGCAGGGGCGACGGCGCCTTCCCGTGCAGAGGGGCGGCGACGACGTCGCCGTCGCCCTTCTCTTGGAGGTCCTCGTCGCCACCTGCCGGGCGCGACGAGGAGGGGCCGGGCAGGAGGGGGCCCCGGACGGGGCCTCGGGGGCCTCGCTTCTCCGTGCGGGCCTCTGGCGGGCGGCAGGGCGAGGGGGGCAGCCCCGGAGGCCGGCGCTGTCGGCCCCCAGAGGCGCGCTCTCTGCGCCCCCCGGCGGGGGGGCCGCCAGGAAGCGATCTCCAGGGGGAGGTCGGCGTCACCCCCCCAAGCTGCCAGCACGACGTGCGTGCCTCGCCTCCCCCCGGGGGCGCCGCGCGCGCGCCGAGAGATCTTGGAGCGCGTGCGCCGTGGCGGGCGCTCTCTGGCCGCACCGCTCGGGAAACGACGCACGGCGAGGTGTCTGTGCTGCATGTTCGGTTCGGGCGCGCGCCTCCAGGGAGGACACACAGTACTCGTGCAGTGGCAGCCCAAGGCAAGAAACACCCTGCTTGACTCCAGGGTGCCCCAGGCTTCTTGTGTTTCGATGGTTTTGCTATGGAGAGCGTGACGTGCCCGCACCAAGTATCAATGGACGTCCTTGGGTCTCAGGGCTCGGTTTCTTGTGGAACGTTCCTTGTGCTACTACTGTAACTACAGGTGTCCCACACACCTGCGGGATCGGACAATTCGTTACTTTTCACGCGCTCGCTCTCACTCAGGCCGCGGCTCATCTCATGAGCTTGCCTGCCGTAGGTCGGCTCGTGGGTTGCGCGACGCTTTGAGTCGCACGGCAGTTGAGGTTGCGCAGTGTGGAGTTCATTTGTGTACATGAGAAAGAAAAACCTGCGACTTCGGACAAAAAGATCGGCACACCGGTTCTCTGCTATTCTGGGCCTCTCGGATCTCGCTTCGGGCCCCCCGGGGGGTCGTCAGGAGACGGCTCAGGACGAAAGGCCAGCCCGTGTAAGCCCCAAGAGGCTTTGATCCAGGATGTCCGTGGAGAAGAAAGTTTTCTCAGGGACTCAAGCTCGGGGAATGACCCCCTTCGGTGGCCACTTGAGAGCCCTACCCCCCGCCCCCCACGTCACGATCTCCAAGCGGGGATGGGGGGTCACTTCTTTCGGGAGTTCCCGAGCGGAGTGAACCCCCACCCCCTCCTTTAGAAATCGTGGGGGGTGGAGGTAGGGTTCACCCGTGGCCACCTGCCCCTCTCGCTCTTGGTGGGTCCACCTCCCGACCTTCAGGCGCCAGCTGTACGGCCTTCCTCGCCCTCGTCCTCCCCCTTGCCCTTGTCTCGCACCCCCCCTCCCCCCTCCCCCCCTTCCCCCCCCCCCACTCGCCGTCCCCCTCCCTCGCCCCTCCTGCAGTCGCCCAGCACGAGTGCCAACGTCCCCTCCCCCCCCACCCTGGCAACGTGCCAGCGTGCTCCCGCTTCCCCCTCCCCTCCTGCAGCTGCCCGGCACGAGAACTGCACCAGAGCCTCCCCCCTCCCCCCGGGCAGCGTGCCAGCGTGCTCCGGCCCCTCCCGCGCGTTGGCCACAGAACTTCGTCAGCCTTTTCTCTGCAGCTGCGCAGCTTCGCTGTGTTTTCCCTCGACCCTGTGTCGCCTCTCTGCGCGGAAAGGGCTTCGACGGGATGCCTTCCCGTGCAGCAGCGCCTCCCATCCGACTTTCCTTGCAGCAGTAGCAGCAGTTTTGCGGCACAGTGGCCCTGTGCCGCCTCCTCCTATCCTGTGTCTCCGCCCTGTGCCGCCTCCTCTTACTCCCCTCCGCCCAGTGCCGCCTCCTCCTCCCTCTGCGGCCGCCTCCTATCCGCCTTTCCTCCTACAGTCGGGGCCCTGAAGAAGGAACCCTTTTCGTTGGGGAGGGGCTCCGTGTTCCTTAATTGTTTCACAGTTTACCCAGCGTTTTCCTCAGGTTTTCGAAGGGAAACCGAAGTTCAACTTCTGGAGAAAAGGGGCCTTGTTCCTTATGTAGGGTTCCTTCGGTCAGCGCCCCGACTGTACTCCCCTCCGCCCTGTGCCGCCTCCTCCTCCCTCTGCGGCCGCCTCCTATCCGCCTTTCCTCCTATCCCTTTGAAGTGCAGCAATCTGCGGCACAGTATCAGGAGGAAAAGAAACACACAGACACAATTAATCCTCGACCCCCCAGAAAACATGGGAAGATATGGGAAGTGGGGGGGAAGACAGAAATTCAGAACATATAAGCAGATCTGGGGAATCCTTTTATTTGTGTGTATTTATTTGTGTGTCCTGGGGCCCCTTCACAGTAGCCCCGTGCCTGCCCGGCCGATCTGCGCGAGCGCCGGGCCCGCGGCAAGCAAGAGACAAGCTGCCCCAGCAAAGCAGCCTACCGGCGGCAAAGGCGAAGAGGCAGTCGGAGGAGTAGGGGGTCCAGGCACGGCCCTTTTCATTTTTCATATATATATATAAGCATAGCCATAAACATGATACATAACATACAAGATACATGTGCATAAACATAAACATGATACATATACCTGATACATAACCATAAAGTAAAAATAATAATGCACGATGCATAAAAATACAAACATGATCATACAAAAAGGCGAGGGATCGCTGCAAATTTGGCCAACATCGAGGCGAGAGCACGCTTTCTTGCATCCACTGCCACACGGCTGCTGGACAGGGCGTCCTCGAGCTGCCCGTCCCTCCCGTGGGACTCTTCTGTGGTCGTTTTGCATGTAGCCGGCCGGCATGGAGGCGAGAGCATGCTTCCTGGATGCACAGTGCGGAAGTCTCAAGCGAAACGGCCGTCCGGGACCGGCGTCCTCGTTCCCCCCCCCCCCCTTGCGGGGCTCTTCCGTTCTCCGCTTTTGTCACTCTGAGAAGCCTCCAGCGAAACGCTGCTACAAGACGGCTCTTGTTTTCGATGGCTGTGTGGTCGGCGCTACAGGGGTGTCCGAAATCCGCCAACACCCTCACAGCATTGAGGAATGCGCTTTCTGACGAGTGTCCGAAGGATAGAAGCCACGATTTTACACGGCGTGCGAGTTTTACCGAACCATCCTGTGGTGTTGGGTCCTCGTTTTGAAGAGACAGCGCCCCGCGTTCCTTCCTCCTCCCGCTGCCCCCTCCCTCCTCGCATCATCGTCATCATCATCATCATCATCATCATCATCATCATCATCATCATCATCATCATCATCATCATCATCATCATCATCATCATCATCATCATCATCATCATCATCATCATCATCATCACGAGGATCGTGGCCCCATAGGAGCTCCACCGAAGGCGCCAGTAGCAAAGTGCGCATGGCGGCCTCGGGCCATTTCGGCACACCCCTCACGAGGATCGGGGCCCCATAGAAGCTCCACCGAAGGCGCCAGTAGCAAAGTGCGCATGGCGGCCTCGGGCCATTTCGGGACACCCATCACGAGGATCGTGGCCCCACAGAAGCTCCACCGAAGGCGCCAGTAGCAGAGTTCGCACGGCGGCCTCGGGCCATTTCGGCACACCCCTCACGAGGATCGTGGCCTCATAGAAGCTCCACCGAAGGCGCCAGTGGCAAAGTACGCATGGCGGCCTCAGGCCATTTCGGCACACCCCTCACGAGGATCGTGGCCCCATTGGGAGCTCCACCGAAGGCGCCAGTGGCAAAGTTCGCATGGCGGCCTCGGGCCATTTCGGCACACCCCTCACGAGGATCGTGCTCCACCGAAGGCGCCAGTGGCAAAGTTCGCATGGCGGCCTCGGGCCATTTCGGCACACCCCTCACGAGGATCGTGGCCCCATAGGAGCTCCACAGAAGGCGCCAGTAGCAAAGTTCGCATGGCGGCCTCGGGCCATTTCGGCACACCCTTACGAGGATCGTGGCCCCATAGGAGCTCCACCGAAGGCGCCATAAGCAAAGTGCGCATGGCCATTTCGGCACACCCCTCACGAGGATCGTGGCCCCATAGGAGCTCCACCGAAGGCGCCAGTAGCAAAGTTCGCATGGGGGCCTCGGGCCATTTCGGCACACCCTCACGAGGATCGTGGCCACATAAGAGCTCCACCGAAGGCGCCAGTAGCAAAGTGCGCACGGCGGCCTCGGGCCATTTCGGTCCACCCCTCACGAGGATCGTGGCCCCATAGAAGCTTCACCGAAGGTCCCAGTGGCAGGGTTCCCATGGCGGCCTCGGGACATTTCGGGACACCCCTCACGAGGATCGTGGCCCCATAGGGAGCTCCACCGAAGGCGCCAGCGGCAGGGTTCGCATGGCGGCCTCGGACCATTTCGGCACACCCCTTGCGAGGATCGTGGCCACATAGGGAGCTTCACCGAAGGCGCCAGTGGCAGGGTTCGCATGGCGGCCTCGGGCCATTTCGGCACACCCCTCACGAGGACCACCGAAGGCCCCCATTGGCAGGGTTCGCACGGCGGCCTCGTACCACTTCGGCACACCCCTCACGAGGATCGTGGCCCCATAGGGAGCTCCACCGAAGGCCCCCAGCGGCAGGGTTCGCATGGCGGCCTCGGGCCATTTCGGCACACCCCTCAAGGGATCGTGGCCCCATAGTTGTGCTGCTTCAACAACCGCGCTGGGCGTCGCACTCCGCCTTCTCGACGTGCACCGGCACCTCCTCCCTCGTGGCTCTCAAAGCCCTCTCCTGCTTCTGCTCCTCGGTCAGAGGGACGCCGTCCTTGTCGTCGTCGGCGCCTGCGAAGACGGCCACGAACGTGTTCCTGAGCATGTCGGGCTCCAGCGGGAAGCCGTGGCCACATAGGGAGCGCGGGCGAAGATGGTATTCACAATTTCGGTATTCACGACTGCATATGGTTGGGTTCTTCGCTAGGCTAATGTTTAAACGAAGTTTGTAGGGAACAAGTATTCAAGAGGCAGTTTTCCCCAACCATGCTGTGGTGTTGGGTCTTCGTTTTGAAGAGACAGCGCCCCGCGTTCCTTCCTCCCGCTGCCCCCTCCCTCCTCCTCGCATCATCGTCGTTATCATCATCGTTATTATCAGCATCAAATATTAGTAACCACAATAATCGTAATCACCATCACCATCATCATCACCGTCATCATCATCATCATCATCATCACCATCACCATCACCATCATCATCGTCGCCATCATCATCATCATCATCATCATCATCATCATCATCATCATCATCATCATCACCGATCTCGGCGCCACCTCATTTTGGTAGAGGATCGTGGCCCTACAGGACCTCCACCGAAGGCGCCAGTAGCAAAGTTCGCATGGCGGCTTCGGGCCATTTCGGCACGCCCTTCACGAGGATCGTGGCCCCATAAGAGCTCCACCGAAAGCGCCAGTGGCAAAGTGAACATGGCGGCCTCGGGCCATTTCCGCACACCCCTCACGAGGATCGTGGCCCCATAGGAGCTCCACCGAACGCGCCAGTAGCAAAGTTTGCATGGGGGCCTCGGGCCATTTCGGCACACCCCTCACGAGGATCGTGGCCCCATAGGGGGCTCCACCGAAGGCGCCAGCGGCAGGGTTTGCATGGCGGCCTCGGGCCATTTCGGCACACCCCTCACGAGGATCGTGGCCCCATAGCTGCTCCACCGAAGGCGCCAGTAGCAAAGCGCGCATGGCGGCTTCGGGCCATTTCGGCACACCCCTCACGAGGATCGTGGCTGTATAAAAACTCCACCGAAGGTCCCAGTGGCAGGGTTCCCATGGCGGCCTCGGGCCATTTCGGCACACCCCTCACAAGGATCGTGGCCCCATAGGAACTCCACCGAAGGCGCCAGTGGCAAAGTTCGCACGGTGACTTCGGGCCATTTCGGCACACTACTCACGAGGATCGTGGCCCCATAGGAGCTCCGCAGAAGGCGCCAGTGGCAAAGTTCGCATGGCGGCCTCGGGCCATTTCGGCACACCCGTCACGAGGATCGTGGCCCCATAGGAGCTCCACAGAAGGCGCCAGTGGCAAGGTTTTGCATGCCGTCCTCGGGCCATTTCGGCACGCCCTTCACGAGGATCGTGGCCCCATATGAGCAGTTCGCATGGCGGCCTCGGGCCATTTCGGCACACCCAAAGGGAGCTCCACAGAAGGCGCCAGTGGCAAGGTTTTGCATGCCAGCCTCGGGCCATTTCGGCACGCCCCTCACGAGGATCGTGGCCCCATAGGAGCTCCACCGAAGGCGCCAGTGGCAAGGTTCGCACGGCGGCCTCGGGCCATTTCGGCACACCCCTCACGAGGATCGTGGCCCCATAGGAGCTCCACCGAAGGCGCCAGTGGCAAAGTTCGCACGGCGCCCTCGGGCCATTTCGGCACACCCCTCACGAGGATCGTGGCCCCATAGGAGCTCCGCAGAAGGCGCCAGTGGCAAAGTTCGCATGGCGGCCTCGGGCCATTTCGGCACACCCCTCACGAGGATCGTGGCCCCATAGGA
This sequence comes from Prorocentrum cordatum, assembly GCA_963575745.1. Lineage (NCBI taxonomy): Eukaryota > Dinophyceae > Prorocentrales > Prorocentraceae > Prorocentrum > Prorocentrum cordatum. The sequence goes on along the minus strand of CAUYUJ010022631.1, from coordinate 54,030 downwards.
GCTCCACAGAAGGCGCCAGTAGCAAAGTTCGCATGGCGGCTTCGGGCCATTTCGGCACGCCGTTCACGAGGATCGTGGCCCCATATGAGCAGTTCGCATGACGGCCTCGGGCCATTCCGGCACACCCCTCACGAGGATCGTGGCCCCATAGGGAGCTCCACCGAAGGCGCCAGTAGCAAAGTTCGCATGGTCGCATGGCGCCCTCGGGCAATTCGCCACACCCCCCACGAGGATCGTGGAGGGGGAGGAGGAGGGGGAGGAGGAGGAAGAGGAGGAGGGGGAGGAGGAGGAGGAGGAGGAGGAGGAGGAGGAGGAGGGAGGAGGAGGAGGAGGAGGAGGAGGAGGAGGAGGAGGAGGAGGAGAGGTGGACTGGCCTCCGCCGTGCGGGGCCTTCGGGCCCGGGCCGGCCGCGCCAGGGAGCACGGCTTGCACCTCGCCTGCGCCTCCTCGGACGGCACCGTGTCGGTGCTCAGCCACCAGGACGCCCGGGGGCTCCGCTGCTGCTCCGGGCCGCCGCGGCCGCCGTCGAGGAGCTGACCGAGGGCCGAGCCTCGTTTCGATCGGGGAGGAGGAGGAGGAGGAGGAGGAGGAGGAGGAGGAGGAGGAGGAGGAGGAGGAGGAGGAGGAGGAGGAGGAGGAGGAGGAGGAGGAGGGAGGAGGAGGAGGAGGAGGAGGAGGAGGAGGAGGAGGAGGAGGAGGAGGAGGAGGAGGAGGAGGAGGAGGAGGAGGAGGAGGAGGAGGAGGAGGAGGAGGAGGAGGAGGAGGAGGAGGAGGAGGAGGTGGAGGGAGGAGGAGGAGGAGGAGGAGGAGGAGGAGGAGGAGGAGGATAGGATAGGATAGGATAGGATAGGATAGGATAGGATAGGATAGGATAGGATAGGACCGATCGCGAAGCGAAGTAACGACACCTAGCCACACTACGACACGAGCAACGACGGCGGCGGCGGGGGCGGGGGCGGCGGTCCTTGAAGTTGAGGTACGGGCGCGCGGGCGCGCGGGTCGCGCCGCCGGGGGACTTCCGAGCCTTCTGAGAAGGCCTTCTCCCTCTCACTTCCCCCCCTCGCTCGCCGCCGACAGAGCGCATCCCAGGGCATGTCTGGGAGTAGACTGTGAGGCCTCACGAGAGCCTGGACCTCTGGCGGCGTTTTTTTTTCTCAGTGCCGACGCCACTCCCAGATGTCGGCCTTCGGAGGCGCGTTTTCTGCACCCCGTGGGCCTGCAAGAAACGATCTCCGGGATGAAGTCGGCGTCACCCCCAATCTACTGATACTATGTGTGCCTCGCCACCCTCAGTCCCTCAGGGGCGGCGCGCGCGCCGAGGTAGCACGTGCGCCGTGGCGGATGCTTTCTGGCCGTACCGCTCGGGGAACGATCTACTACAAGATGTTTGTAATACGTGTTCGGTTCGTACGCACGCCTCCAGGGAGGGCATGCAGTGCTCGTACAGTGGAAGCCCATGCCACGAAGCATCCTGCTTGCCTCCAGGGTGTCCTGGGTTTCTTAGGTTCTGATGGCTTTGCCATGGAGAGCGTGCCGTTCCCGCACCAACAATCAGTAGACGTTCTGGGGTCTCGGGGCTGGGTTTCCTGCGGAAGACTTCTTGTGGTCGAGCTCCTACTGCACGTCCTTCTGCGTCCCATGAGGTCGGCATCACCCCAATATATTGATACTATACGTGCGTCGCCCCCCCAGGGGCGACGCGAGCACCGAGAGATCTTGCAGTATATGCGTCGTGGCGGGCGCTTCTTGGCCGCACCATTTGGGAAACGATATACTACAAGATGGCTATACTATTATGTTCGGGTCGGACGCGCGCCTCCAAGGAGGACGTATAGTATTGGTATGTCCCTGTGCGTCCCACTCTGCGTCCCATGAGGGGTTGGGACCTCTGGGAGCCCTGCACGGAAGAGGTCCCGACGTCGGAGGGCTGGGACGTGGCGGGGCCGCACCTCTCCCGTACCACTGGGCATGCCGAAGAGGCGATTGGCCGGCCAACGGATGCCCGATTTTTTTTACCTCCCGAATGGACCCGCAGAGCCCAGGGCCACCTTGTTAAGCTCAGAGCCAACAACGCTCAAAGTCAACTATATACATATATATATATATATATATATATATATATTATATATGAAACCTATATCTATATATATATATATATATATATATATATATATGTAGGTGTTCTATTTGTCCCTCGCTCGTCGTCCTCGTCGTTGTTTCTCCTGCTGCTCCTTCTGTGGGAAGCTCTGGCACGGTCGGGTCCCCTTCTCATCAGCTGGGACGCTGACAGTTTTCAGTTATGACGTCTTCCCCTTCGCGTCCTGTCGTTCCCGTCCCATCGTTTCGCCGTCGCCATCGCGCCGTACTACCATCATCACCGTTATCATTGCCGCCGTATCATCTTTACCATGTCCTCACCATCAGCATCTGAATCATTATAATAGCCATTAACATCATCGTCCCCACCATCATCACCATTATCGCCGTCGTCATCGTCGCCGCCATCATTGCCATTATCATAACCATCACGTGTGTCCCGACATGGTCATTACACCTGCCAGGGTGATCACTACACCGGATGGTCAAAACACATGAAATAAGAGCGATCTTGCAGATTTCATATTCAAGAGGGAGTTTGCCCCCTCTAGGGCTACAGTCTTCAAACATTATTCGGGTGACTTGTCCAATCCATGTGCAACAAGTGAGCAGAAGAACTGGCCAATTTCTGCTAGATTATGACGTGACGAGGAAAGCGATTTGTAGTGACAGCTAGATTGAAAGATCGCGCGTTGAACGATTCACGGTAGAGATTCCAGTGCGGTAGTTCTTGATGATACGGCATCACATTGGAAGACAACGGTGGCTAAGGGCAGGCATGAGGCGGAAGTGGGAACATCTGGAAAATGGGGAGAAGAGGGGCAGGAGCGCGGAAGAAGTAGGAGGATGACAAGGAGGCGAGGGTGAAACGGAAAGGGAGGGAGTGAGGCTCTGAGAGAGGTGAACCCTATTGAAGAGGATGGTGGAAGCCCCAGGAGTAATTGGGGGGGTGAGAGGGGGGGGGACGCGGGAGCCCGGAGGGGAAGGGGAAAGAAGAAGATCATGGAACGAGGCGTTGGCACGGGAGGAAGGGCGAGGAAGGAGAGAGGAAGGAGAGAGGGAGGGGAGGAGGAGGAACGGCAGCCCGACGACGACGAGGAGCGCCGACGAGGGACCTGAGAGGCGAACTTGTGTGCTGGTAGGAGGACGGGATTCCATGCGATGATGAGGGAGTTTTCGCCACGCCACCCGGGCGACTCCAGCCGTCGACGCGTCCGCTCGCGTTATGGTAGACCGTCCTCGTCCGCCTCGCTTCTCCTCCTCCTCTCCGCTAATCCTCAGCACATTCGAACTCACATCTGGTAGGGGCCGCACTCCGCTGGACCTGCCAGCAGTTCCTGAAAGTAGCGACAGTTTCGCAGTTCGCAGCCGCCGGGGGAGTGCAACATCAAATCTGGGTCTGCGTATGACACCATCCCGCTGGACCTCCCAGCAACTTCCGAACGTGGCGATATTCTCGCAGCTCGCAGCCGCCAGGGGACTGCGAGATTTAATCAGGATCTGCATATGACACCACGCCGATGCCCCTCCCATTAGCTCAAGAAACGGGAAACGGGTTGAGTCTGCGTGTGACACCACTCCGCTGCCTAGCAGCTCAGAAAAGTGGCGACTGTTTCGCAGTTCGCAGCCGCAAGGGGTCGGCGTGGTCTAAACTGGGTCTGCGTATGGCACCACTCCGCTGGACCTCCCGGCAACTCACGCAAGTGGCGACAATTTCGCAGTTCGCAGCCGCCAAGGGACCGCGAGGCCTAAACTGGGTCTAGGTATGACGTATACCACAGTGCTCTAGTCACAGCGAGAGCCCAACGCATGAGGGTTGGGAACAAGTCATGTGTTCCAAATATGACTTGCTTCGGGAAAGGTCACGCGGGCATCCCCGAGAGCGCCGGGAAGCGCTCAGGAGCGCCCCGAGATCCTGGGTTCGGCGCCCGAAGCCTCCTCTCAGGGGCCACGGACGTCTTCACCATGCTATCCAACATCAGCTCTGCAAATCAGTTTGTGCTTTTCCATTTCGGCGCAGGAGATTCTGGAACAATAACTCGTGCCTTGTGAGCGGAGGGTGGGGCGTTGTGAAGCTCTGTCAACCCAGTGACGTAGAAATGCTGCCCTTCCGTGGTCGTCGTCTCGCGAAGATGGCGACCTTGCTCGCGCTTGCCACCGCCCCCACCCTGGTAGAAGCAAGCCCGACGGCTGGATCTGCGTCTTTGATCTCGGAGTTCGCTGTCCCAAATGCTCCATCTGGCCTTTTTTATTATCCCGACCAAGATCTGCTCTATGTCCTATGCGGCACCAGCACGAACGGCGACCACTATTTGTACGCTTACACCACGGATGGCACGCTGAAGTGCACCATCACGATCCCAGAAGCAGTCGGAATGAGCCGTGTGGACGGATTCTTCATTGCTGATTCGAAGGCGTACATCGCGGATTCACAAGGACCGATCTACGCAGGCACAAGCGGCAGGCTGGGCGGGTCCATGTACGAGATGGATTGGGAGGACCCTTGTCAGTGCGACGAAAATGACAACAGCGTCGATGACTTTTCCCCGTCCTGCGATCTCTCCACGGCCAGCTGGTCTCCGAGCTCCATCACCGCGCAGGCAGACATCGTGGCGAGTACGGTCTCGTCCAGCGAGGGCGGCGGCAACGACGCGTACTTCCGCAACTCTGGCGTGCTGGTCAAGGACGGCAGCTTCTTCGCAGTGAACGGCGTTCACCCCGTCACGCAGGGCGATTACACCTCGTACTACCAGAAATCCTTGATCAAGGCTTCCCTCTCAGGCATTATTGACAATGTCCCCGCCGTTGAAGAGTACTGGCCGTTCACAGCATCCACACTGGGACACGACGTGGATATGGAGGCTTTGACGTGCGGAGACGACGACTGCGCGACGTACATTTACATCGGGGATGAGTACAACTACATCTACAGGCTCACACTTGGGACCACGGATCCCGCCTCCGCGGTCGAGTATGAGTGGGACGTGGCTGACCTGGTCGGTGGCTCTTCCATCGCGACGGACAAGGGGATCGAGAGTCTCACATACTCGAGCAAGACGGGATACTTCTACGCAGGTATCCAAGATACGAAAATGGTACACGTGCTTCAACTCGACGTCTCTGATGACGACGACGACTCTGACATCGACGAAACGACGACGTCGGTCGACGGTGCCTCTGATGTTGCCTCTGTCGCTTCGTGCGTGTCGCTGATGAGCTTAACCACCGA
>CAUYUJ010022631.1:36204-43704 GCA_963575745.1 Prorocentrum cordatum | reverse complement strand
TTGCTGTTGTTATTATTGTTGTTGCTGTTGTTGTTGTTGGTGATGGTGATGCGACTGATGATAATGACGACGATGCTAATCACGATGCTGCTGCTGACGATACTGATGATCACGACGATGATGTTGATGCTGATGCTGGTGTTGTTGATGATGGTGAGGATGACGACGATCAGGATGACGATGTTGATGCTGCTGCTGATGATGGTGATGATGAGGATGATAATGATTATGATGATGTTGCTGCTGCTGATGATCATTTTGATTATGATGATGATGAGCATGACGATGATGAGGATGCTGATGCTGATGATGATGATGATGATGATGATGATGATGATGATGATGATGATGATGATGATGATGATTCTGATGATGAGGACCGTGATGATGCGGAGAAGGAGGGAGGAGGAGGAGGAGGAGGAAGAGGAGGAGGAGGAGGAGCAGGATCCGCTCCGCCACCCCATTCAGTCCAACTTGGGGGGAGCTATAGTCCTCGTTTATGGCTCTGTCGTATATGGCCCTGCCGGACTGTAAAGGTTTGGTTGACGTCTGAAGCTTTGGCTCTGACCAGGGTGTTTCGGCTTTGGCCTTCCCTGAGGCCTGGTCGAAGGTTGCCAAAGCTCTCGGCATCGGCTGGGAATCCGTCACCTGGTGCAGGCTTCAGTCTCATTAGTCTTGGATTCAGGCTCTGGCCCAAGGATTCTGTTTCTGCGCGTGGCACGGCAGCAGGACGGCCGACCACCCTGCGAGAGCCGGCGCCTCTGATGCAGGAGCAGCCGGGGTCCCTCCGCGGCTGGTGCCCGACGGCCAGGAAGGGCACCAGGCTTCTCGGGAAGTATTTGGGCCTCCTGCTGGATGAAATGTCTCGGGGAGAGCTCAAGGATGTGGAGCTTTGCAAGGCCAGGCCCAAGTCCGCCCGCCCGCCTACACGCCGGTCGTTGAAAGTAGGTATTTTGGGATTCCCAGATACCAATCTATTTCAAGCGCCTTCCTACTTCAAGAATCGACATGCCTTTACTGTATTTTGTTATTCTCTGGGAGGACCTGGACCCAATCTACTATATCCGCCTTCCTACTTCATGTTTCTACCTACTTCTTCCGACCGACGTGTAGTGATGCTCCCCAGCTCGAATTAGTTGCAGACCCCAATGGAAACGATCCTCGAGGAAGGCAGATCTTATCTTACCTTCGTGGGCGTTGTGGGGCGAGCGGGTCAAGTCCGAGTGGGCCCTCGTCGTCTTTCCTTGCCCAGGACCCCCCAGATATAGCAGCTTCGGCCCACCCTTCTCACGTGCTCTGGATGGGCTCGGGACCGTCTGGTAGGGTGGCGTGGTGTCAGAACTGTGCGGCGTTTGGGGTGGCACTTTCTCGGTCCTTGGAAGTCGTTCGCTATGTTGTTGGTGGACAGAGGTCCAGTTCGAGGAGCGTGTTCGGCCGCAGTATTCCAGTCACGATCAGGATCTAGTATCGTTTTATGTTTTTCGTTAGGTTTCTTGCACGTCGATGCGGGGGACAGTGGCTGCTTTCAACTGGTTCGAATGATGATGATGATGATGATGATGATGATGATGATGATGATGATGATGATGATGATGATGATGATGATGATGATGATAATGATGATGATGATGGTGCTGCTGCTGATGATAATGATGACGATGATGATGACGATGATGATGATGACGATGATGATGATGATGATGATGATGTTGCTGCTACTGATGATGCTGCTGATGATGACGATGATGATGACGATGATGCTGATGCTGATGATGCTGTTGATGATGGTATTGTTGTCATTACTGATGCTGATGGTGATTGTCGTGGTGGTGATTCTGATGCTGCTGCTGATGATGACGATGACGATGATGCTGCTGATGATGATGATCATTCTCATGCTGATGATGCTGCTGGTGACGATGATGATGCTTATGATGATGACGACGATGCTGCCGAATATGATGCTGCTGATGCTGCTGATGCTGCTGATGCTGCTGATGCTGCTGCTGATGATGATGCTGCTGCTAATGATGATGATGATCGTGATGATGATGATGCTGCTACTGATGATGATGATGATGATGATGATGATGATGATGATGATGATGATGATGCTGATGATGATGATGACGATGATGATGATGGTGATGATGCTGAGGATGATGATGATGATGATGATGATGATGATGATGATGATGATGATGATGATGATGATGATGATGATGATGATGAGGATGATGATGATGATAACGCTGAGCAGGAGGAGCAGGAGGAGGAGGAGGAGGAGGAGGAGCAGGAAGATGTGTCCGAGGCAGTGGCCTCCTCTTGCCCTGCTGTTGCTGCCGCTCCCCGTGCCGTTGTCGTGGCCGCTCTTGCTCTCCCCGCCGCCTCTCGCCCTCGTCGGCCCTCCTCCATGACCTCCCCCTCCGCAGTGCCCTCTTCCGCTCCTCCGCTCTTCTACCCCTTCCGACCATTCCGCCCGCTCCCTGCTCCCCGCCCTCTGCTCCGTCGTGCTCCTGCCGGGGCCGCCGCTCCCGTTGCATTGGGCACAGCAGAGAGCCACAGCCACAACTGGGTGGACTCTTCGGGAGGGCCCCTCGGGGGAGGACCCACCAATCTCGGCATGAGCACGGGAGGGGGTGGAGCAGGAGGAGGGACATCGAGAGGTGGAGGAGGAGGAGGAGGAGGAGGATGGGGCGGGGGAGAGTTTGGGGGAAGACTGGACTCGTCTGGTGCAGCGGGTTGGCCCCCCCGAGCGGTGCCTCCCCGCGCCGCGCCGCCCCGTCCCGCCTCTCCAGCAGTGACGGCGGAGGCGGACGAGGGCCTCGGCCGTTCTGGTTGTGGTCGATCTGAGCCTGTTGCGGTGTTCCGAGGGTTCTCGGTGTGCGCAAGACATCCCCCAGGGTGTGTCCTCGATGTGGTTGTGGTCGCTTGCTGTCCCCGCGCCTTGGGCGAATTGGCGGCCGGTCACCCCCCCAGACGCTGAGCTGGATGGTGCCCAAGGCGACCGGGGACAACGCGCCCGCTCCGCCAATGCGACTGGCCACGGGCGGCTGCGACCACCAGGCGCGCAGAGTGAGCTTGAGGACGGCGGCCACTATGATTGCAGTGACGAGGGAGGAGGAGGAGGAGGAGGAAGAGGAGGAGGAGAAGGAGGAGGAGGACTAGTGTAAACCCAAGAATCATCAACGACGTTTGGAATGAACCCACCCTCCAAGGTCCCTCCTCATAGGCGCCTACGGCGGTTCATTCCCATTGAAGGAACTGCCTCGCTGGAAGACAACCGTTTGAAGACCACGAAGCATGCCAAAACATTACTCTCGGGATTCCAACGCCACGGATCAAGCTGACTATTGCGTGTTGACGATCCCGAATCGTGGTAGAACGCCATTCCTGGGACTTCAACAGACCGATTCAGCGTGACTGTTGCGCCCGCGTAATCCTGCATCCTTTCAAAACGCCATTTCTGGTACGTTGATGATGGGAATCCGTGAAACCCTTCCAAATTTTGCAAACGAAAGTGCGCGGCGCTAAGGCGCGAGCCACATTTTCAGAAGGAACCGCCCTCGATCCGTGAAGCTCTTGTTGCAAATTTTAAAAACGAATGCACGCCGCGCTAAGGGGAGAGCCACATTTTGAAAACGATCCGCCCTCAATCCGCGAAACTCGCAATTTTTCAAACTCGAATGCTCGCCGCCCTCAGACCAGAGCCACATTTTGAAAACGACCCGCCCTCGATCCGTGAAACTCTCGCAAATCTTTACAACGAATGTGTGCCGCGCTAAGGCGAGAGCCACATTTTGAAAACGACCCGCCCTCAAATCCGTGAAACGCTTGCAAATTTTGGAAAAGAATGTTCGCGGTGCTAAGGCGAGAGCCACATTTTGAAAACGACCCGCCCTCCATCTGTGAAGTCGTTGCCAATGTTTTAGCTTCAAAGTAATCAGTGGTGAGGAATTCTCAGGCGAAGTGCCCGGCCTGCCGTAGAAACTTGCCGCAGGGTGCGACAAGGATAAGTTGTTTATAAGGAGAAGGAGTGGAGGAGGAGGAGCAGGAGGAGGAGGATGAGGAGGAGGAGGAGGACGAGGAGGAGGAGGAGGAGGAAAGGAGGGGGAGTGGAGGATGAGGAGGAGGAGGAGGAGGAGGAAGGGGAGGCGGAGAAGGAGGAGGAAGAGAAGGAGGAGGGTTGTGGCGGAGGATGGTGGTGCCGGTGGTCGTGATGGTGTTCAGGACAAAAGAGGATGAACATGAAGATGAGCACGACTTTGAAGCTGATGATCAGGATGCTGATGATCATGATGGTGATGACGCCGATGACGATGACGATGGCGCTGCTGCTGCTGTCAATGATGATGCTGACGACCATGGTGATGATGATGCTGATGATGATGGTGGTGGTGGTGGTGCTGATGATGCTGCTGCTGCTGATGATACTGATGCTGATGATCATGATGCTGATGATGGTGGCGGTGGTGGTGATGATGGCGATGCTGCTTTTGATGATGCTGATGAGGATGACGACGATGATGCTGATGATGATGCTGATGGTGATGATGATAATGGGGTGTGGTTGTGATGATGATAATTCTGATTCTGATGATGCTGCTGCTCATGATGATGACAATGATTCTGATGATGCTGCTGATCATGCTGCTGCTGCTGATGATGATGAGGGTGACGTTGATGCTGGTGGTGGTTGTGATGATAATAATGATGCTGATGATGACGATTATGCTGATGATGTTGTTGTTGTCGTTGATTATGATGACGAGACGGCGGATGCTGATACCTATGATGAAGCTGATTACGATGATGAATGATAATGGTGATGATGTTGATGATGATGATGCTGCTGATGATGCTGCTGATGATGACGATGATGATGCTGATTCTGATGATGCTGATGATGCTGCTGCTGCTGATGATGATGATGATGATGATGATGATGATGATGATGATGATGCTGGTGATCTGATGAGTAAGAGGGTGAGCATGATGAGGAGAATGCTGATTCGGAGGTGGATGCGGAGGCGGAGGTGGGGAGAAGGCGGCGGAGGAGGAGACGGAGACGGAGACGCAAACGGAGGCGTAGGCGTGGGCGGAGGCGGATGATGATGATGTTGATGATGTTGATGATGATGATGATGATGATGATGATGATGATGATGATGATGACGATGATGATAATTATGATGATGATGATGGTGATGATGGTCATGATGCTTTTGATTATGATACTGATAATGATAAGGATGATGATGATGATGGTGATGCTGATGATGCTGCTGATGGCGATGAGGATGCTGATGCTTATGATGATGATGCTGCGGATGCTGCTGGTGCTGCTGATGATGATGATGATGCTGATCATGAAGATGATGCTGATGATGCTTATTATGATGCTTCTGATGATGGTTATTATGATGACGATGGCGATGATAATGATGATGAGGATGCTGTAAACGATGATGCTGATGATGCTGATGCTGATGATGGTGATGGTGATGGTGATGCTGATGCTGGTGATGACGATGGTGATATCGATGATGGAAATGGTGATGCTGATGATGATGCTGATGATGATGGTGGTGGCGATAATGATGATAGCACCGATGATGATGGTGATGCTGACGATGATGTTGATTATGATGATGATGATGCTGATGATGAACATGACGATGCGGATGATGCTGATGATGATGATGATGGTGACGGTGAGGGTGATCGTGATGATGATGGTGATGGTGATGATGATTCTGATTATGATGATGGTGGTGATGATACAATTCTGATGCTGCTGATGACCATGATGATGATGATGATGATGATGGTGACGGTGACGACGATGATGACGATGTTGATGACGATGTTGATGATGATTGTCGCTGATGATGATGATGGTGGTTATGATGCTGATGCTGATGATAATGATGCTGCTGATGATGATGACGACGGTGATGATGATGGTGATGAAGACGATGATGATGATGTTAATGTTGATGATGATGCTGCTGATGATGATGATGATGGTGATGATGACGACGACGATTATTATGGTGATGGTGATTGCGATGGTGATCATTATGAGTTGGTGGTGGTGATGATGATGATGATGTTGATGTTGATGATGATGACGATGATGATGATGGCGATGATGAAGATGCTGCTGCTGATGATGATGCTGCTGATATGACGATGATGATAAAGCTGATTATGATGATGCAGATGAGGATGAAGATGATAAGGATGATGGTGATGATGATGATGATGATGCTGATGATGATGATGATGATGGTGACGATGATGATGACGTTGATGATGTTGATGATGACGATGATGATGATGATGACGATGATGATGATTATGATGATTGTGGTGATGATGATGCTGATGAGGATGGTGATGATGATGATGATGAGGAGGAGGAGGAGGATGATGAGGATGATGATGATGATGATGATGATGATGATGATGATGATGATGATGGTGATGATAACGACGACGATTATTATGGTTATGGTGATTGCGATGGTGATCATTATGAGTTGGAGGAAGAGGAGGAGGAGAAGGAGGAGGTGGAGGAGGGTGATGGTAATCGTGATGGTTATGGTGATGGTGACGATGATGAAGACGGCAACGACGAGAAAGATGACGGCGACGACGACGATGATGACGGCGGCGACACCGACGAGGAGGAGGAGGAGGAGGAGGATGAGTTGGAGGAGGAAGCTGTCGCAGTTGTTGACTTCGCCTCCCCAAGGCAGAAATATTGTTGATCCCATGGTGTGTTTTGTCAATTGAAGCGCCCCTCCCGGGGCGCGCACCTGGTTCGTTTGCATTGGAAAGTTTTGCGCTCCAGAATGGGTTGCTGGTCCCGAACTGAGACAACAACGGCTGCCGCCTGATACGTCCGTGCAGTTTGTTTGACACTGCCCTCTCGCGCGGGACTCCCTCACATTTTATGCAGGAATCGCGCTCTCGCGTGGGACGTCCTCGCATTTTGTTCGTGCACCGCCACCGCCCCCCGTTCCCCTCCCCCATCCGCTCTCCTCCTCTCCCTGTCCCCTGCTGGCCTGCCCCTGCCGCTGCGCGTTTTTCGCGCGCGCCCCCTCTCTCCTCCCTCCTGCTGCTGCTGCTGCTTCACCCCAAGGTCCTGAGCAAGGCCGAACTGATTAGTCGGCAGCCTCGGTCCTCTCTTTATCGGGGGACGAAATCTATACATATCCACTGCTCCCTGGCCAGGCCCATCCTGAACCCAGGAGCTGTGTATACGCCCTCCTGGCCAGGCCAGGAGGGCGTGGCGTATACACAGCTGCTGTGTTCAGGATGGGCCTGGCCAGGGAGCAGTGGATATGTATAGATTGCGTCGCCCTATCTTTAATGTGGTCGTTGATTGAACTGGCATCGCCATGGGATCCACTCCACTCCACTCCACTCCCCCTCCGCCGCATGCGCGCCTGCCCCGCCGGGACGGTCGCTGAAGGCGACCGTGTGGCCCGT
>CAUYUJ010022631.1:6204-33704 GCA_963575745.1 Prorocentrum cordatum | reverse complement strand
GGGGGGGAGGAGGAGGAGGCAGAGGAGAAGGAGGAGGAGGAATGATACTATCAGGAGTAGGAGGAGGAGGAGGAGGAGAAGGAGGAGGAGGAGGAGGAGGAGGAGGAGGAGGAACGTCAGATCAGATGCCTATCGGCGCCAGCTCCAGCATTGCGATACATGAGATCGGCCCATCTTCGGGCCTTGTTGGGCAATTTTTGGCGATTTGGGAGACGTCTTGGCGGCTTTCGGGGTCACCTTGAGGGCCATCCTGTTCAATCTCGGGGGCTCTGGGGGCCGTCTTGACATGATTATGACGATGACGATACTGCTGCTGATGATGATGATGACGATGATGCTGATGACGACGGTGGTGGTGGTGGTGGTGATGATCATGATGATTCTGATGCTCATGCTGATGCTGATGCTGATGATGCTGATGATGCTAATTGTGATGCTGCTGATGATGTTACTGACGGAAAGATGAAGAGGAGGAGGAAGAGGAGGAGGAGGAACAGGAGGAGGCGGAGGAGGAGGAGGCTGAGCAGGAGGAGGAGGAGGAGGAGGAGGAGGAGGAGGGAGGAGGAGGAGGAGGAGGAGGAGGAGGAGGAGGGGGAGGACGAGTAGCAGGAGGAGGAGGAGGAGGAAGAGGAGGAAGAGGATGGAGAGGAGGAACGTCCGATCAGATGCCTATCGGCGCCAGCTCCAGCATTGCGATACATGAGATCGGCCCATGTTCGGGCCTTCTTGAGCCATTCTGGGTGATTTGGGAGACGTCTTGGCGGCTTTCGGGGTCTCCTTAAGGCCATCTTGGGCAATCTCGGGGGCTCAGGGGGCCGTCTTGACATGATGTTGGAACACCCCGAGAGGAAAACGAAACGTTAAAACCACCATGGGTTTTCCATACTTTTCGCCCTTGGGGGGCGTCCTGGGGCCCTCCTGGGTCATCTCAGAGGCATTGTCAGGCCATCTTTGGCAGACTCGGACTCTTGAGGCCCTCTTCGGGGCCTCTTGTTGCCGTCAGGTGTCGACCTAAACGGTGTTTTTGCGATTTCGTGGGCCGTCTTCGTTTCGATTTCGTTTTGCAGCAAATGCGGATCGAAGACAAAACGAGGGAAAACGAAAGCAAAGCGAATACGACATACGCCTGGGGGCCGTCTTCGAGGTCTCCTGGGCCCTCCTGGCTGTGCGGTGGCGTCCCCGTGGGAATCTTTTGTGGGGCAGCCTAGATCGGCTAGAAGGCCTAGCCTCCTCCCCCCTCAGGTGCTTGTTTTTGAGGTCGCCGGCCCCCCTGGTAGAGACAGGGTTGGAGGCGGAGGAAGGAGGAGGGAGGAGGGAAGAGGGAGGAGGGACGATGGATGATGCAAGAGGAGGCGGAGGAGGAGGAGGAGGAGGAGGAGGAGGAGGAGGAGGAGGAGGAGGAGGAGGAGGAGGAGGACGAGGACGAGGACGAGGAGGAGGCTGAGGAGGAGGAGTGCTTGTTTATTTTGAGGTCTGGCCGCACGGTGCGGGCCTCCACCGAAGCACTCTCCAAATTTCCCGATTAGCGTGTCGCACTAGGGTTCTTTCCCAGGGGTGTCCCGGCGGTTGCATTTGTGCTGCCGGCGCGGTGCTGCCGCGGTGCTGGCGCGCTGCCGTTATTCGGCTCTAGTCGTGTGGGATACTTTTTGGGCGGCCAAACTCTTTGTGAAACTAATGTGTTTTCAATGCGTGCATGTGGACCTATCAAAGACAATGCAACAGGGCTTTTTCAATGAACCGTCTTCCGCAATCGATCCGTCCTCCCGAAACTCTTGTCAAACCATCGGGTTGAATTCGGGCGGCTATCCGAAGCACGGATGTCTCGAGTGGGAGCCTCGTCGGCGAGTCAATCGCAAGGAAGGGTCGAGAGGACCACCCCCTGAAAGGGTCCAACGGAAGGTGGTTCCATTATGGCAGCAATCGGTAACACGAGGACGCCGTTTTTTTTATCTTCAGGTTCAAGCTCAACTTAATAGGTCTCATGATCGTCATCGTCATTGGTCTCGTCATCGCCTTCAACACCAAAGTCTAGCTGCGTCATCCGATTTCCCATGAACTCGCTGCACATTTGGGTATGTTTCTATACAGACATACATATATACACATACACATGAATATGTGTGTACACATACATATGTAGTAGGTATACAAACAATTAGCTTTTCGTGCAGCTGATTACTATAAAGCAAGGGGCTCGTCATCGCTTCGCCATTACATGGTCAATTTCATCGCCATGCTGAGGCCACATTGTTGCCTGCCTCTCCTTGCCCCCATCCTCGCCTCCGTGCTACGGGGTTGTGTGTTCATGGCAATGCTATGTTTATGATTTTGCTCATTCTTGCTCATGGTGCTCACGCGTGTTTTTATGTCTATGCGTGTGTATATATGCGTGTGCATCCGTAGACCGTCTCAAGCCTGGCTCAAAACACGTAGCTCAAACAAATGGGGGTGGTAGTCTTGGATACCCGGCGAGGAGATGGGGGCGTGCTTCGCAGGTTGCAAGTGCTTGCCCATACGGTGCAGGGCCCGCGATAGTGAGCGCTGCTGCTTTCGGGACACCTTCTACGACTGCCAGGAAGGGGATTCGACCAAGGACTATCCAGCTGCCTGCGGCAAGCACCGCCACCGTGCTAGCCCAGTATTCGTCGAGGCGACTGTTCGAGGCGACTGTTCTGGGGGCCATCTTGGGCCGTCTTCGAGGCATCTTGGGTCATCTTGGTGTTCTTGGTGGCCAGCATGGGCCGTCCTGGAAGTTCGGGACGCAGATCCATCGCTTTTAACGAAGGATCGTGGCCTCTGGAGCGCGGATCCATGGTTCTTTTTATGAGGGGTCGTGGCCTCGGGAGGGGGGGCGGTGCATGCGAACAGACGCGCCCAAGGTGGGCTGGGGGGGTCGTTCTTAGAACGTAGAGACCCTACCAGACACCCCTTGGCATCCTTGCACGCCCCAGCGTGCATCGAAGAAGAAAAACGCCATAAACATAAACTTCTGGCGCTCCGCACGGATTTTCTGGATCCGCGCTGGGCTCCCCCCTGGCGGCGCCTCCGGCGCCGCCCCTAGCGCGCTCTGCGCGCCAGGGAGGGGGGTCCGGTGCGTAGCGCCAAAAGTTTATGCTTTTTGCATTTTTTTCGTTCCAGTATTAAGTCGGGCACGTGCTTCTACAGCAGGAATATTCAAAAATAGTCACAAAATAGTCTGGGGACGATTTTTCTATCATTTGTTGACCATTTGGGGGCTTGTGTTGTTGTTGTTGCTGCTGTTGTTGTTGTTGCTGTTGTTGAATTCTCATTTCTGAAGAATAATTATTGTTGATCCCCCCCGTCCGGTGCACATTGTTTTTTCGCTTGAAGTGCCCTTCCTGGGGCTCGCACCCTGTTTTTTTTATCAGGGAAAGTCTTGAGGGTCAAACTGCGTTGTTGGCCCCCGGTTTACAACAACAACGGTTCCCGACATATATTTCCTTACAATTTAGCCTGGACCCCCGCTCCCGCCTGAGACTTCCTCGCATTTTATTCAGGAATCGCGCTCTCGCTTGGGACTTCCTTACAATTTATTCAGGAATCGCTGTCTCGGCGCTCTGGAGTCGCGCTCTCGCTGAAGATTTGCTTTCAATTTGCTCAGAAATAGCGCCCTTGCGTTTAAATTTCCTGCAATTTACTCAAGCGCCGCGCCCCCGACACTCAGGTACCCAGGAGTCGCGCTCACACACTTAGAACTCCCTCACAGATTATTTAGGAGTCGGGATCTCGCTGCCCTTCGTGGCCCCGTGGCAGCCCTTCGTGGCCCCCTCGCTGCCCTTCGCGGCCCCATTGCAGCCCTTCGTGGCCCCCTCGCTGCCCTTCGTGGCCCCGTTGCAGCCCTTCGTGGTACCCTTGCTGCCCTTCGTGGCCCCGTTGCAGCTCTTCGTGGCCCCCTCGCTGCCCTTCGTGACCCCGTTGCGGCCCTTCGTGGCCCCTTCGCTGCCCTCCGTGGCCCCGTTGCACCCCTTCATGGCCCCCTCGCTGCCCTTCGTGGCCCCGTTGCAGCCCTTTGTGGCCCCCTCGCTGCCCTTCGTGGCCCCGTTGCAGCTCTTTGTGGCCCCCTCGCTGCCCTTCGTGGCCCCGTTGCAGCCCTTCGTGGCCCCCTCGCTGCCCTTCGTGGCCCCGTTGCAGCCCGTCGTGGCCCCCTCGCTGCCCGTCGTGGTCCCATATATGTATGCCCTTCGTGGCCCCCGCTCGTTCGCGCCCCTCGTGGCCTCATATGCATGCCCTTCGTGGCCCCGTTGCAGCCCTGTGTGGCCCCCTCGCTGCCCTTCGTGGCCCCGTTGCTGCCCTCAATGGCCCCGTCCTTGCTTTCCGCGGCCCAGTATACGGATGCCCTTGGTGTCCCCCGCGCGTTCGCGCCCGTCGTGGCGCCATGTGCATGCCTTTCGTGGCCCCGCTGTCGCCCTTCGTGGCCCCCTCGCTGTCCTACGTGGCCCCGTTGCTACCCTCAGTGGCCCCGTCGTTGCCTTCCGTGGCCCCGCATTGTCTGCCCTTCATGGCCCCCGCTCGTTCGTGCTCTTCGTGGCCCCGTACGCACGCCCTCCGTGTCCCCGCTGTCGCCCTTCGTTGCCTACTTCGTGCCCTTTCGTGGCCCTGCTGTCGTTCTCTCTCTCTCTCTCTCGCTTTCGGTTTCGCTCGTCGTCGTCGTCGTCGTCGTCGTCGTCGTCGTCGTCGTGGTCGGTCCCCTGTCCGTCCCTCTTGGGGTCAGGTTGCCGCCGATCAGCGCTGCCGCTGGCCAGGCCGACAGTCCGCGGCCGCCCCGCCGCTTGCCAGGGCAGGGAAGAAAGGTATACCCCCCAAACGGGGTACGATCGAAGACGAAGAGGGCGGGTATCGAGGGTTTGGGAAATACGGGTTAACGGACACTCGGGCAGATAAGAGCGAACAGTCTTAAAATGATTGTTGTTGTTGCTGCTGTTCTTGTTGCTCTTTATTATGATATCTATTTTGCCCAAGATCCGCCCGTAGGGGGACATGCCCGGCCCAATGCCAGTGCTCAGGGCACGGCGGTGGCGGATCTCTTCACCAGGCCGGTGCGGAAGCTGTCCGTGTACGGCGGGCTCGGGCTCAATTGGAGCGGCCGCCTCCGGCGCCCGAACGCCGCCGCCGGCCCCGTCCTGCCGGGCGGCGGGGGCGTGCTCGGGAGCACCATCCCGGAGTGCCGGCACGCCGATGCCGCGCGGGTGCGCGGCCTGGGCGCGATCCACTGGAGCAAGGGCGACGGCTCCGGCTTCCTGGTGCGGTCGAGGGGCAACGACGGGCACAGGAACACACAGAAGGAGCCGTCCGTCGGGGCCTTCTACGAGTGCGTCAGCGTGGACATCCTCCGTGCCGGGCGCAGGATCGGCCGCGTCATCGGCGAGCTCACCGGCATCCAGAGCCAGGGGCCGTGGGAGCACGCGCTGCCCCGGGTCCTGTGCATCAACGTGCAGCTGCCCTACAGGGCGCCCTATCCCTTCCGGCCGCACCCGCGGGATGACCACGGCTGCAGCCTCGTCGCCATGTGGCGGATCAAGGGGGAGACCCTCGACATGCTGTCGCGCGACGCCCAGGATCAGCCCGTTGCCCTGCGCCTCTTCAAGGACTTTATCAGAGGAGGGACCACGGACCTTCCGAACCCCGGGCCCAGGACGGCCGGATTGCTCAAGGCCATCGCCAGAGTCGAGAATGCAGACGAGGTAGCAAAAGGAATCCCCTGGCCTTTAAAAAGCACGGCTCTTCGCCAGAACGGCAAGCCCACGCTCCTGACTCAAAGTGGCAGCGTCTTCAAGGACTCAGCAAATAACGGCGAGTGGGTGGAGATTGGCATCGACGTGCGCCGCTTCTGTGTTCCTGCCAGACAAGCATTGGTACAACTCCGGGACCATTTGCGGACAACATCGGTGCACATCGGCTTTCTTATCCAGAACGTTGGCGGGTCTGGTCCCGAGGGGATCGTCTGCGACGTTCACCTGCACTGCATGGACATCGTCGAAAACCCTACTTGGGTAGCGTAGGTGAGTTGGGTATCAACTCATGGGAGCTTTGTATGTCTTCGAAATTCCGTCATTCGAGTGCACTGGCGTTTGGTGATCGATGAGAAAGCGCCGATGTAGCATTGGTTAGCGTGGATTAGCGTCAGGCAGCGTCGATTCGCAAGAGCCAGCAGGACGACATGGGAGGATCCCACGAGTTGCCACAGAAGGCGAGGGAGCTGCGAGATGCTTGAGCCAGATACCGTGGATGTTGCTTAAAACGTCTTGACGTTGCTCCCGTCATGGCAGCAATTCCTGTGGGGGCCGGAAGTTGCGACGCGGCCCCGGGCCATCAAGGGGGAACCGGGTTCGTCGAGTGGTCCGAAGTGGTTCTGGAGGATCTCGGGCCCCTTCGAAGCAATGTTTGGGGACTTGTCGGAGGGGTTCCTCTGCTGTCTTGGCGGGCGACCAGGGCCGATGGATGCTCGACATATTTTTGGACCGAAATCTTGGACCGTTTTTTTTTCGCTTGGGCCGAGCATTTTTCCCAACCATCCTGTGGTGTTGGGTCCTCGTTTTCAACACGCATCGCACCGTGTCTCCTCCCTCCTCCCTCCTCCTTCCTCTCCCCCCTCGCTCTTCCCATCCCTGCCTCTGCCCTCCGTAATTAGGTCCTCATCGTTATCATCACCAGCGTCATCATCATCATCATCATCATCATCATCATCATCATCATCATTATTATTATCATCATCATCATCATTATCATCATCATCACCACCATCATCATCATCATCCTCATGATCATCATCATCATCATCATCATCATCACCATCATCTCCTCCTTCCTCTCCCCCCTCGCTCTTCCCATCCTTGCCTCTGCCCTACGTAATTCGGTCCTCATCGTTATCACCAGCGTCATCATCATCATCATCATCATCATCATCATCATCATCATCATCATTATCATCATCACCATCACCATCATCATGATCATCATTATCAACAACCACCTTATCATCATCGTCATCTTTATGACAATCATCATCACCATCGCCACCATCATCAACAACCTTATCATTATTGTCATTCATGACCATCATCATCACCACCATCACAATTACCATCATCATCATCATCGTCATCATGAACACTACCATCATCACCACCATCATGATCATCATCATCATCATCATCAACATCATCATAATCACCGTCATCACCACCATCATCATCCTTATCATCATTATGACCACCACCATCCTCATCCTCATCCTCATCCTCATCCTAATGCTCATGCTCATCCTCACCCTCATCATCATCACTATCATCATCATATCAACCAGCATTATCATCACCAGACGCATTAACATCATCAACACCATCATCACCATCACCATCACCATCACCATCACCATCACCATCACCATCACCATCACCATCACCATCACCATCACCATCACCATCATCATCATCATCATCATCATCATCATCATCATCATCATCATCATCATCATCATCACTATCATCTGCTTCAACATCACCATCACCATCACCATCACCACCATCATCGACATCATAGCCAATATTACTAGTACTCCGTTTATCGTCGCCATCCGATCATCATCAGCAGCATCACCCAGGCGTGGCGGCCAGGCGGCGGCTGGGCCTCCCCAGCTGAGGCCGCCGTGGTTGCATGCGGCCGTCCACGACACGCGCGTGCTCTGCGTGTCGGAGCCGCACGTGTTCTGCCACGCGTGCGGCGGCAGCGCGGCGTCGGCGAGGGTCACGGACCTGGCGGAGCCCCCTTACCGCGCGACGTCCGACAGGCAGGCGGACGCCCTGCGCCGCCTGCTGGCTGGCTCCGGGGAGCCCGCGGCGCTGCGCAGCAGGCGCAGGGGCAGCCGCTCCCGGCGCGGAGCGGGGGCTGCGAGGCCGGCGCGGTGAGGGCTGTTCTCGCGCGGGGCCAGAGCGGTGAGGTTCGCTCCTGCTCGTAGCGTGTGCTGGCCAGGGCAGCCGCGCCCAGAGGGGTGGCGGGCTTTGGGCGGATTGCGGCCGCTGTACGACGAGTGCGTCGTCCGCAGGAGGGGTATCATCATCATCATCATCATCATCATCATCATCATCACCACCACCATCACCACCATCATCATCAGCATCATCATCATCATCATCATTATCATCACCATTATCATCGTCATCGTCGTCATCACCAGCATCATCACCATCACCATCGCCATCGTCATCGTCACGTCATCGTCATCGTCATCGTCATCACCGTCGTCGTCATCATCACCAGCAATCTCACATCACCACCATCATGATCATCATCGTCATCATCACCATCACCATCACTGTCGTCATCATCATCATCATCATCATCATCATCATCATCATCATCATCATTATCATCATCACCATCACCATCATCATGATCAGCATCATCAACAGCCACCTTATCATCATCGTCATCTTTATGACAATCATCATCACAATCGCCACCATCATCAACAACCTTATCATCATCGTCATCATCATGACCATCATCATCACCACCATCACAATTACCATTATCATCATTATCATCATCATCGTCATCATGAACACTACCATCATCACCACCATGATCATCATCATCATCAACATCATCATAATCACCGTCATCACCACCATCATCATCCTTATCATCATTATGACCACCACCATCCTCATCCTCATCCTCATCCTCATCCTCATCCTCATGTTCATGCTCATCCTCACCCTCATCATCATCACTATCATCATCATATCAACCAGCATTATCATCACCAGACGCATTAACATCATCAATACCATCATCACCATCACCATCACCATCACCATCACCATCACCATCACCATCACCACCATCACCATCACCATCACCATCACATCACCATCACCATCACCATCACCATCACCATCACCATCACCATCACCATCACCATCACCATCACCATCATCATCATCATCATCATCATCATCATCATCATCACTATCATCTGCTTCAACATCACCATCACCATCACCATCACCACCATCATCATCGACATCATAGCCAATATTACTAGTACTCCGTTTATCGTCGCCATCCGATCATCATCAGCAGCATCACCCAGGCGTGGCGGCCAGGCGGCGGCTGGGCCTCCCCAGCTGAGGCCGCCGTGGTTGCATGCGGCCGTCCACGACACGCGCGTGCTCTGCGTGTCGGAGCCGCACGTGTTCTGCCACGCGTGCGGCGGCAGCGCGGCGTCGGCGAGGGTCACGGACCTGGCGGAGCCCCCTTACCGCGCGACGTCCGACAGGCAGGCGGACGCCCTGCGCCGCCTGCTGGCTGGCTCCGGGGAGCCCGCGGCGCTGCGCAGCAGGCGCAGGGGCAGCCGCTCCCGGCGCGGAGCGGGGGCTGCGAGGCCAGAGCGGTGAGGTTCGCTCCTGCTCGTAGCGTGTGCTGGCCAGGGCAGCCGCGCCCAGAGGGGTGGCGGGCTTTGGGCGGATTGCGGCCGCTGTACGACGAGTGCGTCGTCCGCAGGAGGGGGATCATCATCATCATCATCATCATCATCATCATCATCATCATCATCACCACCATCACCACCATCATCATCAGCATCATCATCATCATCATCACCATTATCATCGTCATCGTCGTCATCACCAGCATCATCACCATCACCATCACCATCGCCATCATCATCGTCACGTCATCGTCATCGTCATCGTCATCACCGTCGTCGTCATCATCACCAGCAATCTCACATCACCACCATCATGATCATCATCGTCATCATCACCATCACCATCACTGTCGTCATCATCATCATTATCATCATCACCATCACTATCATCATGATCAGCATCATCAACAGCCACCTTATCATCATCGTCATCTTTATGTCAATCATCATCACAATCGCCACCATCATCAACAACCTTATCATCATCGTCATCATCATGACCATCATCATCACCACCATCACAATTACCATTATCATCATTATCATCATCATCGTCATCATGAACACTACCATCATCACCACCATCATGATCATCATCATCAACATCATCATAATCACCGTCATCACCACCATCATCATCCTTATCATCATTATGACCACCACCATCCTCATCCTCATCCTCGTCCTCATCCTCATCCTCATGTTCATGCTCATCCTCACCCTCATCATCATCACTATCATCATCATATCAACCAGCATTATCATCACCAGACGCATTAACATCATCAATACCATCATCACCATCACCATCACCATCACCATCACCATCACCATCACCATCACCATCACCATCACCATCACCATCACCATCACCATCACCATCACCACCATCACCATCACCATCATCACCATCACCATCACCATCACACATCACCATCACCATCACCATCATCCATCATCATCATCATCATCATCATCATCATCATCATCATCATCATCATCATCATCATCACTATCATCTGCTTCAACATCACCATCACCATCACCATCACCACCATCATCATCGACATCATAGCCAATATTACTAGTACTCCGTTTATCGTCGCCATCCGATCATCATCAGCAGCATCACCCAGGCGTGGCGGCCAGGCGGCGGCTGGGCCTCCCCAGCTGAGGCCGCCGTGGTTGCATGCGGCCGTCCACGACGCGCGTGCTCTGCGTGTCGGAGCCGCACGTGTTCTGCCACGCGTGCGGCGGCAGCGCGGCGTCGACGAGGGTCACGGACCTGGCGGAGCCCCCTTACCGCGCGACGTCCGACAGGCAGGCGGACGCCCTGCGCCGCCTGCTGGCTGGCTCCGGGGAGCCCGCGGCGCTGCGCAGCAGGCGCAGGGGCAGCCGCTCCCGGCGCGGAGCGGGGGCTGCGAGGCCGGCGCGGTGAGGGCTGTTCTCGCGCGGGGCCAGAGCGGTGAGGTTCGCTCCTGCTCGTAGCGTGTGCTGGCCAGGGCAGCCGCGCCCAGAGGGGTGGCGGGCTTTGGGCGGATTGCGGCCGCTGTACGACGAGTGCGTCGTCCGCAGGAGGGGGATCATCATCATCATCATCATCATCATCATCATCATCATCATCATCATCATCATCATCATCATCATCATCATCATCATCATTATTATCACCATCATCATCACCATCATCATCATCATCACCACAATCATCATCAGCATCATCATCATCATTATCATCACCATTATCATCGTCATCGTCGTCATCACCAGCATCATCACCATCACCATCGCCATCGTCATCGTCACGTCATCGTCATCGTCATCGTCATCACCGTCGTCGTCAATCTCACATCACCACCATCATGATCATCATCGTCATCATCACCATCACCATCACTGTCGTCATCATCATCATCATCATTATCATCATCCCCAATGCCACCATCACCACCATTACCATCACCATCACCGTCATGGCCACCGTCGCCATGAGCGTCATCAACACCAACACCGTCACCGTCACCATCATCATTACCGCTGCCATCACCATCACCATCGCCATCGGCATCAACACAACCATCGTCATCAGCATCAGCATCACCATCACCATCACCACCACCGCCGCCGCCATCACCATCACCATGACCACCATCACCACCACCACCATGACCATCCCCATCACCATCTCTCTCACCATCACCATCATTATCACCGTCACCATCACCATCACCATCACGATCACTATTACCATCATCACCATCCTCGTCACCTCCACCACCTCCATCGTCGTCGTCGGCGTTGTCGTCGTCGTGGTCCTCGTTCTCGTCGCCGTCGTCGTCGTCGTCGTTGCACATTTCGTAGCCCAAGTGGGAGCTCCACCGAAGGCCCCAGTGGCAGGTATCGCATGCGCGACCGCGCAAATTTCGGCGCACCCCTCGCGCGCTTGGTGGCCCCATAAGGGGGCTCCACCGAAGGCCCAGTGGCAGGTATCGCACGCGTGACCGCGCCAATTTCGGCCCACACCTTACATGTTTCGCTGCCTCATTGGGAGCTCCACCGAAAGCCCCAGCGGCAAGAATCGCATGCGTAGCGGTGCTCATGTCGGCGCGCCCTTCTTACGTTTCGTTGTTCCATGTGGAGCTCCACCGAAAACCCCAGTGGCAAGAATCGCATGCATGACCGCGCTCATGTCGGCACGACCTTCGCACGTTTCGCATGCGGTTCCACCCTCATTTCGGCGCACACCTCAAACGTTTCGTGGTCCGATAGGGAGCTCCAACGAAGGCCCTGGTGGTAGGGTTCGCATGCGGTTCAACTCTCATCTCGGCGCGCCCCTCACACGTTTCGTGGCACCATGGCGAGCTCCACCGAAAAACCGAGTGGAAGGACTCGCATGCGTGACCGCGCTTATTCCGGCACACCCCTCACACGTTTCGTGGCCCCATAGGGGGTTCCGACGAAAACCCCAACGGCGGGAATCGCATGCGTGTCAGCGCCCATTCCAGCACACCCCTCGCACGCTTCCTGATCCCATTGGGAGCTTCACCGAAGGCCCCAGTGGCCAGAATCGCATGCGTGACCGCGCTCGTTTCAGCATACCCCTCGCACGTTTCGTGGCCCCAGTGGGCGCTCCGCCGAAGGCTCCATTGGCAGGAATCGAAGGCGTGACCGCGCCCATTTGGCCACACCTCTCACGCGCTTCCTCCACCGAAGGCCCCAGTGGCAGGAATCTTATGCGTGACCGCGCCCATTTGGGGAAGCCCCCTCACACGTTTCGTGGCCCCGTAGGAAACTCCACCAGTGGCACGAATCGCATGCGTTGCCGCGCCCATTTCGGCACCCTTTACACGCTTCGTGGCCCCATGGGGACCTCCACCGATGGTCCCAGTGGCAGGTGTCGCATGCGTGACCGCGCCCACGTGGGCACACCTCAGATGTCTCGTGGCCCCGTGGGGAACTCCAGCGAAGTCCCCAGTGGCAGGAGTCGCAGTTCCTACTGCGCCCATGTCGGCTCCACCGAAGGTTTCGCCTCCTGATGCCCCCCCCCCCATCCAGGACTGCGCCGACAGACTCGCCGATCAGCCGTAACGGCTGATGTAACCCGTTGCGGCCGAGTCCTGCGACCTTATTAGCAACGTCGCTCCCTCCTTGTCGCGCACGCATTGGTCTTTTTGCTCGCCTCTTCCCTTAGTTTCACCTGTCTTGCGGTGCTCGCAGCTGCATATCATTGGGTCTTTCGCAAGGCTTTTTTGTCGACCCATATTCTGGAGGCGCCAGACGAGGCGAGGCTGACCCAAACAGCAATGGGCTTATCTTGTCTACTCGCTTCTGCCAGGACGCTGGCTTTCATTGTTGTGGCGTCTTCAGTCGTCTCCCATTCCCTTCTTCTTCTCCTCCTCCTCCTCCTCCTCCTCCTCCTCCTCCTCCTAGCCGTTCTGGCTCAGGCTGTTGTGGCCTGAGCTTGCAAGCGCGTTCTTCAGAGCGGCTCGCGCTTGCGAGCCATCCTTTCGTTCTTTCACGAAGAGGAGCCAGCGACCGCACCGCGAGCGGCGCATGGTTCCACAGCCCGATGTGCTGCCAGGCGCGCGCACCCCCTACTGGGGGTGCTCTTGCGGCTGCTGGAACAACTGGGCGAATCGAGTCAAGTGCAGGAGCTGCGGGGCGTCGGCTCCCGCGAAGGTGGTCCAGGCGGCGCGCAGAGCTGCAGCGGCTGCCAAGAGCCCCTCGGTTTCGGTCAAGCAACGTGCTCAGGGAGCCTGGGCCGATGGGCCGCCAGGAGGGGCCGTCGCGGCCGAGCAGGCGAGGCTCATCCAGGAGCTGCGTGTCCAGGTGGCGGAGCTCAGCGGCAAGCCGGCGCCGCCAGCGCCCCCTTGGCACGAGCAGCCAGCGGGCGCCAAGGCGAATGGCAGTGGCAAGGGGCAAGGCCCTGCTGGAGGCGGCCCGCCGAAGGCCAAGGGCGTGGCGCCAGCGGCCGCTGCAGGGCTCTCTCACGAGCAGGTGGCGGAGTTCCTCAAAAGTGAGGGCCTTGAGGACGCCCATGCTGCGGTCTTGGCGGCAGCGCAGACCAAGGCCGCGGCGCCGCCCAAGCCGCCCACCACCATGTCGGCCTGGTGGAAGGTGGAGAACCTCAAGAAGAAGATCCAGAAGGCAGAGGCCCGCTGCGTGGACATCAACGAGCAGAGGGCGGCCCTCGATGAGGAGTTGGACGGCATCCAGAAGGGGATCGCCCAGGCCAAGGCGGACCTCGTCGCCGCCCGTGGAGTGCTGGCGAAGCTCCAGGCAGGAGAGCATGAGAACCCTCTCAAGGTGCTCACGGCGGGGCTGGAACCTGCGGTGCTGTCCACGCAGGAAGGCAAGGACGCCCTTGCTGTCCTCGAAGAGCTGCAGCGCAAGGCGGCTGCGGAGGCGGAGGCAGCCAAGCAGGCGACCGAGGGTGAGGACGTTCGCCCAGGCCCTCCTGGCGATCATGGTGCTGATGCTGGGAGCCAGGCAGAGGATGCCCCTGGAGATGGAGGTGAGCACCAGGCCGTCCCCATGGACGAGTCCGACTTCCTGGAGGCCGATTTCCAGGAGTCCCTCAAGCGTGCCATGGACGGCGAGGGGGACACGTCTGCAGCCGTGGCCAAGCTGCTCGCCGAGCACACGGCCAAGAAGGCGCGTCGGGGGTGACGGCAGAGAGCGGGTTGAGGCAGACCCTCCGGCGACCAGTGCCCCCGTGCCAGCGGCGAGGGCGGGCTTCGGCATGGCCGACCTCGACGCGTTCACCAGGGGCAACATGATCGACTTCGACTGGGAGCAGGCGACGGGTTTCGCAGTCCCAGTGCGGAGGGACGACCTTGTCTTCGACACGGAGCTGTTCCGCCAGTTCGACGGGGTCGGTCTGGACCCACGGCAGTGGCCTCGCCTGGGCCACGGAGCTTCCGACAGAGACGGACGGTCTCGAGGAGCTGCCCCCCCTCGGGTCGAGGACCCTCGAAGAGGGTCAGGGCCAGGGACATCGCCTTCTGGGTCGTCCTCGACCCCGATTGCATCACTGTCTCTTATGTCGCGCGAGGTGGGACCCCTCGGTCGCAACGGGGCTGGGGGCCTTCCCCGCGAGTCCACATCTACTTCGGGTACCGCCGCGGGGTCGGCGGCTCCCGCGTCTTCGGGTACCACGTCGGGAGGAAGTACCAGGACGTCTGGAGGCGCATCTGTGGGGCGGAGAGGCCCGCGCCACCTCTCCTCCCCACCTGTTCATGGGCATGGTGTGTTGCAGGCTTGCGTCGCATCTGGAAGTGATGGGCCCTGTGTTCTCGGTGGGGGCCTGGGCGATTTCATGGAAGGAGGTGGCGGTCTGCCTCCTCCTGCGGCAGGGGCAGCGGTGTGTCGAGCTAGCCCCGACGGTGCCCAAGGAGACTTGCCCGCTGAGCGGGAAGGGCTACACCATCTCTCGTCCCCACCTGGCGATGGACGCAAAAAAGGAAAACTATGTCAGGACGGCGTGGTTCGAGGAGTCGGCCACGCGGGCACGATCGTCAGCGATCTGATCATTTTTGGAGTGAATGCGAACACGTGGGACTCATTCACTAATGTGGTTGACTGGTGTAGGGACCAAGAAGCGAACCTCTTCGGGGTGGTGTCGGCTTCAGGCGAACCAGTCAAGCCGCATGTGATCTGCGTGCAAGAGACTCGGCTGAAGGAGAAGGGTAAGTTGGACTCCGCCTATGGCTGGGGTGATCGCCGCTCCTTCGCTTTTACTCTAGGACCAGCAGCGTCTACTGGGCCAGGTCCGTCACAGTCCTCGGCAGGAGTAGGCTTGGGAGTGGCCAGCTCCCTGGCGTCCTCTAGTGTGCCAAGGCCACCCGAGTTGGAACCTTTCAAGTCGCGAGTGGCAAGCAGGCACATCAACGTAGGACTTCCAGGTGGGTTGATGGTCTTCTCGGTCTACCTCTTCACCAGCATTGGAGTCGCAGGGGACAACGTTGAGGTATTGAACACTCTCGGAGAGTACATCAAGTCCCTCACCTGCCTCTGGATCGTGCAAGGGGACTGGGACCTCACGCCTGAGGAACTCGAAGCATCGGATTGGGTGTCCAAGGTTGGGGGATGTATGTTTACGACGGGCCACGCTACGTGTCGATCAGGGCCCGCTCCAGGTTCCAGTTCAGGGCTCGAGGAGGAGGTCGACAGGAAGGATGAGCGGGAGATCGATTTCTTCGTGGGGTCCAGGTGTTTGGGGCACTGCGTCAAGGAGGTCCTGGCGTTCCCTGCAGCCCCCTCGTGGCCTCATATGCCTGTGGGTATCGTTGTCAAGAACCTGGCCCCGTCGACGGTTGTCCCGAAGCAGGTTAGATACGCGCAGTTCCCCTTGGACAAGCTTGTGGGTCCTCGGAGGCTCCCTACGGAAGGCACGTGGTCTTGGGAAGTTGGAGGAGGCTCGCACTGTTTGGGGTCCATGGTCAGGGAATGGTTCACCCAGGCCGAGGGCTGGCTCGTGCAGTTCCACGACCTAGACAGTGCTAGCGTGGCCAGGACGTGTGGAAGAGCTGGGGGTCCAAAAGTCACTAAGGTTCCCCTCGAGACGGTTTGGGACCGAGAGTCTAGGAGAAGATATTCAAAGCGGACCACCAGTTGGATGTCCTTCGAGGCGTTGGCTCGTCGAGCTGCTGCAGTTGGCCCAGATATGCTAGGCGCCAGAGCTCGCGGTCTTTTTCATGAATGGTGTGCCGCCCTGTTCGGGATGATCTCGGCGCTGGAGGCGCCAGACGAAGGCACGAATGTCCGATTTTTGGTCAGCCTTGTCGAAGGGATATCCATGGGGCTCAGAGATGAGTTAGAAGGGCTGTTCGGGCAGTTACGAGAGTATGTAGAAGGCCTGCGAAAGTCGGACGCCAAGGAGTCCCTATCGGAGTGGAAGGAGTGGGCTAAGTCGTCAGTGCAGCGGGGAGGGAAGGCAGCGCATGCATATTCCAGGGTTTCTCGCGCAGACAGGACGGTCCCGTTCAGTGTCGTAGACGACCACGGCCGCTTACCAGTCAACGGTGAGCTCGCGCTCCTCCAGCTTATAGATCAGTGGCTTCCCCTCTGGCACAAAGAAGGCAGGCTCAGCAAAAATCACCCAGCTCATTGGGATGTGTTGGGACATGATTTGCCACCTATCTCTCTGGAACAGTTGAGACGTGTGTGTAACTCGTGTGGGGAAGGGGCTGGTCTTGGGTGGGACTCCTTCCATCCCCGCCAGATCCTGTTTCTCCCAGAAGAGTATCAATTGCGTGTTATCGACGTCCTTCGCTCGTTCGAGGATCGACCCTGTGTGATAGCAGAGTTTTTGACGAATATCATCTTCCTCGACAAGCCAGATGGTGGAGTACGCCCGATAGGATTATTGTGCTTGTTCACCAAGATCTGGTCGAAGTGCCGTCAAAACATCTGCCGTACCTGGGAACAGGCCCATGAGCAGGCCTTCTTTTGGGGCGTTGGGGCCACGTCGACCTGTGAGCGAGCAGGATGGGTCCACAACATGCTGGCCCATTTCGGAAAAGTCCTGGGGACCTCGGCGGCGACGGTGCTCCTGGACCTTAAGAAGTTCTATGAGCACATCGACCACATGGACTTGTATCGTGCGGCGTGCCAGCATGGTTTCAATTTGAAGCTCCTGCGAGGGTTGTGTGTGATTTATGCAGGGGATAGGATGCTGCACTATGGAGGGGCGGTATCTAGGAAGGTGCAAGGTAATGGGGCAGTGATTGCAGGGTGCTCAGCAGCTACCACGCTTACGAAGTTGCTTTTGTTGTCGCCGCTCTCGGCCGCGCAGTCTGGCCGGCCGCAGCTGTGCATCCGTAACGTGATAGACGATATCGCGCTGCAGATTGTTGGTCCGCAGCAGCTCATTGCACCGCAGCTCGCCGCAGGTGTGCAGTCCCTGTTGTCCAGTTTCTCGGAGCTCGCGCTCCCCGTCTCGGAAAAGTCGAAGTACATGACTAGCGACTCGGACTTGAATGAGGCCTTGCAGCCCCTGTGGGACCTCCCGAAGGAAAGCAAGGTGGACCATGCAAGGAACCTCGGCACCGACGCGGTGATGGGGTCCCTACGGAGGGTTCAGATCACTCGGGACAGGTGGGACAAGGCCAGAGGGAGGACGATTAAGATTAAGAAGCTCAGGGAGGCGGGGGCCAACACGGGGTTCATTCAGCGTGGAGGCCCTACGGCGTCGGCTCTATGGGGGTCCAGCATCATGGGGATTCCTCCGACCCAACTGCATCGTCTTCGATTGGGAGCTGCTGGAAGTCTCGGGAAGGTCCCCAAGGGCTCCACGGTCGGGCTCCGTCTCTTGAGCTATGCTGAAGGGGTCCGAGTGGACCCGCTGCTGTTGAACATCGGGATGGTTGTGTTCCAATGGGCGGCGGCGGTCTGGGAGTCGTTTCCGAAGCTACCTGTTCTGGAACGGTGTCTTGAAGGAGCCCTGGGCCGTCTCGAAGGAGTCCAATCACCTTGGAGGCAAGCAGCAGCCCCAGCTGAAGTAGCAGCGCTCAGTCTTCGCAGGATAGGCTGGAGGTTGAGGTCAGGAGCGTGCATGGTCACGGATCGGCAGGAAGCACTTGACCTTCGTGTTTTACCTCCAGCGCTAGTTCAGGAGCTAGCAGTTGCAGGAGCCAGGCGAGCTTCCGATCGCCAGGCTCTTTTTTGTCGCGAGCCCAAAGCCAGGTGGAATATGCCGATATTTTGGGCAGGACTGGAGGGGCTCCTGCATCGAACCAAGGGATCCTGGACGAAGAGGTTTCAGAGGACGTTGAGATCGTTGGTTTCTGGAGGGCACTGGCCACAAAGTCGGCTTCACCACCATGGACTTGTTGGCTCAGCGAGGTGTCTTGTATGTGGAGATCCCGAAGGGTCCTTGTGGCACAGGGCGTACGAGTGCCCAAAGCATGCAGGGCTCAGGCGTGAATGGGTTGACGACTTCCACAGGACGAGGGCTCGCAGGGTCCGCGAATGGGGGTACGACGAGGGGGAGAGGTTTGCGAGAGGCCTGTTCCCGTCGCCAGAGTTGGTCTTCCACGTCGCGACCGAGCCCCAAGAGACCATTTTGTGGCACAACAGACCTGAGTCAGGGCTCCTGACTGGCACGCTGTTCTTAGACGGTTCGGCCTTATGGGCCTCGGCCCCGTTTTTGGCCCGAGCGGGCTGGGCCATCGTGCAGGTGGATAGATTTGGCGAGGTTATTTCGGCGGCCTACGGGCCCGTCCCATGTCGCATTTGTCCTAAGCAGAGTTCTAGAGACGCGGAGGATTACGCCGTCTCGATGCTGCGCGTTTGCGCTATGGCGCCCTTCGACGTCTTCATCGACTGTGCAGGCACTGTTGGGACTCTCCGTGGCGGCGCGGGCGCTGGATCCCAAAGCAGTTGTGGTCGGGCCCAGCTCTGGAGTCCGTTCTGGGGTGCGTTCTCCGAAGGGGACTTCCAAGTGTTTAAAACCAAGGCCCACTGTACCAGAGCCCAGGTTGATGCGGGTGTCACCACGGAGTGGGAGTACAGAGGGAACGCCCACGCCGACAGGTTTGCAAAGCTTGGTGCTGCGGAGCACGGCGTAGGCGAGGAGCAATTTCAGTTGTGGCAAGGCTTTTTGTTTGTAGCCCAAGAGTCCGCCCGTTGGGCGGCTTGGGTGCACGTAGAGTCCAATGGCCTGGACCACGAAGATTTGATGGTTGCGTACTGGAGGTCTCGGGGCTCTACTGCCGAGGAGGACCTTGAGACCCCAGAAGACCCCGAGACAGAGCCCCAGGCGTGCAGCCGTGGAGGGGAGGTGGGGTCGCCGTACGGGGTGGGAGACGGGTGGGAAGAATATGCAGACGCCAGTTTTTGGTGGCAAGGCCACAACCTGCTGGAGGCGGATGTGCTCTGTCGCACAGCCCACGTTTCTTCTGTCGTCTTCTGTTGCCGCTGCGGCACTGTTTCCTCGGACGGCAAGTTATCCTCAGGCCTAAAGGGGTGGTGCCCCGAGAAGGCCAAAGCTGGAGGCGTGGACCAGCTGAGGAGGATCAAGAAAGGAGAGTTCCCCTCGTACCGCGCCAATGTGCGCTCGCTGAAGGTCGGGAAGCCGCATGGAGTGCTGCCAGCGACCCGCTCGTGCTTAGCCGAGGCCGAGCTGAGCCTGCCCCCAGAGCCGCTGCCCGCGGCCCCGAGCGTCGGGGACAGTGGCGGATGGGGGCGGGCTGATCACGGGGGGCGGGCCGAGGTGCTGAGGGCGTTTGGGCTGCGGGAGGGGGAGCTCGAACTGGTCCGCGACCTCGGCCGCTCGGCCCTGCTGCGGAGTGCGGACAGCCCCGAAGAGGGCGACTCCGACGCCGAGTCCTTTTGAATTGGGGCTTGACCCCGCGTTCAGCGCAAACCCATACCATACCATACCTCCTCCTCCTCCTCCTCCTCCCTCCTGCTCCTTCCCTCCCCCCCCGGCAAGTTGGCGCGCGCAGCTCTTGATCTGCCAATGCTCCGTCCGGGCGCCAGGCCTCACTTTGAGCGGCTTGAATAAGGAACACTTGACGCGGCTTGAATAAGGAAGCACATTTTCGCTTTTCAATGAGCGACTTTCCAAGTCTACCCTTTTGCTTCCTTCCCCTTCGGTCCATCCCTGGCCGACTTCGCTGGCCGCTCCCCTCTCGCAGAGTGTCGACGTGGCCTTCGGAGGCCCTTGCATCTTTATTGCGCATCCGTGTCACAAGGGTATCTTGCTTCTCTCCCCCGTCCTCCTCGCGCCACGCTCTCGCGCTGCACTGTCTCCAGCCCGCGCAATCGGCGCCATGGCGCCACTCCTCCGTTCCCAGCGGGACCGCGCCCCGGCGCGATGGAGCGCCCGCTCCCGTTCCCGATTCGCTCCTCGGGGCCGCCTCGGGCAGAGGCCAGTCGCTCGGGGCCGCTCGGGCACTTCCCTGGCCCCCTTTGGGGCCGAGGCTCTGCGGCGGGCGAGGCAGGGCCAAGGCGCTGCTCTCGCACCCAGCGGTCCCCCTGTTGACCTTCCCTGGAGCGGGCGCGAGGGGGGGGGGGGCGATGTCCCCCCCCCCCTCCTCCTGCTCCTCCTCCACCTCCTCCCCCTCCTGGGCCAGATGCCCCCCCCCCCCCCTTCCGTGCCTTCTCTGTGCTCCTGCCTCTCTTCTCCTGCACGGGGGGCCCCCCCTTCCTTATCAGGGCTCGGCCGAAGCGGTGGCTCGGCGATCTCGTGGGCCGTCTGCGTTTTTTTTGGATGCCGTCTTGCAGCGAGGGCGGAGCGAAGGACCGAACACGAGGGGCAGCGAACACGAAGCGAAGACCGAGCGCACTGCTGAGGTCGAGCCCTGCCTCTCGCCAGCTGGGCAGCCGGCCGTGTGCAGCATCTCTCGCGCGGTGCTCCCACCTGGACGCCCGATGTGGGCACGGAAAGAATGGGTACGATGCCCTAACAGCAGCTCCTGTTCATTTTGAGCAGGACTCGCTGTCCGCGCCGCCACGGCCGGTGTCCACCCGAGGCAGGAGGCCGCCTGCCCAGCAGCGGCCGCTGTCGGTGTGGGGCAGCATCTGTTGTTGGGCATGGTGCCCATTCTTTCCGTACCCACTTCGGGCGTCCAAATCTCAGGAGGGAAAGAAACACACAGACACAATTAATCGTCCATTCCCCAGAAAATATGGGAAAACATGGGAAGTGGGGGGGAAGGCAAAAACCTCGAAAATATGGGAAAATATGGGGAATCTGTTTATTTGTGTGTATTTATTTGTGCGTCCTGGGGCTCCTTCACAAATCCCAGGAGGCAGAAACACCTGGGGCTGGAGGTCCCTTCCAACTCCGTGGGCGGCCGGGGTAGGGTTCGGAATCCGTCGAGCACGTGGCGAAAGCCGAACTTCAGGAGGGGAAAAAACACACAGACACAAGTATTCTTCGATTCCCAGAAAATATGCGAAAATATGGGCAGTGGGGGGAAGACAAAAACCCAGAAAATATAGGAAAATATAGGGAATATTTTTATTTGTGTGCATTTATTTGTGTGTCCTGGGGCCCCTTCAGCAACCCCGTCTCCCATCAATCAGGAGAATCGACGGTTGGTGGGGGCAGGGTTCGGATGCCGCCAACGACGGCTCGGGATTCGTCGAACACGTGGCGAAAGCCGGACCCTACCCCCGCCTCCCATCGATCAGGAGGATCGATGGTTGGTGGGGGCAGGGTTCGGATGCCGCCAACGACGGTTCGGGATTCGTCGAACACGTGGCGAAAGCCGAACCCCACCCCCGCCTCCCATCGATCAGGAGGATCGATGGTTGGTGGGGGCAGGGTTCGGATGTCGCCACCTACTGATGTCAGGGCCATCCCTACCCCCGATAGTTTCGTCCCTCATGTCGGCCCCCCCCCCGATCTTGGGAAACCAAGCGGTCCAGGATACCGCCACTTCCAGACCTCTCCGGGGGTGCGTTCTGATCAGAATTTCGATGTGAACCCACCCGTTGCGACGAGGTTCACCCAGGAGGGCCATAAGCACAACCCACCCCCAGCCCCAGCCAGGACCCTCACTCCCGACCTGGTGATCCAGGGGGTCCTGGCTGTTGGGGGGAGTGGTTTTTTTTGGGGCTCTTGGGAGATTCAAAAACCATCCTCACCCGCAGCTGGGACGCCTGGATGACCAGGTTGGGAGTGGGGGTCCTGGCTGGAGCTGGGGGTGGGCTGTGTTGTCCCGGCGAGAGCTACACAGAGGGACGGGGTAGCTTCGGATGCAAGTCCTTAGAAATCAAATTCTGACCTCGCCCTGGTCCGAACTCTGGCTCAATCCGGCCCGTTCCCCCTTAATCCCGCTTGATCTGGCCTACTCCCGCTGAATCCGCAGCCTAATCCGGCGTAGTAGCCCCCCCAATGGGGCTTGACCTTCCTGGATCACTGCGACGAAGGCCTCCCAGTAGTTGCCTCCCCAGACATGCGGCGTCCTGACTCTTTCAGGACGGCGTCCCCGGAAGTCCAGACCCCGTCCCCGGGGCCGGCTTCTCATCCCGAGTCCTTTTCTGACGGCCTCGGGGATCGGCGAGGGCTCCCGGGGGCCGAAAACAGCGAAAATTCCTTGCCGTCTGGATTTTTTTTTTTTCTACGACGCGCTCATGGCGGCCTCCCAAGGTAGCGGCACTGGTGCGCCTCGGCCTGGCCTTGGCACGGCCCGCCCCCTCGGCTCTGGACGCCCGAAATGGGCACGGAAAGAATGGGTACTATGCCCAACAGCAGTTCCTGTTCATTTTCAACAGGACTCGCTGCCCACGCCGCCGCGGCCGGTGTCCATTCGAGACAGGAGGCCGCCTGCCCAGCAGCGGCCGCTGTTGGTTCGGGACAACATTTGCTGTTGGGCATTGTACCCATTCTTTCGGTACCCATTTCGGGTTTCCAAATTTCAAGAGGGAAAGAAACACACAGACACAATTAATCGGCGATTCCCCAGAAAACACGGGAAAATCTGGGAAGTGGGGGGAAGACAGAAACCCAGAAAATATGAGCAAATATGGGGCATCTTTTTTATTTGTGTGTCTTTATTTGTGTGTCCCAGGGCCCCTTCAAAATTGGCACGGCCCGCCCCCTCGGCCGCCGCAGCGCCCCCGGCGGCGGCGCTCCGCGGCGCGTCGCCGTCGCCGGCCGGCGAGGAGCCGTGCGCCGGCGGCGCGGTCCACAGCGACTGGGTGCGGTGCGTGGCCTGGCGCCCGGACGGGGGGCGGGGGGCAGGGGCCTCTCTGCCTCCTCCTCCTCCTCCTCCTCCTCGTCCTCCTCCTCCTGCTCCTCGTCCTCGTCCTCCTCCTCCTCCTCCTCCTCCTCCTCCTCCTCCTCCTCCTCCTCGTCCTCCTCCTCCTCCTCCTCCTCGTCGTCCTCCTCCTCCTCCTCCTCCTACTCCCCCTCCTGCTCCTCCTCCTCCTGCTCCTCCTCTTCCTCCTCCTCCTCCTCCTCCTCCTCGTCTGGGCCTCCCAGATGGGGTCGGGGTAGACTCGAAGGAGAAAAACCAACAGACACATAAACTTTTGGCGCTCTGAGCGGATTTCTCGGATCGTTTTGGGTCTCTCCTTCGGCCCTCTTGAGGCTCTTCTTAGGTCTTCGTGATGCCATCCTCGAAGACATCTATCACCATGGGGGCGGCGCGACTCAGCACCGTCCCCTGGAGCACGAACCAGCGCGTCCTGCAGCCCTTCTTGGATGACCTTGAAGCGATTTCAGTGTTCGTGGTCGTCTTGGAGCCATCCTGAGGCCCAGAGGCCCATCGGTAGCGAACAGGCGAGGAGGCACTAATCATTGAAACGCCTCAGGTGGTTGAGGGATCTTGCCCTCTCGGGGGCGTCCTTGTGAGGTTTCGTGGCCACTTAGGGCCGTCTTGGGGCGGTCTCGGGGCATCTTCCAGACATGCTGGAAGCTATCTTGAGCCAACTTGGAATACATCGTGCCATCCTGGAGGCCATGTCTGAGTTTTTGTTCCAGGGTTTTGCGTAGGAAGGGAAAAGGCGCCGTGACTTCGTACCGCACCCCCCCTTCTTCCCTCCCTGTAGCACGAATCATCACCCCTCGGAGACTTCATGGACTTCATGGGACCTTGGGTCGCTCTTTTGGGGGTCTTCGGGGCTCCCTCTGGGCCCCTCTCGGGGCTCTTGAGCGACCTTGGAGCTGCCCTGAGGTCTCAACCTGCATCGGAAGCGAACAGGTCAGAAGGCAAACATCACTGGTCGAAGGATTTTGGGTTCTCGGAGGATCCGTGGCCAGTTGGAAATGTCATGGGCCGTCTCGGGGCTTCTTAGAGGCATGCTGGAGGCCAACGTGAGCCATCTAGGACCATCTTGTCCATCTTGGAGGCAGTCGTGTTTTTCTCTGAGCCCATCTTGGGTCGAAAAGCATAGACAGCAAAACAAGGGCAACGGTGGGCGTTTCGACGCTTGCGAGTGTCTGGGGCCTCTCTTGGCTGAGGCCTCACTTGGGCTTGGTAGTGCGCCTCTTGGCGCCTCCTGCAGGCTCTCTTGGGGCCTCTTGGGGCTCCTCTGGGAAACCTGCCACGTCTTGGATGCCTCTTGGGCTGTCCTGGCGACCCCCTGGAGCCCTCCAGGGCGCCTTCTGGGCGTCCTGGGCCGTTTTGGCACTTCCGTCCACCTCAAACTTGTAGAATTAGGCTCTCTGGGGAGGGGTCTCGTGAGGGGTAGGCGTCTGTCACGCCGGTGCGTACCCCCAAACATGCTGATCTCGCCATGTCCTGTCGGTCTGCAACGGGGGTGAAGGGTGCGGTGTCACATTCTGGATCGGCTACGCAAGCCCTCAACACAAAGGATAGGTGGAGCAGGACCACTGCATGCACAGCCGACTGCAGTGGAGAAGCGAGTTATGCCGTGTCTTGCTTCATGGGGAGGAGTGCGAGTGGAGCACGTATGTTCATCTCGTGAGTGTGCACACGGGACTGTGCGTGTGCATACAAATGGTCGGACCCTGCTCGCCTGTCGGGCGCCCCTCCATCTTCCTTGCTCTGCGGCTGCATCCTCCTGATTCTTCTGGCTCATTTGCCTGGGACCAGTTCGTACCTGGCCCGTCCTGGTTTGTGCTCTTCGGCTCGGGACGAGCCTCCGATGCTCGCCGACGAAAACGTGTAGAACGATGGACCCAACACCTGGTCTGTCTGACTTTGCTGGCCACGCTCGTCTGGAGCGGAAAACGGTGCGAGCGAAAGTTGGAAGGGTGACAGGAGTAAACTTGGTACAATGAGCTGCACGGGTAATGCAATTTTCGTCGTCGTCGTCGTCGGCGGCGGCGGCGGCGGCGGCGGTCGTCGGCGGTCGAGGACACAATTTCCCAAGCAAGGTCTTGGGGCAATTTGGGGCGTTCCGGTTGGTGCAGGGGGGTCCTGGAGGCATGACGAATTTGGCTGCTTTTTGCAGGCGGGGCTACTACGATGAACATGAGCAGGGGAGGAGTGGTGAGGAGGGCATTCGAACATTCCTCTGGTTCGCTCGGTCGGTCAAGCCAGGACGGCTCTGCGGTCATCGCTTCCGGCGGCTGGGACATGACCGTGGTGAGCCATCGGCCCGCCTGTCTCTGCTTTCCCTCCCGTTCTCTTCGTTCTCGCCCTACCTGGCCCCCGCCCATCCCTCGGATCTACGACGGCATTTCATTTGCCCCTCCCCTACCCCCCTTCTCCCTCCCTCCCCGCCGCAGGCCTCCCTCGTCCCTTCCATTCTCCCTGCACTCCCCCATGCGCGTCATCGTCCGCTTCCCTCCCCCCTGCTCTCTGCTCCCTGCTCCCCCTGCTCTCTGCTCCTTGCTCTCCCCACGCTTTCGTCGGCTCTCGGCGGGCTTCAGCCTCTGGGGGTGCTTTCCAGCAGTTTTTTCCTCGTCGAGAGGCGTCCGGGGACAGGATCGTCCCGAACGGCGCCAGTGACCAGAGTCATGGCTGGTCGGTGTCCACGGGCCTCACCGTGCAACGAGTGACGAAATTCGTGAGGTAGGATAGCCTGCTTTGCAGGCTCGCTCTGTGAGCTTTCGCCAGTTTCGCAGGCTCGTCAGGCTGGCGGCTAGCCATGACACGGCCCTCCCGCTTGCCAGCGCGCGCGCAGGAGCGAAGAGGAGAGGCAAAAGGAAAGTATTGCCTAACTGTGTCGCTCCACTTCGCGGAGCTGGCTCCGGACACGAGAGAAGCTG
Organism: Prorocentrum cordatum; assembly: GCA_963575745.1. Taxonomy (NCBI): domain Eukaryota; class Dinophyceae; order Prorocentrales; family Prorocentraceae; genus Prorocentrum; species Prorocentrum cordatum. Next base: position 7,119 of record CAUYUJ010022631.1, on the reverse strand, counting down.
GGTCCGCGGCCTTGGGCACCATGACCGTTGACGGAGGCGTTGGTGCATAGGAGCTGTCGTCGAAAGAGGTGCACATGCAGTGGCCGTGGTGGAGGAAGCAGTCATACCCCGCATGGGCCAGCTGCCTCGCTGGCCAAGCGAGGATACGCGCGGAGCTCCCAGAGGACTCCTGTCCAGACCTGGGCCGCCACCTCTCGCCACCTCTCCTTCGGCTGATTCTGAGAAGGCGCGGGCCTTGTCCGTAGATGTACGGCCCGCGCCGTCTAAGAAGCGGCCTCCTTGCAAGACGCCTTCCCCCCTCCCCCCTGCCCCCCCCCACTTGCGCGCCACCAGCCAATCCAGCAAGCTCGCCCGGTGCCGCCGTGGTGTTCGCGGGTCGAGGACAAACAACGGCAGAGGCATAAATTTTCGGCGCTCCGCGCGGATTTCTCGCATCGGCGCTGGGCCCCCCTTGGCGCGCTCCGCCCCAGTGTCAATCCAAGAAATCCGCGTGGACCTCCGAAAGTTCATGCGTGTACAGTCGGGGCGCTGAAGAAGGAACCCTGTTCGCTGGGGAGGGGCTCGGTGTTCCTGAATTGCTCCGCACCTTGCCCAAGGTTTTCCTTGAGCTTTCGATGGGAAGGCGCAGGTTAACGTATGGAGAAAAGGGGCCTCGTTCCTTCTCCTCCTCCTCCTCCTCCTCCTCCTCCTCCTCCTCCTCCTCCTCCTCCTCCTCCTCCTCCCCCTTCTCCTCCTCCTTCTCCTCCTCCTCCTCCTCCGCCTCCTCCTCCTCCGCCTCCTCCTCGTTCCTTAGGTCAACGCCCCGACTGTAGGCAGTTTTTGTTTTTTCCCCTGGCGGGAGCGCCGAGGGACCAGGCCCACGAGCGAGGGGGCCTACGGATGGCCTCGGGCCGGAAAGGCTGGCGGGGCGGCGTC
>CAUYUJ010022630.1:68592-120946 GCA_963575745.1 Prorocentrum cordatum | reverse complement strand
GGTCGGCTGCTCCTTTGGCGTCGAACCCAAGCAGGGAGGGCCCCCCTGTGCTGGCAGGTCTCCCAACGCGAGCACGGCTGTCTGTGTTGAAGGTCTCAATGTCTTCATGGCGATGTTGTGCCACGCCCTCCAATCGCCACCACAAAGCTCGGTTCTTCAGGCACCATCCGAGTAATCGGTGCAAGGAGAGGAAGAATAGGAAAGGGAGCGGGGGAACAGAGGAAGTGGCTGAACAAGGGAGAAGAGGGTCGGAACACGATTGTCTCTGTGGTAACGATGATCATGCGAATGATACTAATAATGCTAATGATGATGATGTTGTTGTTGATGATGATGATGCTGCTAGTGATGATGATGCTGATGATGATGCTGACGATGATGCTGATGGTGACTATGATGATGGTTGTAATGATGGGGAAGAGGAGCAGAGGAGAGGGGGAGGAGAAAGTGGCGGGAACAGTGGGGGAAATGCTCAAGAGGGCAAGAGAAGAGGGACACGGACAGGGATAATGACAATACTGTGAACATACGTACACGCATGTACATATGAATCATCTAGGCGGAACTGGTACTAATTCACCACTCCCAAATGTGACCTCGCACGGCTTGAGCAACGTTCAAACATGCGGGCGATATCACGGCGGGGAAACATGCCGTCGCGCTCCTTCCCGGCATAGCGTGCGCCATCCTGGCCCTCCTCCTCGCCTTCCTCCTCCTCGCCCTCGCCTTCCTCCTCCCTTTGGCCCCCTCTCCTCCCCCCTGCTCCTCTTCCCGTCCCTCCTCCTCCTTCCCTCCCCGCCCTCTCCCACACGCGCACGCACACCCCTCGCTCCGCCGTTGGAGCCCCCGCCCCGCGCGCACAAAAGAGCCCCGCTGGCCTCCGAGCCGCCTCCTGCCGGGGACACGCTGGTGAACGCGAAGGCGCTGGCACCGGCCTCGTCCGAAGGGCCGTCGGCCTGGGCGCCGAAGCCGAAGCCGACGAGCAGCTTGTGAGAATGCGAGGTGCAACAAGACACACGAGAAGAGTCAGATGGCAGAGTGAAAGGGCTCATATAGCCCCAAGAGGCCCCCAAGAGGCCCCCGGTGAGCCCCGAGGAGGACCCAAGCACACCGCTCCGCCTCTGCAGAAACTGCCTCCAGGAAATGCCAGCCGTCCAGCGGCACAGCGCTGACAACACCCAGACAAACGACAGCGGCGAGGCAGTTTGGGCCGGCGGAGTGAGCGCAGCGATGAGATCACAAGCTGCGCAGACAGAACCACTCGGATGCCTGCGCGGCTATGCGCTGCCGGTCTGCGCGGATTCCTCGGGCCGGCCCTGCCCTCCCCCCCGCGCCGTCGCTGGGACGTCCATTTCCCGTGCATTCTCTGGCTTCGTGCGTGTTCTTTTGCTCGCTGGTCCAGGATGGTCCTCCAGGGTCCTCGCCGAGAAAAAAACGCACACGTCCGAGCGATGCCGGCGGCGCCGCCTCTGGCGCGCTCCGCGCGCCAGGGAGGAGGGCCCAGAGCCGATCCGAGGAAACCGCGCGGACCTCCACGAACTCACGCAGGCGTCGCTGCGGCGGTGGACAAACCTCCCTTTAGTAAACCTCCCTTTAGTGAAGACAACCCAGGACCGAACCCGACGGGCCTGGACCCGCAAGCATGACGGCCGCAACGCCCTCTCGCGAACCGAAAACGGGCAATTCGCTGATCGACGCGTCAGGGCAGGAGGTCTGTCAACCTCCGACATCTCCGAGCCCGGCGGCCCACCACTTGTTCTCCCCCCGCCAGGAACCCCACGTCCGCAGTGCCCCTGCCTGCAGCTTCCTCGGCTTCCTGCCCCTGCCCTCCTCGAGCGTGCCCCGGGGGGTCCAGTGGCGTCATCGCCTACGGATCTGAAGCGAGACGGAGGGGCGCCCGGTGCCCAGGCAGGAAGGGCCCCCCCCCCGTGCTGGCAGGACTCCCCCGTGCGCCAGTCTGGCCTTCTACGCCGAAGCGCTCCTGCCTCGTTCCGGGGACGTTGGGCCACGCCCTCCAGCCGCCTCCCAGTCGACCTCGCTGTGGCGATGTTGGGCCGCGCCCTCTCGCCGCCCTCGCTGTGGCGATGTTGGGCCGCGTCCCGTGGACTGCTCTGGGGCCGGCCCGGCCGAATCTCAGGAGCTCCCGGCCACGCGCGAGGGGACCGCTGCCTGGGAGGGGGAGCGGGGGAGACGAGGACCGCAAGGACGAAGGAGGATGTCATAGAACTAATGGGTGCGTGATGTGGAGGAGGATGAGGACAAGGCGGGGTCTCTGAAGGAAGAGGAGGACGAGGGCAAGAGGAGAGGAGGAAGGAGAATGTCAATCAACTGTCATTTGTGTATGATGTTGTGTGGTAATTGGTCCGCTCTCAGGGACGATCTGGAACGATTCTAGCAATGATCAGAAATGCTAGCAACATCGAACAAACAGGGCAAGAACACATGCTGTCGCGGTCCTTCCCCGCTGAATCTGCGTCGTCGTCGTCCTCCTCCTCCTCCTCCTCCTCCTTCTTCTCTCCTCATCTTCCTCCTCCTCGTCCTCCCTTGCCTCCAGCTCATCCATCTCCTCCTCCTCCTCCTCCTCCTGCTGTCCAGGCGAGGTCCTGGTTCACCAGCCCAACTTCTTTGCCAGGCAGTGGGCCGGACCAGGCCTTCTGGCGTGGGCTCGCTAGTTCTGGAGCTGCATCGGCCAGTCTCTGCACGGGCAGGGCAGCTGCAGGCCCCACCATCAGTTCCGTCGTGTTGTCCCGAGCCCACCCAATTCACCTCCAAGTCCCTGAAAACAAATCCTATTCCTCCGCTCTCTCTTCCTCCCTCCCTCGCAGCGTGGCTGCTCAAAGCGGCTGTCACACACGTGGGCTATCCAAAACGCTGGCCCATGCCAGAAGTTGAAAAGCGCAGGCCACAGGAGAAGGAGGAAATGGGGAAAAGGGACAAAGAACGGAGGCCAACGGAGCGGCGGAAGCCAATTGCGCCGCTCTGTTGGCTTCCGCCGCTGAGCCTGCGCACCACACAGAAGGCCTCGGGAGGTGCCAGAGGTGCCCCTGGCCCTAGGTGCCCCCAGGACTTCCAGGGAGGCCCCCATGCTGCCTCCAGAGCACCCCCACGAGGTCCAAAAGGCCCCAAGGGCTCCAACATTGAGCGAAAAGCTGGGGGCACTTTCATGCCATCGCTCGGACGTCCAATCCCCGTGATTCTTTCGGCTTCGTGCGTTTATCTTTTCGCAAGATGATTCAAGATGCTCCTCGATTGTCCTCGCCGCGAAAGCATGCACAAGTCCGAGCGATGTCCAGCCTCAGGCGAGAGTGGCACCTTTAGCAACCCCCGAACAGAAAGCGAGAGCCCCGTCCGCCTCGGAGCCACCCCCCGCCGGGGAGCCGGTGAACGCAAAGGCGCTGGCGCCGGCCTCGTCTGAGGGGCCGTCGGCCTGGGCGCCGATCCCGGATCGCCGCCCTCTATGGAAGAAGGGAGAGCTGCACAAGCACAAGGCCAAGGGGCCCAGGGACACGCAAACGAGAATAAAGGCACGAGTCTCAGGATGCCCAATGCTCTTCCATGCGTTCTGGATGTTCGTCGCAATTCCCCATTCGTTTCCAACATTTCCCTGGGAGGCGAAGCTTATTGGTGCCTGTCTATGGTCCCTTCCTGGATTAGAAGAGTAGAACAAAACGGCACAACCAGAAACCGTCGCGGGTCCGAACGGATTTCATGGATCGGCGCTGGGGAGCGCGCCAGGGGAAGCAAAATACTGCCGCGAACGCGTGACGAATCAAGACGACCTCAGTGAAGGGGCCCTGGGACACACAAATAAATACACACACACATCAAAACATATTCCCCATATTTTCCAATCTTTTCTAGGTTTTTGTCTTCCCCCTCTTCCCATATTTTCCTGGGCGTCGACGATTAATTGTGTCTGTGTGTTTCTTCCCCTCCTGACTCAGGTCGGCTTGATTGTCACACGTTCGCGGCAACGTTTGCCATTTCCGACGTCGCTTCGCAAACCCGTCTGTGTGCCAGACGGAACCGTGATCCACGGCCTGGCCTCCAGAACGATCACGTGCCGATCATGGCTCGGATCGTGCAACTTGGCTGGTTCTATTACGTAAGCTCAGCTGTCAACAATGATCGGACGATCATGTTTCAATGGTACAATTGGCTCGACATATGTGTCAACAATTTCTGAACATCTATCGGCCCTCGATCCTGAAACCTGTGTGGAACAATAAAGTCCTAGAAATCCGGGACATCCGGGAAACGCTGGAGCGTATCATTATCATGACTGCTTGCTTCTCTGAGTTAGTCGAATAACGTCCTTCCTCCTTCTCCTCTTTGTCGTCCACGTCTAGCGAAGAGGGCGGGAGTGCCCAGACTCGTCGAACCACCCAATCGGATCGGCGGTCAACAAGGATTGGATCGGCGGAGATCTGAACCGAGTCGGGAAAAATCGAAAGGCTTGTCCGTTCGAGTCGTCGTCTCCGTCACTCGTTGGTCGTCGTCTGCCATCCCCTTTCCCTGCGCCCCCCCCTTTCCCTGGTCCCGTCGCCGCTCCCCTGAAGGAGCCCTGGGGCACACAAGTAAATACACACAAATAAAAGGCTTCCCATGTTTTCTGGGTTTTTGTCTTCCCCCCCACTTCCCATCTTTCCCGGGGAATCGACGACTCATTGTGTCTGTGTGTTTTCTTCCCTCCTGACTTTCCCTGGGCCCTGCTCCTCAAGCGCTGGGGCCGTCGACGCTCCCCCGCCCCCCCCCCCCTTCTGGCCCTCCTCCTCGAGCGCGCCAGCCAGAGCGAAATGGAGCAACGTCGTGATTTACTGGAAGGGAGGCTTCTTCCCTTTGATGCCCCTCCCCGCCGGGAGAGGGGGGGGGTCCCTGGGGTGGTCCCGGGGGGGGGAGTCCCGGGTCAGATACTCTCCCCCCCGGGGCGTCCCGGGACCCAACAAAAATCTCCAAGACAGGCCCCCAAGAGGCCCCAGGACGGTCCAAGAGGGCCCCGAATCGCCGAACGATCTGGCCAAGACGCCTTGACGGCCTCGAAACGGCCCAAGAGCCCTGCAAGACGCCCCAAGCGGCCTCCAGGAGCACTCCTAAGAGGGCCCCAAGAGGGAGAAACACTGATTTCCCATTGGTTTTTCATGCATTTCGGCGTTCTCGCCGCTTCCACTTCCCGACGCTCCAAGACGGCCCAAGAGGCCCCCCAGATCGCTCCAAGACGGCCCACGAGGGCTCTAGGAGGGACCCAAAACTGCCCAAGAAGGCCCCAGGACGGCCCAAGACGCCTCCAAGACGGCCCCCAAGACGGCTCCCAGAGGGTGCCCAGACGAGGGGCCAGAACGGACATTTCGAGCCCTCGGCCCGAGAGGCTCCCAGGAGGGGCCAAGAGGCCCCCAAGAGGCCCCCAAAGGCCCCCCAGGAAGCCCCGAGAGGCCCCCAAGAGGCTCCCCAGAGGCCCCCAAGCGGCCCCCGAGAGCGCTTCGAAGAGACCCCAAGCAGCATCCATGAGGACTCGGACCCACGTCAGCGTCGTTGTCGTCGCCGCCGCCGTTGTCGTCGTTCCCCGTCAGGGTCGGCGGCACCGGCCGCAAGGCCTTCGCAATTGGATCGGCGATCGACATGGATCGGATCGGCGGAAATCTGCAGCCGAGTCGGGAAATCGGCAAGGCCTCCGTTGAGAAAGCGGAATCCGCATCGGAATCCGAAGCCGAATCGAATCGGAATCAGGGCTCATCGAAATCGAATCGCATCGATTCAAGGGAGTCGAACGGAGCACTGCCTGCCTCCTTCTTCTCTGGACAAGCGCGTTCCACTACTCGCAAACCAACTACTCGCAAACGGCCTGGGTCAGCCGCGGGGGATCTACGATCCATTAATTACATGGTGGAAGACATGTTTTTTTGGACGTTTGCGATTCGGCACCCTGCGAGTAGTGGAACGCGCTCGGTGATTCTCGTCCTGTCGTCAACAGTCAGCGACGAGGGCGGTGGCAAAACAACAGTTCGGGGCGCTTGGGCCTCCTCTTCCTCCCCGGCCCGCGCATGCCGAGGCACGAGACGTGCGGGGTCCCCACGAGGCACGAGGACAACACCCGGCTCTTGCAGAATGCAGTCGGCCCGCATCACGAGGATGCGCGATGAGGGCCTTGGACGCCCGTTTCGAAGCTTTTCGAGCGGGATGCGGTCAACGAAAGCGGCCAAGGATGGGCCGAGGCAAGGATGCGAGGGTACCTTTGGGAAGGTTGCTCATCCTTGCTATGCGGGTTGACTGTGATCCAGCGTCCCACTCGCAGTTTCCCAACTGGGGGGTGGCCAATTGAGCGACTAAAAGCTACGGGTCTTACGAGGGATGGCATGCCAGCCTTACGCGGCGGCTCACCCAGGCCGCCGGCGCGGCACGATGCATTGGAAACGAGGGCGTTCACGCGCGACCTCAGGCGTGGAGTTTACGTGCCAATGTTGGTGAAGACGAATCTGCTTTCTTCCGTCGTTCACTTCTCTAGATCCTCGCAGGTTTGGGCTGCGAGCCTGAGCAGTGGTCAGGAGCTGCGCATGTCCCTGAGATCATGCAGGGACCAAGCAACGACCCTTCCCTTTCTGCACCCATCGCCCCCGAACCCTGCTGCGCGTCACTCGGCAACGCGCGACGGATCATGAACGACCTTGTTCGGCGTTCCTTCGCCATCGCTCAGACATCCACTCCTCGTGCATTTTTCGGTTTCGTGATCGTTTTTTTTTGTTTTTTTTTTTGTTGTTGTTTTCTCTCCCTCTCTCTCTCTCTCTCGCAAAACGGCCCAATATGCTCCTCGATGGTTCTTATACACGCGTCCGAACGATGCCAAGTTCCAGTGCCGCCATCCCCTTCAAATCTGCACCTGCGCACGCGGTTGGGAAGGCGGACGCCTCCCTCCCTCCTCCCCCCCCTCGGGGGCAGCCGAGAGGGGGGCGTCCAAGAGGGGGGGCGCAAGTCAGGGCCGGCGGCACGCGCGCGGCCCACGGGGAGGCTGGGGACGTATTGAAACAAGAAGAGGCGCCCTGAAACCTGGGGAGATATCGTGGCCACCGCCGTGATATCCACCCCCCCTTCGTCATCGCCCCCGTCTTTGCCGCCCCCGATGGCTGGGAAGGCGCACGCTGCCCTCCTTGGGCGCCCGAGTTATCCGGGGTAACTCGGGTCCGGGGAAACTCGGGTTTGGATTCCCGAAAAACCAACCCGAGTTAGCCCTGACCCGAGTTACCCCTGATGAATTGGGGCTCTGGGCGCCCGAATTATCCGGGATAGCTCGGGCCCGCGGTAACTCGGGTTCGGAATCCCAAAAAGCGAACCCGAATTAGCCCTGACCCGAGTTACCCCTGATGATTCGGGGCTCTGATCACCGGGGCTCTGATCTCCCTTCCCCCCCCCCCGCGCCCTGCGCCCGTCCCCCCCCTCTCCCTCCCGGCGTGCCGGCTCTTCTCCCTGGCACCCGCCCCCCTGCGCCGCTCCCTCTCTCCCTCCTCTCCCTGCTCCCCCCCCCGCTCGCGGCCGCGCGCCTCCAGTCTCGGGTCCAGGGCGGGCGGGTCTGGGGGCTCAAGGCAAAACCCGACCCCCCCCCCTGAGGGAGGGTCCTGGAGGAAGGGGGGGCATCCCAGCCCCCCTTCCCCCCTACCCCCCCAAGCCCCCCTGAGGGGGGTTCGGGGCTCCTCCTCTGGAGGGCAGAACAAAACCACTCCCATAATTCGCCGGCCCAACGGGCCAGGGGCGTGCTAAGATCTCTGGTCACTGGTTAACAGTAATTCTAGTTCGCGCGCGCGGGGCGGCCCCTGGGGGTCCCCCGGTGATAAGTACCCCGACCGAAGCCCGGGAACTATTACTCAGAGATGGTTTCCCTCCTGGGTGCGGCCTTCCACGCCCCCCAGAGCGCGCCAAGAGGGCCAAAAGAGGCCCCCAAGACGGTCCAAGAGGGCTCCGAAACACCGAACGATCGGCCCAAGACGCCCAACACGGCGTCAAGACGGCCCAAGAAGCCTCCAAGACGTCCCAAGAGAGCCCCGACCCTTCCCAAGAGAGCCCCAAGAGGCAAACATTAATGATTTTGCTTAGGTTTTTGAAGGTTTTTGGCTTCCTCGCCTTTTCGCCTTTCCGACGCTCCAAGACGGCCCAAGAGGCCCCCAAGACCACCCCAAGACGGCCCAAGATGCCCCCAAGAGAGCCCCAAGACCGCCCAAGAGGGCCCCAAGACAGCCTAAAAGGCGCCCAAGAGGGCCCCAAGAGGGCCCAAGATGGAGACCACGAACCGAAAATCCGAGCCTTCCGCTCCAAGAGGCCTCCAAGAGGCCTCCAAGACGCCCCAAGAGGCGCCAAAAGGCCCGAAAGAGACCCCCAAAGGCTCCAAAACGGAGCCCCACGAGGCCAGCCGCGCTCCCCTCAGCAAAAAGCTCTCGGCGAAGTCGCTTACTTGCGCCCCCCTGCTGCTCCATCACTCCCCTCTGGCTCATTTGCCTCCTCCCCCTTACCCCACTGAAGCTGCACACTCCCTCCCCCGCCTCCTCCTTTTTCTTATCCTCCTCCTCCTGCTCCGCTTTCCCATTCCTTTTCTCGCCAATGCACTGTCGCCCCTCTGCACTGCGACCACCCCCTTTTTGCTCCCTTCCTTCCAAGCCCACGCACCCTCTCTCTCTCTCTCTTTCTCTCTCTTTTCCCTCTCACGTCGAGGGGCATACCTGTCGCAACAGTTACACTGTGTTCATGGTCCCCGCATGAACGTTCACGAGCAACGAGCCCCCACAAAGGCGCCAGGGACACCCCAGAGCGGCACAACCTAGAAGCCCCGTGGAAACAACGATTCCCCCGACACCTCAGAAGGTCGATACGAAGCTGTTTCGCGGGGGCAGCTTCAACACCACCATCCCGAACGCAACGCCTCAAAAAAAAACATGCGCCGACCCCTGCAGCTCCGCACTGCCGACGAACCTCTCGCCCAATCGACCGCGGTGCCTCATCATGGGCCGGCGGAATGAGCGAAGCGATTAAATAAACATCCCGACGAGCGACGCCGTTTGGTTAAACGCACCCAGGGAAGGGATCGAACAGGGCAGGGCTGTTTCGTGGACGCAAAGGGCCGTTTAGTGTATAAACATTACTGTCCCCGTCCCCGTGCTGCTGAAAAGCTGTAACCGCTTCTTCAATGACGATTTTTTCCTCGTGGGTACTCTTTTCGATGCCCAGAGCTTGCTCCATGCTTTCGTGGTCGTTTTCTCATTCGGCGTTTCGACATGGGGCGGGCAGGGGGGGGGGGGAGGGGGGGGGTCTGGCTCTAGACCTCTGCTTAATGCGCCTGTTTTGCAACAGTTCGTTCTATGGGGGAGACCCCACCTGCTTGAAATAGGCGCCAACAACAGCCAACTGCTACTCCACCGGGGGGGGGGGGGAAGGGGGGTGCGAAGGCCCGCGCCGATCGGCAAAACAATGAATCAAAGAACGATTACTTCGCTATCCAATGTTTGACTTCGCTCCCGGCTGTCCTGGAGGCACAACTTGGTTCAGAAAAGGTCTAGGCACTGACCAACTGGCAATATCTCAATGGAAAATCCTCCTCAACCGCGACGTGCCCCCACTGGAAATCAACCCTGCTCGTTTGCACGCACGTGGCAGTCGGTTGGGTGCAGCGAGAGCTCCCGGCTGAGCAGAGCCCTCCAGAGTGTGAACAGCGTACGGCTCATGGGCGGGCATGATCTACAGTTTGATCATCTGCAAGGACGAGGATGATGATGAGGAGATGGACGGGGGAGACCAAGAGGAGGGGGAGGAAAAAAGGGGGGAGGACGACCAATTGCGATCCACTGCGTGTCTATCGCTTCAAGCGCCGCGGCAACAACAATAACACCAAAGCGGCCCTCCGGCAGCTCTGCGTTTGGACTGGTGTTCGCCATACGACGAGGTAACTTCCAGAGTCGCCCTGCAAGGGAAGGGCGATAGAAGAAACAACTGCACGAGCAGAAACTCTCGAAGGTCCTCGCCGATCTTTTGGATCTGCGCTGGACCCCTCCCTGTCGCGCGGAACGCCCCAGGGGCGGCGCCGCCGGCGCTGCCGGGCGGGCCCAGCGCAGATCGGAGGAATCCACGAGGAGCGTCGAGAATTTATATATGTGTGTGCATGTTTTTTCCCTCTTCGAGGGAAGGAGAGGAGGTGGGAAGGCAGCCGCCGCCCCCCCCGCGGTTGCCTCGGGGGACTCCGGCGGCGCTGTGAAGGCGAAGGCGCTGGCGGCCTGGGCGCTCGCGGCCCGCGTCCGGGGGGAGGGCGGCCCCCTCCTGCTGCTGCGGTGCCCAGCTCGGCCCAATGATGCAAGCAGCCTCTGCGGACCTCCCGCAACTAAAGGGGCCCCAGGACACACAAATAAATACACACAAATAAAAATATTCCCTATATTTTCCCATATTTTCTGGGTTTTTGTCTTCCCCCCCACTTCCCATATTTTCCCATATTTTCTGGGAAGTCGACGATTAATTGTGTCTGTGTGTTTTTTTCCCTCCTGATCTGCGGACCTCCCGCAACGGGAGCCACTTGCGAGAGGTCCGCATGTGGCCGCCAGGAAGGGCTCCCAGAGGCCTCTGCGGACCTGCTGCAGAGGCCGCCGGGAAGGGCTCCAGCAGCCGGGAAGGGCTCCTAGAGAAGCCTCTGCGGACCTCCCGCAGGTGGCACCGTGTGCAGGAGGGTCCGCGGAGGCCGCCGGGAAGGGCCGGCGTGTCCTGCGGCCCCGCGCATAATGGAGCCACCTGCGGGAAGTCCGCGGAGTGCGGACCTCCCGCACATGGGAACATTCGCGGCAGGTCCGCAGAGGCCTCTGGGAGCCCTCCCGGGTGGCCCAGGCGGACCTCCTCGGCGGCCTCTGGGAGCCCTTCCTGGCGGCCAGTGCGGACCTCCTGCGCCTGGGCCTCGCTCTGCGGGGGGCTCGCAGCTCCTTCGGGGAGCCCTTCCTGGCGGCCCCTCTGCCGACCCTGGCCATCGCTCGGACGTCCATTTCCTGTGTTTTTTTCGGTTCCGTGCGTGGTTTTTTCGCCAAATAATCAAGGATGCTCCTCGATGGTCCTCGCCGAAGGAAAAATGCACACGTCCGAGCGATGCCAAGGACCTCCGGGCAGTGGCTCCACCTGCGGGGGGGCTCGCAGAGGCATCGGGGAGCGCTTCCCGGCGGCCTCTGCGGCCCGCTCCTCCCGCAGACGGCTCCGTTGGCGGGAGGTCCGCAGAACAGCACGCGAGCAGCTCCTGCGGCCTCTGCGGACCTCATGTATGCACGCACAGGTCCGCAAAAGGCCTCTGGGAACCCTAATTGCGGTTGGTCGCTCTCATTGGTAAGGCGACTCCTGCTCGAGAAGAACGTGACGACGAGGAAGACAACGACTTCCTGGGTCAACCCCGACCTCTCCTGGAGCCTAACCGCCTGCCGATGATATAAAAGGACCCCCCCTTTACACGCTAGAGTTGATTATTCACGGCCAAGAAGAGTTTGGTCAGGGGCGCGGGGCGCGGAGGCCAAACTTTTTTACCACTGTGAAAAATTCACCATCGAGGTTAACTTCCTTCTTATGCTGACATAGCAACATCAAGCGAAGCGAAGACGTTTTCGAGGATGTCTCAAGCGAAACCAACAATTGTTGGAGGCAGCCTCAAGCGAAACGATCAATTTTTCAAGGATGTCTCAAGCGGAACCAACAATTCTTCGAGGATGTCTCAAGCGAAGCGAGAGACTTGTCGATGAGAGACTTCCTCCTCCTCCTCCTCCTCCTCCTCCTCCTCCTCTCTCGCTTTCTTTTTGTTGTTCTCTCTCTCTCTCTCTTTCTCTCTGTCCATCTCTCTCTCTCTCTTTGTCTCTGTCTCTCTCTCTCTCTCTGTCTTTCTCCTTCTCCCTCTGGCGCCCTGAACTTTTTTTTAATCGCTGTGGTTTACTATCCACGGAAACCGAGGCACATGAGGCACCCTACACGAGCAGATGAACATCTTAGTTTCCATTGCTTGTTTACACATTAAATTTAATAGGTTTGGAACTTTGGCTTTTCTCCTCCTCCTCCTCCTCCTCCTCCTCCTCCTCCTCCTCCTCCTCCTCTCTTTCCTTCTGTCTGTGTGTCTTTCTCTACTTCCTTCCTTCTCTCTCCCTCTCCCCCTCTGTCGAACTATCGGTATATTTCTGTCTCTGTCTATATCTGTCTTCCTCCTTCTCCCCCTGGCACCCTGAACGTTTTTTTTTATCGCTGTGGTTTACTATCCACGAAAACCGAGGCACGCGAGCTACCCTACACGAGCAGATGAACATCTTAATTTCCCTTGTTTGTTTACAACTTAACTTTAATAGGTTTGAAACTTTGGCGTTTCTTCTCCTCCTCCTCCTCCTCCTCCTCCTCCTCCTCCTCCTCCTCCTCCTCCTCCTCCTCCTCCTCCTCCCCTCTCCTTCTGTCTGTCTATCTTTCTCTACTTCTCTCTCTCTAACTATCTGTATCTTCCTGTCTCTGTCTCTCTCTGTCTTCCTCCTTCTCCCCCTGGCACCCTAGACCTCGATCCTCGATCTTCGATTTTCGACCCTCGGACCTCGATCCTCGGACCTCGCCGCCGTCGATCTTCGGACCTCGATCCTCGACTCTGGGATCTCGATCCTCGATCCTCGGGCTTCGATTCTCGATCCTCGATCCTCGGCTTTCGGTCTTCTTAACATCATCTCCTTCTCCTCCCACATGCTGGCCTCCGGTAGGCAACATTTATAATCCCCCCGCGACCCCGAACTTTATCATCCCTGTGGGATTTATCTCCGTGGGACGCGGTTATTCTGGCCGAGATTTCGAAGCGGATCCAGCCGTGGCCACGAGGGACGACCAGGAGGCCCAAGCAAGGCGATAAGCGTCCGCACCTTCTCACCACCCTCGTCCTCGCCCTCACCCCTGCTGGCGCCGTCCCCGCGGCGTCCGCGCGCGCACGGGGACAAGGACGGCGAAGGCGACGAGGACGAGGACGTGGACGAGGACGCCGACGAGGACGACGAGGACGACAACGACGACGACGACGAGGACGACGAGGGCGACGACGACGACGAGGACGAGTACGACGACGAGGGCGACGACGAGGGCGACGACGAGGACGAGGACGACGAGGACGACGACGACGACGAGGGCGACGACGACGAGGGTGACGACGGCGAGGGAGACGAGGGCGACGACGACCACGGCGAACGACGACAGCAACGCGGGTGACGACTGACTATGGCGGCGACTGGCGGCGAGGGCCTCCGCTGGCGCCGCCTCCGCGGCGCCGCAGGGCGCGGGCTCCTCCTCGGCCAGCGCGGGCTGCGCTGCGGGGGCCTCCTCGGCTCTGGCCGCCTCCTGGCGGGCCGCGGCGGGGCGCGGCGCGCCGCCGCTTTCGCCGCCGCCGTCGCCGCCGTCGTCGGCGTCGTCGTCGTCGTCGCCGTCGTCGTCTTCGTCGTCGTCGTCATCGTCGTCGCCATTGCCGTCGCCGTAGTCGTTGCCGTCGTCGTCGTCGTCATCGTCGTCGTCGCTGTCGTCGTTGTCGTCGTCGTCGTCGTCGTCGTCGTCGTCGTCTCACCCATCGCCGCCGCCGCCGCCGCCGCCGCCACCACAGCCGCCGCCGCCGCCGCCGCCGCTTCTTTCACAGCCGCCGCCGCCGCCGTCGTCGTCGTCGTCGCCGCAGCCGCCACCGCCGCCGCCGCCGCCGTCGTCGTCGCCGCCGTTGTCGTCGCGATCGTCGTCGGCGTCGTCGTCACCCTCACTCTCTTGCTGGGGCCGGCGGGCGCCGCCGGCCTCTGGCTCCTCTGGCTCCTCCGGTTCCTCCGTGGGCTCCGGCCCCAGCGCTTCCAGCTCCGCCTTCGCCGCGGCCACCTCCTGCCGGGCGCCGCGCGCGCGCGTGCGCCCTTGTCGCCGCCGCCGCCGCCGTCGATCGTCGTCGTGTCGTCGCCGTTGCCGCCGCCGCCGCTCGTCGATCGTCGACGCTGCCGTCGTCGTCGTCGTCGTCGTCGCTTCCTCCACCGTTGCCGTCGATCGCCGATCTTCGTCGGCGCCGGCGCCGCGTCGTCGTCGCTTCCATCGCCGCCGCCGTCGTCGTCGTCGTCGTCGTCGTCGTCGTCGTCGTCGTCGTCGTCGTCGTCGTCTCCGCCGCCGTCGATCGACTATCGTCGTCAACGACGACGCCCGCCCCGTTTCGGCGAAGCCCTCGCACGTCTCGTGGCCCCAAGGGAGCGCCACTGAAGTCCCCGGTGGCAGGGTCCGCATGGTTACAGTCGGACCCAGGCCAGAAACACACACACCCTGCGACAGCGCGAGACCCTCCGCCGCCCAGAATCAGCAGAGCAGTTGAGGGTTACCCTCCTCAGGATGCGCAAGAAGAAGTTGGACAGGCACGACGAACATCAGGGCACCCTCTCCGAGTCGACCTCGATCTCAGACCTCGGTCCGACGGTACCCGCCCCTCTTCGGCGCATCCATCAGGCACTGCGTGGCCCCACGACTCGTCCTCCTGCCTGTGCCCGTCGGGTCCGTCTGACGCCCGACGGACACACACAGACAGCCCAGCCCAATGTTGTTCCAGGAGGTGCAGCGCTGGATCTCTGAGTCGTTCCTGCAAGTCGGCCGCCTACTGCTGCCTCTGTCCCCGCCCTCGTGCTCCGCGCCGCACACGTCGTCACGTCACCCCCCGTTTGTGACTTGGGTCGCGGGGGTGCGTGCCGAGCGTGGTCCGACGTCCTCTGGCGAAGCTATCAGGGGTACTGTGAACCCCCCCCTGAGTTCTTGTGTTCAGAGGGCCTGTTGCCAATTCCCACGCCTTCAGAAAGGGTGGAAGTCTTCCCCAGCAATTGTTCAAACAGATGTGGCTGTTTCAGGGCATGCGGGTCACACATGCCATCCACCAATACCTGGTGCCAACCAAAGTCCCTGTAACAACCTTTGGTGCTTGAAGGTTTGTCATCCCAACCTCCACGAAAACAACTTCAAGACTTGGAAAACCAATGTGCCCAAGCCGGCTCGACAAGATCATGCCTACCCTCGAAGGCTTACACTTTACATGGCACCTTCTCTAACCCCTCCTCTTTACAGTAACACGCTGTGAATCCTGCACCCCTCCCTGCCATGACCCTGTCTGGAAGATAGCCGGTCCTCTCCTTGCAGCTATTTATGCACAGGACCTCAACAGGAATGGCGTTCTCGCCAAAGCGCGGGCCACCCTTCCGGGTCCCAGTCCCTCCTCGTCGTTGTCGCCCGTGCCTTCCCCTCCTCCGTCTTCCCCTGGTCGTCCTGCTCCGCCCGCTCCTCCCACTCCAGTTCTCGCTGCAGCTGTTCGTCCTGGTCCTCCTCTCCCTCCTCCTTCCCCGTCCTCCTCCTTTTTTCCTGCTTGTCCTGATCATCCTCTGCGCTCTGCCACCTCCTCCTCCTCTTCCCCCTCCTCTGAAGGGGCCCTGAGAACAAATAAGTACACACACATAAAACCAATCCCCATATTCTCCCATATTTTTTGGTTTGTTTTTGTCTTCCCGCCCACTTCCCATATTTTCCCATATTTTCTGGGGAATCGACGATTGATTGTGTCTGTGTGTTTCTTTCCCTCCTGACCCTCACATCCCTTCGCAGCTCCCCTTCCTCCGATTGCGCAGAACGCACGCTGGGTCTGTTTGGAGTTCCAAGTCAGCTATGTCGTGCGTCCGCGGATAGAGAGGCAAATCAGCGGACTGGGAAGGGATGGGCGGGAAGGGGTAGGATGTCAGAAATGGCGCGAACGCACCTCGCCTGCCTCTCTCCTCTCTCCTCTCTCTCCTCCTCATTTCTCCTCCTCGCAACTCCCTGCTCCGATAACGCATAACACGATAAGGGCTCCTCTTTTTGGGGGGCCCGCTATGACACGCGTCGGCGGGTAGAGAAAACACACCGCAATGGGAAGGGATGGGTGCGAGGGGTAGGATTTCAGATATGGCGCGAGCGCACCTGGCTTGTCTTCCTCCTCTCTCTTTCCTCCTCCTCCTGTGCATCTCCCTTCCTCTCTCCTCCTCTCTCCTCCTCTAATCTTCTCCTCTGTCCCCCTCGGTGGCGGCCGCCGGCAAGCACTGTTGCGTTGACGAGATGGGGCCGGAAACGGGTTGGGGAGACAATCGGGGCTACTGGCGCTCAGAGCAGCGCACGGGAGCGAGCCCGGAATGGAGCAAGGGAGCAAGATGGCGAGGATGGGGACGAATCGAGAAGCGCAGTCTCTTCGCTTCTCGCTTCATTCCCCTGGTCCCGCTCCTACTCCTCCTCCGGCTCTCGGAGAGGAGTAGAACAGTAGAACGAGAAGGAGGAGGTGGGGTAGAAGAATGTGAAGAGGAGGGGGAAAGGGAGATGAGGTGACGAGGAGGCCAACTGAGGGTAGAAGACGAGGAGAAGGAGAAACAAAAAGGACGTGGAAGGGGAACGGGGAATGACGGGGAAAGGGGTAGTCGCAGAGGTGTAGGAATGCCACACATTTCCAGCTGACATTTATGGGCGAGCTGGAGACCGTCAAACGCATGCTTAGGTAGGAACGCGATCCTGCTCCAGAGCTTTCCTTTCTTCTTCCAGAGCCTGGGACGATGCCAGACAAGCAGGGCATGGACGAGAAGCACAGTCGATGGAAGGAGGATGACAGACAGACGCACATATACAGCACGCACAGACACACACACACATAACACAGACAGACAGATAGACAGACAGACAGACGGACAGACAGACAGACAAACAACACACACACCACACCAGACACAACACACGAGACACAACACGCAATGCACAACGCATAGCGCACAACACACTCAGGCACGCACACAGACACACACACAGACACACACGCACGCACAGTTCAACAATGCGACACAACACACTATGATCGTGGACACATTCGTGTGCATGTGAGTCTTTGTGTGATGCCTGCGTGCATGTACGCACTCTCACGCACTCTTCTATCTTCCCTCCCTGAGGTCCGCTAACCCAGGTCTTCCCACGCCGTGACAAGAACAACAATAAGGGGCGTGTTGTAATTTTCGGTACCTAGATGCCCTCGCTGGGCCCCGGGACAATCAAACAGCGACTCAGGATGCATGGCCGGTCCCGGGGAATCGGTGGAAGAAGCCTTCGGGGATCGACGTTTGGAACAAACCACGACGTCGGCGGTCCGGGTACCCCACGCATGCAAGAGACTCATCCGCAACAGGGCCTCGCCTGACATATCCGTGCAGGCTCTGTGCACGATACCCGGCGGTTGTGGCCCAACATGTGGTAATGCGGGGGTGACCAAACTTGGGGGCGAAGAGAAGGGCCCTAAAGAGACCCTTTAGTGCCCCTTTTGGAGCCAGAAGGTGCCCAAAAGGGGCCCCAAATGGCCCCTTTAGGGTCTTTTTCTTCACGCCCGATTTGGGTCACCCACCATGGACCATTACCCACCCGCCCACTTTTCTTCGGGCTCCCCACACGTTCCTCGATTTTCCCTAAGCGCCTCCGGGTTCCTCGCCCTGCTCTGCACACCATTGCGTTACAGCGTTGTGCTGATGCTTTCGTTGGCATCTCAGTGCAGTGCTGTGCCCTGTAATTTTGAAACAACTGGCTTGACAGACGTGTGTTCATACTCCAGGCATCTCCGCCGATCCACAACCGCGGTGCGTTTGCTTCAGGATCTTGGTGAGAAGTGGCTCCAAGATGCGTACTCGGATCTGGAAGCGTTTGCAACTACACAGCCTGCCACTTGTTTCCTCCGCGTGACTCAACTGCACGATGCGCACATGCAGGTGCAAATCCGCCCACATGTCCCTCGCATTGTCCCCCTCCTCGCCCCACAGAGCGTTGATTCTTATGAGCTTGTCGGGCAGCTGGGCGCCAGATGAGAGCGAGGGCTACCCGAACAGCCTGTGGGGGAACGCAGAAATACCGATGCCGCCATCCCCGGGACCTCTCCCTGAGCGTTCTGACCAGGATTTCGAGGCGAATCCAGCGGTGGCGACGCAGGGGACGGGCATCGGCATCTGTACCTTCTCCTCCTCTAGGTCTGACTGCGCTCCTGTGCGAGCGTGGCCCGAATGGGAGGGCGCCAACTATATTGAAGGGGCCCTGGGACACACAAATGAACACACACACACACACACACACAAATAACAGGATTCCCAATCTTTTCCCGTATTTTCTGGGTTCTTGTCTTCCCCTCCACTTCCAATATTTTCCTATGTCTTCTGGGGAATCGACGATTCATGGTGTCTGTGTGATTTGTTCCCTCCTGACATGGCACGAGCATGCCATTGTCGCAGGCCCGGCGCTGAAGCCCCCTCCTTGGCGCGCGGAGCGCGCCAAGGGGCGGCATCGGAGGCGTCGCTGGGGGGCACCAGCGCCGACGCGAGAAATCCGCGCGGCCCTCCGGAAGTTTAGGATCCTGTCGGGGAGACGTAAGACTCGGGTACGGGGGACTCGGGTTGGCCCGACGGGGCCATCATAAAAATGGCGAGGCCCAATCTGAAATTTGACGCGACCTCCCGCTGCAGACATCCCACGAAAACTGGACCGTCAAAATCCGGGACGCGCTCGTCAAAAAAACGTCGGCAAACCCGAGTTCCGGCTTACTCGGGTCTTGCGTTCCCCCGATCCTGGCTGGACCTCGGACAAGGAAACCTCTCGGAGATGGACAGAGCCCCCTTTGATAAAACGTGGTTTGGTGAAAGTGACCTCGGGCCCAAACCTGGCGGGCGCAAGCCTGGAAAATGACGGCCGCGGCGCCCTCTCGAAAACCGCAAACGGACAATTCACTAATCGACGTGTCAGGGTGGGGGTTCTGTCCACCCCCGAACATCCTTCAAGAACATGAGACCCTCCGCCGGCTAAACTGAAGCGCGTTCGAGGGTACCCTCCCTCAGGATGCGCAAACGCATCTCGCAAACACGAGAAACTTGAGGGCACGTGCCCTCCTCGAGCCCACCTCGATGTTACACCACGGTCCGACCGTATGCCATGATCTGTTCCCCGGTGCATGGCCGATGCTACCCCCCCTCCAATCCCCGCTGGGGGCGCGCGCGCATCAAGCGGGCGCGATAGCCCAGCGCGCCGGGCGGGCGCGGTGCCGAGAACGTGCGCGCCGAAGCCGGGCGCGCCGAGGCGCCGAGGGGCCACCGAGCGGCGGACACGCCCATCTTCTGGCGGCGCGCACCAGGGGGCAGGGGGAGGGGGGAATGCTTCTTGGAGGGAGGCTCTGTCTCAGAAGGCGCCGGCGCCTTGTTGGGCCGGCGCCTCCTAAGACAGAGCCTCCCTCCAAGAAGCATTTCCCCCTCCCCCTGCCCCCTGGTGCGCGCCGCCAGAAGATGGGCGTGTCCGCCCGCTCGGCTTCCCGCCTCTCCCTGACCACCCGTGCGCCGTCCGCGCCCTGGGAGCCTCCCAGATGATTTATCCCGACTGCAACAATGATGAAACACGGCCCGCAGAAAGATGCGGGCGAGATCGGGCGGTACGACTTGCAGCGTTGCGCATCTGCGCACATTGTCCTGCAGCCGACTCGCCCGCCAGGCTATGCGTCGGAAGCCTCCCAGATGAGGTCCGAGCGGATGGGTCGGAGTATTGCGCCGCATCGCAAATGCATCGGCGATGCGGCGCGACCCTCCGACCCCATATGGGAAGCCTAGAAAATGATTATCCGCGCCCTCACGGCAGGCGAGCCCAGAATCGAATCGATAAGTCGAACATGTGATCGAAATAGATCGCATCGGCGGAAATCGGCAGCCCAGTCGGGAGAAGTCGAACCGGCGAGACTCGGCAGGCGACAATATGCCTCCGCTGAGAAGCCGGAACTCACATCGGCAACCGAAGCCGCATCGGCTCGGAATCGGAAGCCGTCGAATCGGGGATCTTCTGACCCGGGTCAATCCAGACCCGGGTCAGCAAGAAACCAAAAACTGCAATGCAAGAAAAAAAACTGCAGCGCAGGTCCTCGCAAACCCGGGTCAGCCAATAGTTAGGCGCGGCCGCCTCGCGGCCACGAGCGGCTCGCTAACCCGGGTCAGCCAGAGGGGGTCTTCGCAGGATCCCGCAGGATCCGGTGCCGTGGCTGACCCCCGTTTGCATTGACCCCCGTCTCGAGGCTCCCGATCGAAATCGAGCCGAGCCGAACCTCCTGGCATCCGAGGAGGAGCCCTGCCGCGGGTCCATGGACTCCGTGGCGCGATCCCGCGGGCTCGCGCTCCCTCGGCGCGCCCGCGCGGCGCGCGGGTCTGGCCGCTCCCGCCTGGAGCGCCCGCCCCCCCCTGCAGGCCACATCTCCTCCCGGTCGGGGGGCGCCAAACGATTTGTTTTTTGTTTTTGCTGCTGCTGCTGCTGTTGCTGTTGGTGGTGGTGATGGTGTTGTTGCTGCAGCTGCATGAGCACGACCGCGGAGCACAAGCGCACGATGCCCGTCGAGGGGCATTCAGCTTCAGATCCGCCTCCCATAGGGGGGCCATGGCCGCATCCCTCGAGAGCGAGCTCGAGCACGAAAGCGGCAGCGCGCTGCAGGGCGCCAGCCTTCAGCGGTGCCTGGGCGCGCCGCGGCCGTCTTCGAGCCGCTCCGCTCTGCAGGCCGGTTCTGTCGCCGTTTCTGACCCTGGCTCCGTCGCGGCCCTTCTCGGGCTCCAGGCCCCGAGGCCCCGTAGATGGGGGACGAGTCGGCCCCCTGTCGCCCAGGTTGGAATGGGGTGGTCTGGTGGGTAGCCAGCACAGGCTCAGGAGGGGGGACGGGTCCCGAAGCAGGCCCGCTCCAGTCTCCAGGCGCAGCCGCTTCACAGCGTGCGGCTCTGCCGCTCCGAGGGGCCCGCCGAGCGCGCGCGCGAGGGGAGCGTGCCCCGCCCGCGGGGCGCCCGCGCCAGGGGCGCCCCGCGTGCTCCCAGGGGGCCCCGGGCGCGGATGCGGAGGTGTCCCCCGCCCCGCGGGGAGCGGCGGTGCCCCCGGGGGCAGGGGCGGAGGAGCACGGTGGGGAGCACCTTTCGGCTCGGGTCCGCACCCCTGCGGGGCCCCACGCGACTGCCGCCACCGCGCCACCACAGGGAACGCTGAAGGAGGAGGAGGAGGAGGAGGAGGAGGAGGAGGGGGAGGAGGAGGGGGAGGAGGGAACGCTGAGCAGGGAGCGACCGGGGCCTTGCTGGCCACGGGGGAACTCGGCAAGGGGCCCCCCGACCCAGATCTGAGGAGCGGCCCGAACAGCTGGAGACCCCTTTCTGAGCCCAGAGCACTTCTTACTCAGACCACCGGCGCCATGATCTTGTCACCACGTGGACCCCTGGAGGTCTCGACCCCTTCCCCTGGGGCCGGCTTCTCGTCCCGAGTCGGTGTTTGACGGCCCCAGGTCCTGGCGAAGCCCCCTGGAGGCCGAACAACCAACCATCTCCCGTCGTGGAGTTCTTTGGGCGTGGCTTCATGGGGGGGTCATAAATGGGGGGGTCAGAAAAGGTCCCCTTTCGTGCCCCTTTCGGGCCCCTCCAGAGCCCCAGGGGGCTCGTTTAGGCACCGTTTGGGTACCTTTTCGGACCACTCTCGCCACCCCCCCATGTATGACCCCCCCATTACGCAACGCCCAATTCATCACGACGCAGGGGGGTCCGGGTGTTCCCGCGTCTTGGCCACACACCAGTCGGCACCTCTCGTGCGCGGGGGTCGTCGCGCCCCGGCTCGTGGGCGCAGGACACGTCCGCACCCGCGGCCTCGCGGGCTGCGTCCCTGGGGGGCAGCGCCCCCGCGGACACGTCGCGTGTTTCCGCCGGTGCCCCGCGCGATACTTAATGGTTGGGCGACATACGACAGGGGGGTGGGTGGAAACGACGTGCACCTTTCGTGCCCCTTTTGGGCCCCAGGGGTCCCCTTTCGGGCACAAAAGGTGCACCCCTTCTTCACTGCCGCCCGCATCTATCGCACCACCATGACTCTGGCATCGCTCTGGGTGTTCTCGGCCGTGGGCTTCCGACGCGGCTGCAGCTCGGCTGTCGCGTGCCTCTTCCGATCTGTCGAGACCTTGCAGCCCTGCATGCAGAGAGTACGTGCAAGCGTGACGTGGCAACAGCATGAGCAGTGGCAGTGGACTCAAAGCTTCAGCGAAAAACAACAATGTGGAGACCGAGAGCGAGAAAGAGAGAGAGAGAGAGAGAGACAGAGCGAGCGAGAGAGATACCCACCAACGAGAGAGAGAGAGAGAGAGCGACACAGAGGCAACTAAGGATACAGAGGGAGAGAGAGAGAGAGAGAAACAAACATACAGACAGAGATAGAGAGAGAGACCAAGAGAGAGAGAGAGAGAGAGATACAGAAAGAGAGAGAGAGAGGGAGAGGCTCTCTATAGGCATATGCATGTGCATATTTATAACTGTTTATCTGATCCATACCAGGCACATGAAGCATAGACAGCTGATCCACCAACAGAACTACGACGGTGCGGTGCGAAACCTGCGACTGCTTGACCAAAAAGGTCCAATTCTGAACGTGGGCTGTGCACGCCACACCCAGCTGGAGAACAGCAGAGGCGAAGCTGCGGATCGCCTCTGCGTTCTCGAAGTCCTCCTTGTCGCAGGCCTGCCACGCTGCGGAGCGGAACGGGAATCCGCCGACCCAGTCGGCGTGTGTGAGAGGCTCTTCGAGGCGAGGCCAGTCCCACCCAAACTGAAGCACGCCAGCCTCCTTTGAGTCCTCGCCGTCGTAAGAGAGGTCGAACCAGAAAAATAAGGAAGATCGAACAACATCGTGATCACGTCGAAAAGAAGCCCCTTCCCTTGGTCCCTTCTTTGATCGTCGGGTGGGTGTAAGTGCGGTAAGAGCGTTGTATATCCGATGAAATCGTTTCAACGAAGATGTATGTAGGTTCATGCTAGTTGACCTCACATATTCAACATATATAAAATATCGAACTTCGCATTCATCTACTTAACGTTTTGTTAGATAAGTATATTCAACAACATACCATACATACTACTCACAGAACCATCCATCTTATCAACTGAGCTATCGGGTACCACTGCCAAGATATATCGATACATACACCTCAACATACCCAACTTAGTAGCTAAGTCAGCTAAGTCGATGTGGGCTGTCCGATTCGGTTAACCCGAAATTTGCATAACTTTCTATGTTTTGCATGTTTATTCTTGATATTGCTATGTATCGGAAAAAAAAAAAACAAAAAAACGTTTTAACAACTACAACACAACAGTTTTTCAGGACAGGGCGCCGCAGGTCGACGCGCCGAGCCGCCCTCAGGACGCCTGCGGGGCGCGGAGGGGAAGGGGGGAGAGGGAGAGGGGGGGGGATCAACTATTCTTCAAACTGCCTCCCCTCGGCGGCCATCACCGCCTCCCCTCTCCTCTCCTCGTTGTCGGCGGCCAGCCCGCCCCCGCTCCCTCCTGCCGCCTTCCCTCCCCGAGCCCGCCTTCCTTCTTCGGCGGCATATCCGCCCCTCCCTCCTGCACCTCTCTATCGAAGGGCGGCGCATCCGCCAGCGGCATATCCGCTCTCGCATGCGCTCGTTTTTTCCTTTTTCACGTGATGGCGAGCACATAGCCATCGTCCTGTAGTCGCCGATAAGCCGCCCAGGCTGGCGGGATCAGCTCGGCGGGCATCACGGCGACGTCGCCGCGCGGCCGCCACAGGGACGCGCCTGGGCATGGCGCGCGCACCCATTCCAGGGTCTCCACCAGCAGGTAGCTGGCGGCGCCAGCCTGCGCGCAGCAATGCACGATGTACGCCTCGCCGTCGCCCAGGAGAAAATCCTGAGGGCAGCAACGCCTCGATTTTTGGGGGGGCACACGCATGTGCACCCCTAAATACCAAGGTTGGTTGCGCCGTCTGTCCTGGCTGCCGTACATCTGGCCGTCGATGGACGCCTCTCTGCTGGTCCACGTTTCAGCCCTGCGGAGGGGTTCCTCCTCCTCCTCCTCCTCCTCCTCCTCCTCCTCCTCCTCCTGGCGGCGAGCCGCCTCGGCGGCAAACCGCCTTCCCCTCTCCCAGCCCATCTTCCTCCACAAAGGGCATGCAAGGTTGCGCCCCGAGTGCCCGAACGTACTGTCCAGCTCTGGCGTGCGCCACGCTTTGGCGCGGGAGCGCGGCGCCTCCTTCGCTTCCTCCAGGAAGCAGGCGAGCATCGCCGTCAAGGCCGACCGCTCGAAATTCTCAGGGTTGTCGATCTCCTGCGACCTGGACCGAAGCAGGTTGTGCTTCCGCTCGAGTACGAAGGCGTCCAACCAGATGCCGTCCTCCGCAGGCTGGTCGGGGACGTGCCACAAATAATGATGCTTCGGCTTGATCAGGGCTGGCCCGTGCGCGGCTTTGTGCAGCGCCAAGGAAATCGAAACGGCCTTGGTCCAGACAGCTATCAAATTCGGCACGGCGCCGATCCTCAGGACGTAGCCGAACCGCTTGCCACCTGAGCGCTCGAGGATGCGCGCGGGCCGACGCGGTGCATCCTCGAACGCGCAGGCCAGCGTTTGCGTTTCAGCTGCGGCCGCATGTCCTTTTGCCCTGCATGTACAAGTCGAGCATCTTCGCCATCGCCTCGAACGACCGCGCCGCAGCGTTCGCCATGCCGCTGGGACGCAGCTCTGTGTGCACCCAATGACGAATCAAAGGGAACACGGCCAAGCAATCCGACGCCTTGCCCACGAAGTGCGACGCCTTGCAGGTCGCTTTCTTCCGAGCCACGCTGAACAGAAACGCTGGCGGTTTCCTGCCGCGTCTGCCAGTCCGCCACGCCGAGCAGCGATCCCGCCACGTTCCCCACGCGTCGGGGATGACATCCCTCACCGCCTTGAGGAGCGCAAAGATTTCGACCTGCAAGGTCCCGCCGCTGGCCAGCATGGTATGCATGGGGTCCCTCACGTATGTGCTCGGCGGCGCCACCGTCCGCAACGCCTGGCACGCCACCAGAGAACGGTCATCCAGAGTGATGCCCATTGCCGTCTCCTTCGGGGGCCGGAACATCAGAAGGGAAGGAAGGGGGGGACATCAGAAGGGGATCGATGGAAATGTTTTCCTCCCTGGCTCCAGTCTCTCGATGTTCGCTCTGGTTGTCGTGTCCCGCAGCGACGCCAAATCATCATATTGCTGCAAAAACTCGTCTGACGACAGCGGGTCAAAGCGCGACGAGTCAGCGCACCAGAGAGGCACGAGGTAATCATCGTCGTCGTAGTCTGCAAGACATTCCGCCTGATCCAGCACAACGTTCTTGCATTGCAAGCACGGTCTCAGACCTGCAGCGCCCTTGGTGCAGAATGTCTCTTTTCCAGCCGCCTCGTCTGCAATCAAGCGGTGGAACTTGGCGAAAAAGTGCACGCCGCCGATTGGCGCACCGTGCTCCGACAGACTCTCTGGGCCCAGGAACAGCGCGCGAAGCAATGCCCGCGCCACGGCCGAGCCGCCGATGCTCTTCTTCACGACGACGCGCAAGGTGCCGATCGGCAGCCACGCAACCTCCTTCTGCAAGAAGGATCCGAACTCGAGGAAACTCGCATACACCGCGAGCTGATTCCGACGATTATCTATCTTCAAGGCGTTGCCCACGCCAATGTCGTCGTAGTACAGCAAAAGCCTCCACGGCCGATCGCGCGACACAGGGAAACGGCGCATCGCTTCCCAAAACATTGAACTCCAGAGAGGGCAGTCCGACAGGAGCCTCGGCATCAGCCGATGCGGCAGCGCCACGCTCCATCGGAAAGGCGTGCCGATCTTGGGCTGCAGCCGCACTGCGCTGATGAGATCGGCCACGGATGCCGTCTGCGATCGCTGCATGGCCCGAGCGCTCACGTCTATAGCATCGCCCGCGTCGTCGCCATGGCCAAGCGCAGTCACGATTCGCTCGAGCAAAGCCGCGGACACGCCGCGCAGGGCCAGACACTGTTGCAGTCGAGCCCGCTGCTCCACCTGCTTGTCCACCTGCAGGGCGCGTTTCCCCATTGCGCCGACGCCCGCGCGCGGGAGGGGCGGGGGCGGGGGGCAGCGCGAGGCCCAGCGCGGTTGAGAAAAACGAATTGCAGCCAGAGAGACGGAAGTGGAGGCGGGAATGGATCGCGGGGCGGAGTAGCCGCCGAAGGGCATGGCGGTGTAGCCGCCTGAAGGGTCGGGAGGGGCGGCGTAGCCGCCGAAGAGCGTGGGGGCGGGGGGGCATGGGGGGAGGGGGGAGGGGGGAAGGGGGTGGGTGGGGGAGATTGCGGAGGCGCGAAGTGAGCGTAGCAACGGAACTTGCAAGGGAGATTTCTTTTTCTCGCACGCAATTTCGAGCTTGAGATTCAAGCTCGGGTTCCAAGCCGCCAGCGCTCGGAGACGGGCGCGGCTGGCGGCTCGAGCTCGGGACGGGCGCAGCGCGGGACGGGCGCGGCGGCGGCTGGCGGCTCTTAGTGCGGGTGCGCGTGCTGCCTCCAACTCCTCATCCACCTCCTCCTCCTCTCCTCATCCTGCCTCCTCTTCCTCCTTATCCTCCTCTATCGGCCCAGCCGATCGCCGCTCAGCTCTCCTGGTGCGGCTGGCGGCAGAAGAACCGAATGCCGCCTGGGATGTCCTGCACCATCTGCTTCGACGTCTGGCACAGCATCTTGCCGCGCTCCTCGGTGCGGCGCGCCTCCTCCATCATGCGCCGCGCCTTGTCGATGAGCATCTGGCCCTTGATGCCAACGGCGCGTGCATGGCGGCAACGATTGCGCCACTCGATGAAGCGCACCACGATGGTCGCCCAGCTCCACGCACTGCCACCCGTGATGAGCTCGAACTCATCGAGGTCGTCCTTGTCCGCGATGCTCGCCATGGCGGCGCAAGACCGCGAAAGGGCACGACCTCGAGCGGCTCCACTTGAGCCACAAAGACTACGGATGAGGGGTGGGACGGTGGCAGATCATGTCATTGGGAAACGCGAGAGAACGGTGCGAGCGCGGTGGGCAGCAAAGGCGGCATCTCCGCCAAATGAAGGCAAGGCGGCATGTCCGCCAAGGGCTTGCGAGAGTGGAAAGGCGGCATCCCCGCCAAACGAAGGGCTGCGGTGGTAACGAGTGGGGTGGCGATGGCAACGAAGAAATGTTTTTTTTTTCAACAACAATAACAATTGTACGAAATCACACACCTCGTCATGAGCGGCCCAACTGCCGCCCCTGCCAAGGAGCTGCTTCGCCTCTGCTTCGTCTCCGACCGCCAATCGATGGGATTCCCAACGGTGTCGCTGGCCTTCGCGAGCCACAGCTCGCGCGGTAGGGTCTCGGGCAGGACGCGCTCGAGCAGGGGGGAGTTAGGCAAGCGCTTCGCCTCGCCAAGTGAGGCATCGGAGCGCGATGAGCAGCAAAGGCGGCATCTCCGCCAAATGAAGGCAAGGCGGCATGTCCACCAAGGGCTTGCGAGAGTGGAAAGGCGGCATCCCCGCCAAACGAAGGGCTGCGGTGGTAACGAGTGGGGTGGCGGTGGAAATGTTGTTTCACCAACAATAACAATTGTATATACGAAATCACACACCTCGTCAGGAGCGGCCCAACTGCCGCCCCTGCTCACGAGCGGCCCAGCGGCCGCGGCTTATTCGGGTCCTTCTCCACCTTTTTCAGGCCGTACTTCATGATGTACTGGGCCACCATGGGGCGCTCAGGTGCTGTGCTTCTGCGCCTCCTTGAGCATCCCCGCGATGGCCCTCGCCGCCGAGCTCGCATCCTTCTGGATGCTGATGGCCTCGTCCTGCGTGATCGTCAACGCCACGCCGCTGTGCACGCGCTTCTGCGCCACCGCCTTCATGACTGCCACAGACTTCCTCGCCGCCTTCGCGTTCTTCACAGCCCATGACGGCACCTTGTCCGCCTTCTCATGCTCGAGGTACCCGTCCAGCTCTGTCTCGAGCCTCGTTGCGGTGCCGATCCACTTCAGCGCCAGGTTTTTCTCCTGCGTCTCCTTCTTGGCCTGCTCGGCCTTCTCCCTCGCTTCCTGTCGCCTCCGCTCCTTCTCAGCGTCCTTATCCCTGCGGAGCCTTCGGGGTTGTCCGAAAATGACAACACTTCGAGCCGAGCGAAATCAATAACCCGATCCGAACCTGAAGAGTTGAACGGAAACCGAAAACGAATGCGAAGCCCAGGCGACACCCCTGCGTTGAACCCCCAAACGGCCTGCTCTTGCTCCTGTCCTTGCTCTTGCCGCGGCTCTTGCTCCTGCCCTTGCGGCGGCTCTTGCTCCTGTCGCGGTCGCCGCGCGAGCGGCTCCTGCTGCGGTTGGTGTCGCGACGTCTGTCGCGGCGTCTGCTCCTGCTGTCGCGCCTGCCCCTGCTGTCGCGCCTGCTCATGCTGCGCCTCCTCCTCCTGCGGCTGTCAGACCTGCGCCTGCGGCGCCGCCTGGATCTGGACATGTCGCTCTCGTCGCTTCTGTCGCCCTTGTCGCCGCCGTGCTCTGCGACGCCCGTCGAGGCCGCTGCCCGCGGGCCGCTCTGCTTCGCCTGCGTCCTCTTATCGGTGTACAGCTCGTTGCGCACTGCGGCCTCCACTGTCTCGCTCCAGGCCGCCTCCAATTGCGGCCTGTACGTCCACTCCCCGAGATCAGGGTTCCACCTCTTATCCTGCACATTATCTTCAATCTTTTTCGCGTCGAAGCCGTCGTGCGCCCACTTCCTCAGCGGAAGGTACTTGCCACCCTTGCGGACGCGCTCCTCCTCCATCCGTTGGACAGTGATTGAGCTGACCACGAAGGCTTCAATGCGATCGAGGTTCGACAGCCCAGGATCTTCTGCCAGATCCTTGTAGAACTGCTGCTTGAACTCACTCTTCATTTTGGCGAAACACTTTGGCGGCCACTGTCCGAACCTCCGAGAAAGGCGCACCCCGTTCGTGTTGCACGCGTCGCACTGGTAAGTCGACTGGCCCTTCGCCCTGATCCTGTAGTTGCACTCCTTTGCCGTGCGACAGCAGCGGTTGCAACGCACGATGCTATGCCCGATGCCATGCACATCCACGAACTCCCCTACCTGGGGAGCGCCTGCTGGCGGATCGTCCTGAGCTGCCTCCTCCTCCTCCGCCTGCGGCGCTGCCGCCTCGGGCGAGCGCTCCTCATTCTCAACCTTGGCTACCGCGCCCTGCGGTGGAGCCTCTTCCTCCTCAAGCTCACGCTTGGCACTCTCAAGCTCATCCTGTTTGACGCCGAGCTCGGAACCAATCTCGTCGCCGCGCTCCTCGGAGCCCGATGCCGCCTCTGACGCTGCGTCGCCCGGCTCTGGTGGCAAAGCCGCTGCGCCCTGAGGAGGCAGTTCTTCGGCGGGAGCTGCGGCTGACGCAGCTTTGCGAGCCGTCCTCAACGCTGCGGGGTGCTTACCTTTGCCCTTGCCTTTGCTTTTCCCGCGTGCCTTCGGCGGCCCTGCGTCGGTCAATGCGAGCGGCGGCACAAGCTGTCCAGTCAGTGTCAGCTGCGTCCCCGATAGCTTAGCTTTCCCACGGGGCTTCGCTGCGGGCGCCTTGGTCATCACTCCCTTGTTTTTCGGCCTGGCTGCTCCGAACATCACTGCCAGAGAATGCTGCTGGTGATCTTCAGCGGGCGGCGTCCCCGCCATGGCGGCGTGACCGCCTTGGCACGCGAGAAGCCGCGCGTCGCGCGCGGCCCTGATGCCAAGATGAGCTGGACGCGAAGCGATGACGAAGAAAACGCGCGGTAAGTGAGGCGGGATAGCCGCCAGCGGAATAGCCGCTTCAAAGGTGGAGGGAGGGGTGGAGTGAGGTATGAAGGGGGCGGCATATCCGCCAGCGGACTCGCCGCTTGAGAGGGTGCAGGGGCGCGGCGAGGGAGGCGGATTGGCCGCCAGCGGACTAGCCGCTCGAAGCGTGGCGGACGCACGAGGTGATACGGATACTGAAATGAATTGCGCGCAACATGACAACCACACAAAATTGACATCATGTTATCATATGTTATCATATGTTATCAGGCGTGTGATAACACCATGCTAACACATGATAACACCTGATAACATGTTATCAGGTGTTATCAGGTGTTATCAGGTGTTATCAGGCGCGTGATAACATATGCTAACATATGATAACAGCCAACGTTTTTTTGCCAGTGCATGGCGGCGGCGTAGCGGCACGTCCGCCGAGTTAGTTAAGCGGAGCAGCAGGGGCGGAGCGGCGCCCTGCGCTACCGACCGCGGACGGCGCCGCGTGCTTCAAACCGCTGCCTGAGCGGCAGCGAAAAGACGGGCGAGCGCGGAAGCGAGGCGCGCTGCCTGAGCGGCAGCGAAGAGACGGGCGAGCGCGCGCAATCGGGGCGCGCTGCCTGAGCGTCATCATATGCAAGGCGATGGGGGGGTGGGCGGACATGGCGATGCAGCACATCCAGAAAATAGCCGCACTCATTCTTATGCGGATGCAGTTTTCTCCACCCAGCCCTTTTGCCAAATCCCATCCAACCGCCCACCTGTCTTATCCGCCGAAGTTCCCTCACCTTCCTCCCGCTCCGCTCGTCCACTCGCCCCCATATCGCCTTGCATTGGGGGACGGCTACTCGGCCGCCTGCGTGGCCAAAATTCACCTCGGCGTGGCGGCCTTCACGAATTGAGTGCGGATGGAGTGTGTGGGGGTGTCCTAATTTGTTCTGACACAGGGGTGTGGATTGAAATTGCGTTGGAGGAGTGGGAGGGGGGCGTGTAGGGCCGACGCGTCGCGCCGCCTGCGCGAATGAGGCTACTGATGCTGAGGCGACATCAGTGCTGCCAGCCGTGCACCTGCACCTACGAGGTCGCGTTGCGCACCAGCCAGCTCGCGAGCACGTCCTCGCACTCGGCGATGCATTGCTCCTCTTGGCGGAAAGCGTTCACCGCGCGCTCCGCTATCTGGGCGCACATCTGCGTCGCAGTACGCGCGCGGCGCAACGAGTCGAGCACAGCCTGGCACTGGGTGCCGTTGAGCACCACGATGCTATCGGGCGACATCTGGCTGGCCAACGCCGTGGACATCCTCATGCCCGCCGTGGCTGACGAAGCTGCGCCTGACGATCCGCTGCCCTCCGAGAACGCGTCCTTCAGCTGGTGCGAGCGCTCCACGCGGGATTGTGGAGGGATTGGCGCCAGCTCGACCTTCGGCGCCCCCTTGCGCCTTTTGGCGGAGCCCCAGTTGGCCTTCTCCTCCTCCCATTGGCGCCACTCCGCGAGGTCGACTTCCCACGAGTCGGCTCGAGTGCGATAGCAGCTACCTCCGCTTCGTCCTCGCTCAAGCTGTGGTACGGCGACACGTGAAGGTGGTTCACCAGCTTGTTCCTGGCCTCCTCCACTGTCTCTCCCTGGAACCACTTGCCGCCCCTTTTGCAGCTGCTGCTCTGTGGGCACTTGAAGCCGAACATGACGGTCTTCTCGCTCTGCTGGCCTGCCATGGCGGCAGGGCGAGAAGTGCGCGGCTAGCGCAGGGGCGGCGTGGGGCGCGAGCCTGTGCGCGTCTAGATTCGAGCCGATACAACGTCCCAACAACAAAAACATACATGTGTAAGAGGCGCGGTGGCATCGCACATTTCGGGATGTCAGCAGGCGGTGGCGGCGGTTTAGCCGCCAATGGAGGGCTCAGGGCGGCGTGGCCGCCAATGGGCGGTTTAGCCGCCAATGGGCGGCGTGGCCGCCAATGGAGGCTTCAGGGCGGTTTAGCCGCCAATGGGTGGCTCAGGGAAGGACTGGTGTTTTTTTCCAACCGCATAGAACAAACCCGATGCGCCGATGCTCGTATCTGAACGGCGGTTGTCCGCCAGGCGGGGGGAGGCGGCGCGTCCGCCAATGAGATAGATCGGCAACGAAGAGAGGGGAGGAGAGATGAGATGAGACGAGGCGGGGAGAGGCGGCGCGTCATGACGCGTCAGCGCGGATAGCTGCAACTATCCGCGCTCGAATTACGGAAGCTATGCACCCCAGCCCGCTTGCAGGTCCACGCGATCACCCTACAAGAAGACATCTCCGCGGGCGGGCGGGCGCGGCTTCGCTGGCGGTGGTGCCATCTTGCTTGTCGGCTGCAGCCGACGCCCTGCCCTCGGCTGCACCATGCTGGGCTTCCCTGCTGGCGGCTGCATGGTCTTCGGCGGCGGCGGCCCCATCTTCGGCGGCGGAGGCGGAGCTGGAGGGTTCATATTGCCAGTCCTCCTCCACGGCGCCTGCTGAGGCATCGTCTTGGGCAAGTTCGGCGCCATGGGATCCCGATGCATCAGCTGAGGCTTGGGAACGTGCGCCTCGCGCACCCGCGGCGCTGCCTTGTTGCCGTGCAGCTTCGCGTACATCTCGCGCTTTGCGCCACCTCGGTTCCCCCAGCGCTTCGCATTGGCGCGCCACGCCTGGCCCTGCCACGTCTGCGGCCCGCCCATGGCGGGGCCAGGCGGGCCGCGGTCGCGGAACTTCTTGTAGTCGTACTTCATCTGGTACTCCTTGAGCACGGCGAGCACGGTCTCCGACCGCCAGTCGATGGGATTCCCAACGGGGTCGCTCAGCCAGGCTCGCAGCTGCGCCCTGAACGCCTCCACCGCGCTGGGATGCGCCTCCACCGCCTCGGGGGGCTCTTCCACCACAGGCGTCGCGCCCCGCATGTGCGACGCGAGCTCCTTCACGAGAGCCGAGGGCGGGAAAGGCCGCTGCCGCGGGTCCCGCGGCGGTGACGTCGGCCCCCGCCTGCGCGGCGGCGTCGACGGTGCCCGCGGGTGGCGCGGGCTGCGCGATCGCGCTGGCTGCGCCGCCAACGTGGGCGCGCTGGCTGGCCGACTGCCGCTGGCGGAGGAAGACCGATCCCCTGCGTTGTTGTCCACGCCCGCAAGGTCGGAGAGCAACTGCATCGCTGGCCCGAACATCTCCTGCGCCGAATCGCCAAAACAGTTCGACCGAGAGCGGCCAGCCAGTTTCGCGCGCGATGCGCGCGTCCCTGGCTACCGCACGCGGGGCCACTTGTTTTGGCGATGCAGCTGCCTCCAACGCGTCGAACGCGCTGCCGCTGTCTGCCATGGCCGCGGCCGCAGTGCGAGGCGCCGAGCGCGACGCGGTGGCTGCGGCGCAGCCTCGGCGCGCGGGCCCCAGCCCACGCGTCGGCGCGAAAGGGGGGGGCCGACCCCGCGCGGGCTCGCGGGCACCCGCGGGCCGCGGGCTTGAACCGAAATGGAATCGGACGCGGAAGCGAGACTTCGGGAGGAGGGGGAGGGGGTTGCCCATGGACCCATTGAAGTCTTGGAGCTCCTCGAGCCCTCGGGGGCCTCTCAGAAGGGCCCCGCTGGTTCTTGCGACGGGGTCTCGGGGGAGGGGGCAGAGTGAGGGTGGCATTGGGAACCAGAAATATAAGTGAACTGGTGTCCCTTTGAATGTGCAGGTCTTGGTTCACTTGTTTTCGTCGTTGAACGGGCGGTGGCAACGTCGGTGCCTTCGCGCGCGCCCATGCCATTCTGGGTGAACGCCTTCGCCGTTCGAGCAGTGGGCGTCTCCCCGACGTTAGTTGGCGTGGGATCCAGTGCCTGACAGCGGAGAGGGGGGCGCAGGGACGTGGCGCGGGGGCGCGGAGTGGGCCGATTAGGGGAGGGGGGCGGCGGCATGTCCGCCTGAAGGGCGGAGGAGCGCAAAGGGGTGGGGCGGGGGCGGCATGTCCGCCACGAGTTGGAAGGCGAGAAGGCTGCGCTACAAGGCGGCATATCCGCCACGAGGCGGCATATCCGCCACGACCTTTTTGTTATCCCGAGGCCGCCCCGTTGGCCTGGAGAGTTGAAGAGTCGTAGCGCGAATTACTCGCCGCGCGCCCTGGCGGCGAGCTCCTTCTTGACCAGCTCCTCCGCCTCCGCGATGGCCCTGGCCTCGGAGCGATCGGGCGCAACGAGGCAGCAGGGGGCGGAGGGGGCGTCGAGGCAGGGGCGAAAATGAAGAGAGCGCGGAGGAGGGCGTCGAGAAGGGCGTCGGTGAGAATCTGGCCTTGTCGGCCTCATCGCCCGCGATGTACTTCAGGCTGACGTTGCTGCCAGGGACGCCGACCCTGCCGCTGCGGAACTGCACCTGGGGGGCGGAGCAACGATGAACAGTCGCCTGAAAGGCGGCGGGCGCGCAAACTGCGACCCCAGCGGGGCTGCTGGGAATCGCCGCGCGCGCCCGACGCCTCATCGGTGGGAGGTTCAACCCCGCTCGCCAAGTTGCGTGTGGTCTGCATCTCCCACCTCGGCTTCGCCCACTTGCGCTGCTTGTCCTTCCCAGCCGCGCCGTCCGTCTTCTTGCCCGTGGGGAGCGGCGTCTTCTTAGCCACGTTGCCCGTGGCAGGCGGCGTCGTCTTCTTTGCCGCGTTGTCATTGCCAGGCGGCGTCGTCTTCTTAGCAGCATTGCCCGTGGCAAGCGTGGGGGCCTTCACCGCCTCGGCGTTCTTTTTCGTCTTGACCGCCTTCGTCCTCTTATCCATGGCCGCGACCATGGCCAGAGCCGCCTCCGTCGGGGTCTTCTTCAGAGAGCCTGCGGCGATGCCGACCTTCTCAGCCTTGGGCGGCGGCGTCACGGCGACGATGCCGAAGTCGGAGTCGGAGTCGAGCTCGATCGGCAGCTCATGCTTCTTCTGCTTCTTCGCCGCGCGGCTCTTGCTGATCGAGGCCGTTTGGGCGGCGGCGGTGCTCGATAACGGCTGACAGTCGGCGGGTTTGCCGCCATCGTGTGCCGCCAGTTGCTGCGTCGACGGCGCATCCGAACTCCCCGCCGCCATCGAAAGCTGGTGGTTCGAACCTGCTCGTTCTTGCAACGGCTCCTGCGGCTGCTGCGTCTGCGAGCGGTCGATCAGCTGGATGGCTGGGTTGGGCCAGCGGCCGCCGCTGCGCGAAAGCCCCACCTGAAATCAGGCGGATCACCGCCGAACGAAAATATTCCCCCCCCCCCCCCATCCCCCTAGGGGGATGGGGGGGGGAATATTTCACAACACGCCCTCCATCCAGGCATCCAGAAACGTGCCCCGCGCCGATCCAGGAACCCACCCCTCGACCCAATACCAGGTGTCCCGCGGGGGAATGCGTTCTGTTATTCCCCGTGGAGCCGTCGGCCAGCGCCCAGAGAACGAATCGGCCGCCGCGATGGGGAGGTGCTGCTGAGGAGAGCCGCCGCCTGGGCCGTGGGATGGCTGCAGCCCGCCGCGGGCGGGCGCAGGCGCGGGCAGCGCGAGGTGGCCGCTCTTCTTCCCTGCACGGAGATTAATCAGCTTCGCAATCGTCACCATCTCGACGGGATTTATCTGCGGCGCCGTCGCTCCAACACCTGGCGGGAAGGCGTCGACGTACGTGATGGGGTACTGAGACTGGAGCCTCCCAGGCGTGATGGGGAGAGCCTGGATGCCATCCCTGGGCGGCGGCATCGTCGCCACGAGATTCTTGAACGAGGATTTCACTGTGGCCAGATATGACTGCAACAGCTCCCTCGTGATCTCGCCCGTCTCCACGCCTGTCTGCTTGCACACCAGCAACAAGAATGCTGCCATATTGGCGGCCGTCGGGCAGCTCGGATGCCTCAGGCCAAGCGCCCCGAGGTGCTCTGAGAACGCCGCCATCTTGGCAGTGAAGCCCGAATGCGGCGAGAGCACGAACTCCCACAACTGAGGCGTCAGAAATTCAATGAACCCCTCGTAGTTCTGGAGCTTCCTCCCCTGCAGGCTGCCCGACGACAGAGCCTGCAAGAAGTCTCCCAGCTCGGACTGCGCCCACCCCACGCCGCCGCCCAAAGCAGCAAACTGCGCACTCTGGAGCTGCGACCAGCGCTGGGACGTCGCCGCCTGGATGCAGGCAGGAAGGTGCTCCGTCGCACTGCCGCGCGCTACGAACGCCGCCCGCGCCTCCTCCAGGCGGCCTCGAAGGATGCCCTCCATGGCAGCGATGCGGCGCGACCGCGCGCCGAGCGGAGTGCGCGACTCCCGCGCGCGCACGCCGCCCGAAGCCCTCGGAGGAGGGCTCGCCAAAAACTGATCGAGCCAACGCGCGTGCGACGGACATATCCTATTCCTGCTCTTCCTGCTCCTCCTCCTCCTCCCCCTCCTCCTCCTCCTCCTCCTCCTCCCCCTCCTCCCACTCCTCCCCCTCCTCCTCCTCCTCCTCCTTCTCCTCTTCCTCCTCTCCCTCCTCCTCCTCCTCCTCCTGGGTGAGGGGGGGCGCAGGGGGGAGAGGGTGTCGAAGGGGGGGCGGGGGAGGGGGTGCCGAAGGGTGCGCGGGGGGGAAGAAGAGAGCTATGGGGGAGGGTGGGTCAAGGAGAGGCCAGGGAGGGGAGGGGGGAAAGGGGTGGGCGGCTTGCCGCCGAGGGGGTGGAAGGAGGCGGCAAAGCAAGCCGCCGATAGGGCGGTTGGGAAGAAGCGGTTTCCCGCCACGAGGAGGAGAAGGCGGTTTGCCGCCAGAGGAGGAGTAGGCGGTTTGCCCCCAGAAGGGGTAGGCGGTTTGCCGCCAGAGGAGGAGAAGGCGGTTTGCCGCCAGAAGGGGTAGGCGGTTTGCCGCCAGAGGAGGAGAAGGCGGTTTGCCGCCAGAAGGGCGGTTTGCCGCCACGGAGGGGGAGAAGGCGGATTGCCGCCATGGGGGGGGGAGAAGGCGGTTTACCGCCGACGGAGGACGAGGCGACGGAGGAGAAGGCGGTACGCCGCCGAAGGAAAGGGAGGATAAGGGAGGGCCGAAGACACATGGATAAACATTTTCCTCCTTCCCTCCCCCCTCCCCGCGGGCATGCGCGCAGCCCGCAGCGCCGCGGCCGCGAGGTACAGCAAGTACCTGCGGCGCCTCGGTCCTGAACAACTGAACAACAACAACAACGGAAATTCAATGGATTTCAAAAAAGTTAAGAATAAAAAATACGCAAATGATTAGCAAAAACACGAATATGTTCAGCCCCATCGACTTAGCAGAGATATCTAACTTAGTATATTACTTACATCTACACTTACAAACACCATAAGTATTGCATATGCACACATGAGATGCGCGATCAACAAGTGTACGTTCTATGCCTTAACTAAGATTATGTAAGATGAACGCTCTTACCGCACTTACAGCCACCCGACGATCAAAGTTCCCCGCCGTGGGCGGGGGGATCCCGGTGGGGGGGGGGGCCCGCGGGGGGGTCCCGGGGGGAGGGGGCCTGAGGGGGGCCCCGGCGGGTCGTGACCCCCAGCCTGGGCGGTAGCCTTTGGAGAATCAGACGGAGCCAAGGCGAGGATAACCTTGGGTGAACATGAATCATCTCTGGGATCCGGCGGCCCTTGAGGATGTCCCGAGCGCCCTGGCCTCCTCAAAACGTTCTGGAACGCTCTGAGAGCGTGAACAGACTTGTCCTCGTCCTATAGCCCCGCCCGCGAGCAGGAGGATAAGGGGGCGGTCTCCCTGTCGGCAGGACCCCTCTCCCCTCGCCAACTCCGGCCCCGTTCCCTGCCCTGGCCCCAGCCCGGGTCCCGGCCCCGGCTTGGGCACCAGCCCCCCGCCATGGCTCCGGCCCCAGCCCGGGGCCAAGCCCTGGCCACGGCCCCATCCTCGGCCCCGTTCCCAGCAGCCCCAGCCCGCGCCCGAGGAAACAGACGGCTTTCCTCCTGCGTCTCCTCCTCCTTCTTTCTCCTCCTCCTCCTCATCCTCCTCTTCCTTCTTCTTCGTCTTTTCCTCCACCTTTTCCTCTTTGCTTCCTCCTCCTCCTCCTCCTCCTCCTCCAACTCCTCTTCCTCCTCCTCCTCCTCCTCCTCCTCCTCCTATTCCTCCCCCTCCTCCTCCTCCTCCTCCTCCTCCTCCTCCGCCTCCTCCTCCTCCTCCGCCTCCTCCTCCTCCTCCTCCTCCTCCTCCTCCTCCTCCTCTCCTCCTCCTCCTCCTCCTCCTCCTCCTCCTCCTCCTCCTCCGCCTCCTCCTCCTCCTCCTCCTCCTCCTCCTCCTCTTCTTCCCTCCTCCTCCTCCTCCCCCCTCCCCTCCTCTTCCTCCTCCTCCCCTCCCCCTCCCCCTTTCCCTCCCCTTCCCCCTCCCGCTCCTCCTGCACCGCCCTTCCTCCGCCTCCTCCTCCTCCTCCTCCTCCTCCTCCTACTTCTCCCTCCACCGCCCGTCTCGTGTCCCGAGCCTATGGCAGGGTCATCAACTCGTCGCTGTCGTTGTCGTCGCGGTCGTCGTCGTGGTCCTCGTCCTTCTGGGTCGGCGGCGCCGGCCAAAAGGCCTTCACAATAAAACCCTCCGCGCCGTCGGTCCTCAGACAGCTTCAAGCATGCGGATGCGTAAAAAAATCATGACAACTGCGCCCATGAGGCGAGCCATACACCGTGCGAAATGCTTAAGAAATCATGGGTTAAGAAATTAATAGTCTCAGAACTTTAATAAAAACCTAGAATTTCTATCAAAATCTTGGGATTTACACTGAAACGTTAAGAATAATCGAGACTCTGGCCGAAAACTTGGGTTTTCTTAAGCATCGCCTGGAGTGTACGCCGTGGCTCGCTCAGACAGGCCTCCCCCTCCGCCCCCGCCAAGGAGGACGAACAGCAAGACAAATGCTCGCCTTGCCCCCCTCCCGCCGGCCCCCCTCCAACCCATTCCCCTCCGGCCCTCCCGCCCCCCCCCCCCGACGGCGCAGTGGTCAGATCTGACCCTTCCCAAAGCCCCGACGTCAACGTCGATCCCCAGAGGCCCAGAGGCCTCGACCCCTTCCCCCAGACCGGTTTTGCATCCTGAGTCGTGCTTTCACGGTCCCGAGGCCCAGCAGGGGCCCCCGGAGGCCGAAAATAAGCAAAGCCCCTTCATCGTGACTTTCCCGCAGGCGAGACAGGAGGAGGCAAGAGGGAGGCGGGACGGGAAGAAGGGAGCGGAGACCACACTGCTCTGTTCAAAACGAATACCTAACCAAGGAGGGTTGGGAATGAGCAAAAACCCTTGGTCGTGATTTTCCCTCCCAGCGCGAAGAGGGCCTGGCTCGTTTCGCGACCGGCGCTGGTCGCCGTCGAGCCGTGCGCACGCGCCGCGCGCTCACGGTGCTCGCAGTCCGACCTGCGCGCCCGCCCCCGGAAGCAGGAGATGACGTCCTCTGCGCCTCGCGTCCTGCAGTGAGCGGCTTGAGTAAGGAACACTCACTTTTCAAAAGGGGCTCGGTCGTTCTTTAAGGCTTGCATGCGTTACGTATCCTTCCTCATGCGTTTTGTTTTATTAGTTATCGTTCCTTATGCCTTTTTTCCCTGGAAAACAGGGGCTTCGTTCCTTATTTATCGTTCCTTAGGTCAGGCCGATGACTGTAGCGGAGGCTGCCTCGTCGTGCGCCCCGTGGGCTCAGAGGGGCAGCCAGGGGCTACCGCAGTCGAGGACGGCGAGAAGGTCTGCTTCAGGAAAGGTGATTTCGACGGCTGCTGGGGCGCCTCGGGGTCGTGCTGGAGTGCCTCAGGTCGGGCCGTGGGGGACCTCGAGTCCAGCGAAATCAATCTTGTCCAACGAAGCCTTCTGGCAGCCTCCGACAAAAACACGGCGCAGGCACCTGAGCTTCGCAAGCGACCACGTCAGATCCCGCTCCTGCGGAAACGACGAGTTAGTGTAC
The DNA here is from genome assembly GCA_963575745.1 of Prorocentrum cordatum. Taxonomy (NCBI): domain Eukaryota; class Dinophyceae; order Prorocentrales; family Prorocentraceae; genus Prorocentrum; species Prorocentrum cordatum. The sequence continues at coordinate 81,504 of CAUYUJ010022630.1, read as the reverse complement.
ACCAGCAAGCACGCTCGAGTGGGCGATAAGGCTGGTGAAAGCCTCATTTACCGTCTGCCTCTTGCCAGCAACACCTGCTACCAATCCCGCATAGTCTTCCGAGTATGATCCTGTGCGAGCATAGCGTGCGAGAGCACCATTTCCACCAACTTGCGACATTCATTCCTGCCATTGAAAAAGCACAGCATGCCAATTAGGCGTGTTGGCAGCAAAAGTCAAGAATACGCTGTACAATAGACTCGCAGCACTGTGCACTTTCACGCGCGTCTCCGGGGCGGTTATTATCAGGAAGTTTCCCAAGTTCACCACTGGCCAATAAAAGAAACCAGCGAGGTATGCCTTTGGAAAATCCACTGTGACTTTCGTCGCAATCTCCTCAGCACTGTCTCCTCGCAGAGCTGCGACGGTGCCGAAGACTGCGCAGATGTGCACCGGTGCGAAGGCAGAGCTGGCGCAGATCTTCCGCAGCACGGTGGCCAAATTCTGCTTCTTCCCCAAGAAATGATCGATGCAGTGGTACAGCCAGTGAATGAGTGGACCTTGCACACAGAGGCCAGCGAAAGCCATGCGGCTCGTCCGCTCGAAGTCCAGGGCACAAGCTTTGCCACACGACTCGCGCGCCGCAGCATACCACGTCAGCGGCTCTCGCGGCCCAGGCCTTCTCTTGCTGCCCTCATCACCGGCCCCTCCTTTCGCGCAGATCTCGATGCACTGACACGCAAGATCCCCGACGCTGAGGGATGCACTCATCGTCGCAGCGTTTTGAAGCAGAGCTCGGCCGAACAAAGCGCTCATCATTGTCAAGGCGAGCGCGATAAGCTACGACTCCGCACATGCTGGCTGGTGGGGTTCCTAGAGATCCGATGTCTTGATCTGTTCGATACGGGGTCCCCAAAAGTCTCGACTCATTCCCCAGGACCGGTCTTGCATCCTGAGTCGTTTTTTGACGGTCCTTGGGCCCAGCGAGGGCCCCCAGAGGCCGAAAAAGACGAAAAACCTCAGCATTGAATTTTTCGATGCGTTGGATCTCTGGGTTCCTGTAACCTTCTAGAGAGGGCCAAGGGCCCCCCCCAATCACACTTCGCCGCGTGCACCGCCCCCTCCCCTCCTCCCGAGGCCTCCTGGGCGGCTCGATGACTCCCTGACGTTCCCCAAGGCGTCAAAGATGCCCCATATGGCTTCCAACACAGGCCAGGTAGGCCATCGAGGCTGCCAACATGGCCCGAAGTGCCTCCTTGACGGCCCAAAGTGGCCCCAAGACGGAGCGGCCCGCGATGGCTCCTGGACGGCCCAAGAAGCCCTGAAGACGGCCCAAGAGAGCTCCAGGAGAACCTCCAGGAGTGCCTGAAGATGCCACATGCCAGAATCATTGACGATCCTCAGGTTGCTGCTGGGCTTGCGCATTCTCACTTTGTCGGGCTTACGTCAGCTCAAGACGGCCAATGAAGCTTCCAAGACGGCCTCAAGACGGCCCACGAGGGCCTCAAAATAGCCCCAAGTCGGTCCATGAGGGTTCCAAGATGGCCAGAGAGCGACCCATGAGGACCCCAAGTCGGCCCCTCGAGGTCCCCTAAGGAGGGGCCCGAGACGACCCCGAGAGCCCCCCGGTACGCACTCCGAAAGCGTCCACACGGCCCGGACGCGCCCTCAGATGGCCCCAGGAGCCCGCGGGATAGTCTCCGAGGCGCGAGGCGCTCCCAAGACGCCGCCCAGAGGCCCCCCAAGAGGCTCCCCCAAGAGGCTCCCCAAAGGCCCCCCCCCGAAGGCACCTGACAGGCCTCCGAAGCCTTCATGGGGCCCGAGGTGGCATGCGACGGCCCTGCGTGCCCCCTGTTCGTCAGCGGCGGCGGGACTTGCCGCAGGCAGCTGGATACCAGACGCAAAGAATGCAGACGGCTAGTACGCCTGATTCTTGAGCCTCGCTGCCTTGAGCCCAGGTGGCTACGGATGGTCGAATCCGAAGTTTGAGGGGTAGAAAACCTGTGAAGGAATTGAAGACTGACCTTACTATAACGTGTCTTCCATACGCTGCTGTGCCGTATTCTGGTCCCCCAAACAGCCGACCAACACGTGCGCTTCGTGGTTGTCAGTTGTTCTGTAAAGAAAATGCCCTCATCGGCCGCTGACGGTCGGTGCCCCAAGTCTGGTGCCAGGAACCCCAAGCGTTGGTGCCTTGTAGTTTGAAGACAGCCTGGGGTCTGAACTGGGTGGGACCCAGAAAATCTGTCAGGATCCCTCCCGAATTTCATCTTGTGCAATTTACCTAACAGCGAAGACTGATAGGTTTCTAGTGGTCTCAAAAGAGCTCACAGATCACTCCACAGGGGGGTCCGGGCAGGTGTTGGGGCGTTTCCGGGCGGCATGAGCCGGGCTCGTTTTTCACCAACAGTCACACACTTCGTGCTCTTCGCCTTCCCAGAACTCCATTCCCAGGCCACATTCTGGGGGGCCGGATGCAACTGTAGGCCACTTCGTGCTCTTCGACAACCCAGAACGCCATTCCCGGGCCACATTCTGGGGGGCCGGATGCAACTGTAGGCCACTTCGTGCTCTTCGAGTTCCCAGAACGCCATTCCCGGGCCACATTTTGGATGCCCGGAGCCAACTGTAGGCCACTTCGTGCTCTTCGAGTTCCCAGAACTCCATTCCCGGGCCACATTTTGAATGCCCGGAGCCAACTGTAGGCCACTTCGTGCTCTTCGAGTTCCCAGAACTCCATTCCCGGGCCACATTTTGAATGCCCGTAGCCAACTGTAGGCAACTTCGTGCTCTTCGACTTCCCAAAACTCCCATTCCTGGGCTACATTTTCAGCAGGGGCAAGAGCACGACGAGGAGGAGGACGAGCAAGACCAGGAGGACGAGGACGAGCAGGAGCAGGACGAGGAGCAGGAGGAGCAGGAGAAGAAGGACGAGCAGGAGGAGGAGGAGGACGAGCAGGAGGAGGAGGACGACCAGGAGGAGGAGGACGACCAGGAAGAGGAGGAGGAGGAGGAGGGGAGGGGGAGGAGTACCAGGAGGAGGAGGAGGAGGAGGAGGAGGAGGAGGAGGAGGAGGAGGAGGAGGAGGAGGAGGAGGAGGAGGACAGAGGATGAGGAGAGGAGGAGGAGAGGAGAGGAGGAGGAGGAGGAGGAGGAGGGGGGGGGAGAGCACCAAGAGGAGATGAACGAGGACCACCAGGAGGAGGAGGAGGAGGAGGAGGAGGAGGAGGAGGAGGAGGAGGAGGAGGAGGAGGAGGAGGAGGAGGAGGAGGAGGAGGAGGGGGAGAGAACATCACGAGGAGGAGGACGAGCAAGACGAGGAGGACGAGAACGAGGGCGACCAGGAAGAGGAGGAGGAGGAGGAGGAGGGGAGGGGGAGGACTACCAGGAGGAGGATGAGGAAGAGGAGGAGGAGAGGAGGAGGAGGAGGAGGAGGAGGAGGAGGAAGAGGAGGAGGAGGACGAGGAGGAGGAGGAGGAGGACGAGGAGGAGGAGGGGGGGGGAGAGCACCAGGAGGAGGAGAACGAGGACCACCAGGAGGAGGAGGAGGAGGAGGAGGAGGAGGAGGAGGAGGAGGAGAGAGCACCAGGAGGAGGAGGACGAGCAAGACGAGGAGGACGAGAACGAGGACGAGCAGGAGGAAGAGGAGGAGGAGGAGGAGGAGGGAGCAGGAGAAAGAGGAGGAGGAGGAGGAGGCAGGCTGAGGCTGAGGCTGTGACTGCGACTGCCGTTGCCGCTGCGACTGTCATCGCGAATGCGACTACGACTGCGAGAACAGCAGAATTCGACAACTGGATTTTCATCTGAATCTTAAAGGGAATGCTTTCAGATATGCTTCTACACATCGCTGTTAGGTTGCTTTGCCGGGATAATTTCACCTCAGATCCGATATTACGGTCCTGGGGCCCGAAAACGGCCATCAGGAGCAGAAAACACAAGCATCTCTCCCGAACCCTGAACCTCGAACCTGTCCGCCCTTCCTGCTGGCCGCAACTAGTGTCGGTCCACCTCAGACCTCAGGCCAGCTCCAGCTTGTGGTCGTCCCCCTGGATCGATTGCAATCCGTCGATCCTGGTCGGCGCCGAACTGCTGGTGCCCTGTGCACTGGTGCCCTCTGGTTGACGCTGGCAGTCGGCCGTTCCCAGTCGGTGCCATGTGGTCGGGGCGCAGGTGGCCCATGCCTGCGCGCTGGTGGCCCATGTCTGGCGCTGCGTGTCGAGGTCGGCCGTTCCGGCTCGGTGCCCCATGGCACGCATGCCACAGTCCGCAATTCCTGGTCGGTGTCCTATGGTTCCCGATGGGCCGCAGGGCGCACGACGATTCTCCCCCCCAGCAGAGTGCGCCCTATATATACACACATACATACGTATAATATGCATATACATATACATATACACATACACATACACATATACATACATATACATATACATATGCATATACAACATGTACATATACATATACATATACATACATGTGTGTATACGCATGTCTTGTCTTGGCGGCCGATCCATCGCCTCTGAGCTGAGCAAGCGGCTTGGTTGCACCAGGGCTGAGTTCGACACCCTTGCCCGAGTCTGGTCTCATTCCAACCTGTCCACACAACGGAGGTTGCAAATCTTCGAAACCTGCGTGCAGACGAAATCGCTGTACGGATTGCACGCGTCGTGGCTGCGGAAACACGAGTTGGCCAAACTCGGCCAGCTTCATACATTAGTCGTATCTTGAACGCTGTAGTGCTGGACACGGCCCGCCGGCCGCCCTCGAGCCGCATCCTGTTGTGCCGTCAAGTATGAGGGGCAACGATAGGGGGGGATAAGCATAGGGGGGGATGCATCGACCTGGAATCGGCGATACATCGGCGATAGATCGGCGAGAAGCCTCTGATAGTGAGTCCGCACCTTCCTGGGCAGGCTGGGCTACCGGGCCCCTATCGGCGATCAATGGGCGATCGGGGGTCGATGCATCCCCCCCTCTGCCTATCCCCCCCTATCGTTGCCCCTGGAAGTATGTCTTTTTGCGCAAATGGCCCGGCACCCGGGTGATCATCCGGTGCGGCGTGCGGTCTTCCAGCCGTCTTCTTCGGAACTGCGTCCGCGGGCCAGCACACGTCCCCCGGGGCAGGCCGAAGCAATCGTGGCCGAAGGAGTTGTAGAACCACGCGGAGAGGGTCTGCGAGAGCCATGTGTATGGTTTTCGGAAGCTCGCGGCAATTCCAGCAAGCGCCTGGAAATCCGCTGTGCGACACCACTGCCCAAAGAGTTGCATCACTGCCCATGTGCTTCGACACCCAGCTTGCACTCCCTGTCCTAATGAGGACTGCACCCTACCACCGTGCCGAGGTCGGACGTATCATGGTTCCCCTCAGGGTATTCTCACGCATTCTCATCATGTGCGATCGATCACACTACTCCTGCAATCGTACAATACAAACGATACTGGTGCCGACTCAACCGACACCCCTGTCAAACAACACACGCACATTGATCCAACAAGCGTGCTTTGTAGTCCGCCGGCCCCCTTGGGGCGCAGTGCTGCGAACGATCCTGCTGGACCAAAGACATCCTAACATCCTTCAACAGCGTGGGCCAAAACACCCCAAATCATAAGATCACCGAGGGTACCCTTCCCCAATATGCACAAACACATACGAGATACACACACGAAGAAGACTAGGGTGCCCTCCCCGAGCCGACCTCGACACCTGTATATGTCGTTTGTCTCTCCAATTCTGCTCCCGTCGTCCTGCCAAGCAGGGGTTCCGCGGCGCCAAGAACAGCCGCCTGGTATCTGCGTGTGTGCCTCGAATTCCTGGCCGCCCTGAGAAGCCCCTAGAGGCGCAACCGCGCGGCCAGGAGGGTCTCAAGAGGCTCCGAGGATGGCCCCAGGGGGCCTCGGAGAGGGCCTCCCCCCCAAGATACTCCCCCAAACCCCGCATGGGGGCGTCAAGTGGGCCTGAGGGTGAGGGTGAGGAGGAGGAGGAGGAGGAGGAGGAGATGGAGGAGGAGGAGGAGGAGGAGGAGGAGGAGGAGGAGGAGGAGGAGGAGGAGGAGGGGCGGAGGCGGAGGCGGGAGGAGGCGGAGGCGGGGAGGCGGAGGAGGAGGAGGCGGAGGAGGAGGAGGCGGAGGAGGAGGAGGAGGAGAAGCAGCAGGAGGAGGAGAAGGCGTTCGCCGCTCGCTCTCGCCCGTGCGGCTCGATGTCTACTCAGAAACCATCTCCGTGCACCTGGAAGGGTAATTACGCAGGGGGGTGGCAGCGGCGCTGTGCGTCCACGAGCTCCGCCGCTCCGTTCGGAGCACCGTGCGCGCAGAGGGGGAGGACGGGCCGGTCCACGGACGGGAGACCTGGCCGAGGGGCCCCCGAGGGCCTGCTTCCCAGACGGAGACTGGCTGGCACGAGCGCCTGGCAGGATCCGACGGATCCCGACTGGGGCTCGCCTGCTGCGGGACAGGCATCGCCAAAACACCCTGCCCTGTTGGAAACCTGTCGCGCCCCCGCCGACGCCGGCGCCGCGCGGGACCGCGCGCCTCGACACGCCTTGCACCGCCAGGCGCTGCGTGCCCCAGGCCGCCGTGCACTCCGTGCACCGCTGGGGCGGAGCCTTCCGCCCCAGCGGTGCCGAGCCCGCTCTCCCACCGCGGCCTCTGCCCGAGCCACCTCTCCTCCCGGGCTCTGGAGGGCGGTGGCGTGGGGACCTCCGGGGGCGCCCGGCGCGGCGGCGCGGGGCCGCGGCCTCCTGGATGGCCTCCTCGAACTGGGCCAGCCGGGCCTGGCGCGGCGTCCCCGCCTGGGCCCCCCGAGGAGGATCGGGGGCGTCCAAGGGGGGGCCCGGGGACCACAGCAGAGAAGAAGAGGCGCCATGCAACCTGGGGAGATCTGCGGCCCCCGCCATGAGATACCCATCCCCGCCAGTCATCACCCCACTCTTTTTTCCCGCCGCCGAAGGGAGGGAGGGAGAAAGACGAGACGTGACGAGAGACGCTGCAGTGCGCGGGGGGGGGGGCGCGGCTCCCAAGCTACCGATGAAAAGGTATGCTCTTTCAGAGGTCAGACGGAGCTGCCTCGCAGGGGGACGGAAAGAGGCTCGCCGTCGCTCAAGCGTCCATTTTCTGTGCATGTTTCGGTTCCGTGCGTGCTCTCTTCTGCTCGACGGTCCAGGGTGCTCCTCGATGGTCCTGGCCGAGAGCAAATGCACGCGTCCGAGCGATGCCCGGGTCCTTCCACAGGTCAAGCGAGACTGCTCCCGCAGAGGGAAGGAGGGGCGGGACGCGGAGGACGGTGAAGAAGAGGGGCGGCGTTCCTTTCATGGGGGAACAAAAATTCGGGGGGGGGGGACTGGCGCAGGCGGGAAAGGATCGATCTGCAATCGGCGATACGTCGCCGATAGATCGGCGATATACGCCCGATGGCGAATCCGAGCGTTACTGGGACGGGAGGGCTGTGGGCCTCCTGTCGGCGACGAATGGGCGATGTCGGGTCGATGCGTCCCCCGCCGAGCCCATCCCCCTCCTCTCGCTGCCCCTGACAGAGCCCCCCTCGATACCCACCGCCGCATTTTGCATGAGCTTTGGGTGTGTGTGCGCGAGCTGTGAAACGTGAGCAGGTGAAAGGGGGGGCCGGGAGGTAGCAAGAATACGAGCGGGCACCCACAAGAGGCGTCCGAACACAGAACACGGGCCCTGCATCACGGGCGATCGAACACAACACACGGTTGACATTCACGTCGGCAATCTGCTGCCAGTGGTGAGCCTTTGAGGGCTCGCGAGGTCCCAGAGTCAGCACACAAGACGGGCATACAGCACGAGCAGCGGCCCCTCCCCCTCCCCCCCGCTCTCAACAAACGTCGGGACGATGAAGTTGGGGCCAATTCTTACGAAACTTGCCCCGCTCCACACCCCCAACACAGTCAGCCCTGGAGCCCATCGACTTGGACAGCATGCTATGAGGTAGGCCTACCAATGGGTGAGTTCGACAAGATGTCCCGAACCAGCTCACTGATGCCAAGACCTTCGTGAAGCTTGGGTTTCAATATGATGCGCCATGACTGCAACATCGATGTGCAGAGCGAGGCAACATGACCGAGGACTGCGCATAGGAACGAAGAGAAACAGGCAAGCGCGAACAGAAACAGACGAGACCGAAGATGACGGAAGGAACAACGCGAAGTCGGCAGCAAGGCCAGCAGAAGCGGGGCCAACAAATAGTAGATACATGGGAATGTCTCTACTCCCGGACTTGCAAGAGGCGGCGGAAAGTAGTCCACGCACAGCGACACCGACACGACTACACATCCAGGAACCAAGGACGATAGCCTTGAAAAACAAGACGGGCCGTAACCGACCGAATACCGAAGTGCGTCAAGGAAAACATGCAACATGCGAATGTGCAAGCAACTTACTGGCACCCAGCTCATGGTTTCGACGATCAGCTGAAGAGGCTTCTACCATTGGCTGCGCTGTGGGGCACAGTGCTGGGAGATTTAGGCAGGGCGGCGAGGGTCTCGAAGTGATCGATTGTCGCTCGAATGCTGGCGGACAGCCCGATGGGCGGAGTCCACCAAAGAGCAAAATAATTGACAACACCGTGCACTGAGCGACGTCAAAACCAATCGAGGTGATGGCGCAACGATGCCTTGCGGCACGCGTGCCCATGACAAATCGCGGAACTTTTTCCGTCGGCGGCGAGGCAAAGGCAATCCGCACCAGCGTGGGGCTAATCGGGGCAACTGATCGGCAAATTGTCCGGCGTGCAAGCAGGAGAGACGAAGACAAGGGCGACCGCGCGAGTGAAGAAGGGGGAGAACGCTCAGACGTAGAAGAGTTTCGCGATGATCGGACCGGATCCCACAAATCGCGGAACACAGTACGACGAACTCGTTTCCCTGGGATGAGCCATGCGAGTACGAGGCCGAAGTTATTCAGACGAAGGGGAGGAGGGCAAGAAGTAGGGTTAGGTCGGGCATGTCCCCCTACAGGCGGATATAGGACGAAACATAAAAATAGTCAAACAATACACCCAAAGTGTTCAAAACTTGTCAAAACATCATCCCAAGACTATTTTTTAAACTATGTTTGAATATTCCTCCTGTAGAGGGATGGGCCCGACTTAAAAGTAGGGGGAAGAGGACGAGGTGGCAGGAGTGGGAGCAAGAACCGATGGCGATGCCACGCGTGATCAGGCTTGACACTTCGCGGCCCCGCTGTGCGTGCTCGCCTCGGCTTGGGACTCTGGAGGTCGCGACCCCTGCTTCACCAGGGCGAACTCTTCCTCCTGGGTCGCTCTTCGACGGCCCTCTGGGGCCGTCAAAGAGCGACCCAGGAGGAAGATAACAAAATAACAAAAAAACAAAAAAACACGCAATAAATACCTATACAATCAATGTCTACTAATCAGATTCCGAACCATGGCCCGGAGACCTGCCGTCATGATCCTTTCACGACTTGAGGGGGTCTGGGGGAGGGAGGCAGGCGAGCCCAGAACTGAATGGAGACGTCGGGCCGGCCATCGGCAGGAATCGGATCGGCGGAAACCTCGGCAGCCAAGTCGGGAGAAGACGGATCGGCGGAGATCGGCAAGCCAATACGGCCGGACCTGGCTGGGTAGTCGAAGCCAATCTGGCGCCAATCTGGCAGGCCCAATCTGGCAAACGGGGGCAATCTGGCGAGGGAGTCAACGCGAATCCAGTCTGGCGAATAACCCAAATCATCCAATTTGGCCGGGCCAGATTGGCCCTTGGGGCCCAATCCAATCTGACAGTCTGGCCTTCGACTACCCAGCCTGGGACAGAATCACAACCTTCGAGAACATGAGACCCTCCGCCGGCCACAGTGAAGAACACTGGAGGGCACTCTCCCGGGGGATGCACAATAACATCCTTCAGCCACAAAGAACACCAAAGCACCCTCGCCGAGCCGACCTCGACCTTGTACCTCGGCCCGACCGTGAGTAGGCGACGAGCCCAGGGGGGAAATGAGAAGGAGAAGGCCTTCTCAGAAGGCCGCGGGACTTCTTAGAAGTCCGGGGGGCTTCTGAGACGTTTCCTTGGCCTATTTCGAATACAGACAGAACTTCTCAGAAGCCCTCTCAGAAGTCCAGAAACTTCTCAGAAGCCTCGGAAGTCCCGCCCCTTCTCATTTCCCCCCCGCGCCCGCCGCCGAGTGAGGCCTCCATCGAGACAGCGGGACCCAGATCAGAATCCGAACTCGGACCGAATCGAAACCGATCGAGATCGAATCGAGTCGAGCCGGAGGAGCCGAAACGAGCCCCAGGGATCGGCTGCACGCAGGAGCGACCCTGGGCAAGAGTGACCTCTTCGATGCTCCTCCTCCTCCTCTTCCTCCTCCTCCTCCCCCTCCCCCCCTCCTCCTCCTCCTCCTCCTCCTCCTCCTCCTCCTCCTCCTCCTCCTCCGTTAGCGCCAACGTGTGTTTGCCCATTGAGACCCTTCAATACGACGAAAGGCGATGTAATGATATAGTAGTTGAACTGAACGGATTAAACACACATGGGGCTAACACGTCCTGATGATCATCGACCTCTGGTACGCGGCACTTTGGGGGCCGCGGGGGGGACCAAACACAAAAGCGCGCAGGACGCTACTACCGCATCGCGCTCGGCAATCGGGGAGCCCCATTCCCATACCCACGACGTCGTGATTTCTTCGCAACGTCGACCCCCAGAGGCCTCGACCCCTTCCCCGGGACCTCTCTTTCGTCCAGAGTCGTCTTTGACGGACGGTCCTGAGGCCCGGTAAGGGCCTCCGGAGGCCGAAAACGGCTGAACATACCCACCAAGACCCCCAAAAACGTGGGCCCGCACCAGAGGTCACTCTGGCGAAAGGTCACTCTCACGTGCAACCGAGGGTCGGCGGCGAAATGGCCCAAGGGCGGGCATTACGCGTATTCGCCCGGGAGCCTTGTCGGAGACGCAGATCATCGGCGCCCCTGGGCACATGTACAGCCGGGCTGCTGAAAGAAGGGACGCTACATCAGGAACGACGCCACTCAGTGGCTTCAAAAAAGCCTGGGTGCACCAGAGGGGCTAGAGGAACAGCCACGGAAGGACGTGAGGAACATCGAGCCCCTTCCGAATCCAAACTCTTCCTTCGTCTCAGCGTCCTGGCTGTATTGCTCTCCCCCGAGCTACTCGCCCCTGTCGCCGCCTCCGAGACGGGGTGGCGCGGCGCGCGCCCCCGGCCCCCGCCGCAGCCAAGGCCGGGGCCGCCGCTCCGAGCAGGGCCAGTCGGCGGTCGCCGCGCCGCGCCGCGCCGCGCCGCGCCGCGCTGGAGGGGGCGGGCGCCCGGCGCCCGGGCGCGGGAGCCGAGGGTGATGGTGCTGCTGCTGATGTTGCCGATGATGCTGATGATGATGATGATCATGCTGGCGGTGGTGGTGGTGATGGCGATGATGATGATGACGACGATGATGATGATGATGATGATGATGATGATGATGATGATGATGATGATGATGATGATGATGATGATGATGATGAGGATGATGATGGTGGTGATGATGATGATGATGATGATGATGATGGTGATGGTGGTGATGATGATAATAATGATGATGGTGATGGTGATGGTGATGATGGTGATGATGGTGATGAAGGGGACGATGATGACGATGAAAATGAGGATGAGGATGCTGATGATGACGATGCTAATGGTGATGATGCTGCTGAGGATGCTGATGCTGCTGCTGATGGAGGAGGAGGAAGGAGGACGGAGGAAGACGGAAGGAGGAAGAGGACGGAGGAAGGAGGAGGATGAGGAGGAGGAGGAGGAGGAGGAGGAGGGGGGGAGGAGGGAGGGAGGAGGGAGGGAGGGAGGGAGGGCAAGAGCAAGAGCAAGTTAGTTCACTAATTGAGGAAGACTTCCCAACGGGCCCCTGTCGGGCCTCCCTCTCGGCTTTGCTGAGGGCCTTGGGTGGTAGCCCCAATCGTATTCGCCTTAACATTCGGCTCCCGTAGGTGTGGTGATGGTGGTGATGGTGATGGTGGTGATGGTGATGGTGGTGATGGTGATGATGGTGATGATGGTGATGGCGATGGTGCTGATCATGGTGGTGATGCTGATGGTGATGATGGTGGTGATGATGATCATGATGATGGTGGTGATGATGATGGCGATGATGATGATGGTGATGATAATGGTGATGATGGTGATGATTGTGATGATGGGCATGGTGATGACGACGATTATGATGAGGATGCAGATTATGATGATGGTGTTGATGATGCTGAGGATGCTGATGCTGCTGCTAATGATAAAAGGAAGAAGAGGAGGAAGGAGGACGGAAGAAGAAGGAAGGAGGAGGATGACGGAGGAAAAAGGGAGGGGGGGGCGGGAGGAGGGAAGAGGGAGGGAGGGAAGGAGGGATAGACAGGGAGGAACGGGAGGGGAGAGAGGGAGAGGATAGCGAGGATGAGAGCAAGGAGAGGAGGAGAGGAGGCAAGAGGGGAGGATGAGGAGGAGGAGGAGGAGGAGGAGGAGGAGGAGGAGGAGGAGGAGGAGGAGGAGGAGGAGGAGGACGAGAAGGAGGAGTGGGTAGGATGGAGCAGGAAGGGAGGGAGGAGGGAGGGAGGGAGGGAGGAGGGAGGGAGGGAGGGAGGAGGGAAGGAAGAGGAGTAGGAGGAGTGAGACAGGGTGGCGGACGACGGAGGAAGGATGATGGAGGAGGAGGACGTAGGACGGAAGATGATTATGCTGATGATGACGATGCTGATGCTGATGCTGATGATGATGATGATGATGATGATGATGATGATGATGATGATGATGATGATGATGATGATGATGATGATGTTGATGACGACGATGCTGAAGATGAGGAGGAGGATGAGGAGGAGGAAGAGGAGAACGAGAAGACTAGGAGGATCAGGAGGATTAGGAGGATTAGGATGTTAACATCATGAGAGGGAGGCTGAGGAAGAGG
>CAUYUJ010022630.1:40456-68492 GCA_963575745.1 Prorocentrum cordatum | reverse complement strand
AGTCCTCCTTCTTCTCCTCCTCCTCCTCGTCCTCCTCCTCCTCCTCTGCTCCTTGCTCCCTATCCTGCTGCTGCGCTGCTGTTGCTCGTCGCCCTGCATCGATCACAGCGCGTCGAGAATAAAAAACGGTGGCCAGGACTAACCAGCCCTCCGCGCAGCAACACATCCATCCCCTGACATCTCCGCCCTTAGGCTGCGATCGACAACCTGCTGACTGGCCACGCCGGCCTCGCAAACCCAACACCCCTCTTGACATGTTGGACCCCCCTGAGCCTTCCCTCTCCCCCCGAACACGGAGGAAGGTCAATTGAGACAAAGGCGGCTCTCCCGCCTGGAGCAAATCCGCTCAAAATCGGTCCCCGGACCTCTCGCGCTGGGCTCGGAAGGTCTCAAGGACCGCCCCTCGGCGCAGCCAACGCGTAATTGCGTCCTTCAGCCGTACCCTGGTGTCGCCGCCATGGTGCGCGGCGGGGGCCCACCTGCGCAAACCACCCAGCAACCTTCAGCACTATTCTGCACCTGACGGAAGGATTGCTCGTAAGGGCCCCGGCAAGCCGCACCCGCAGCCGCACCCGCAGGATCCTCCGTCTTTTCCACCCCACGACGCTGGGATGACACAACATCTGGCGAACTGCAGGTGGGCTGGTTCTGGCTCTGGTACACTCCACCACTAGATTGTGCGGACCTCCCTCGGCTTGCGTGGAGGGGCAGAACGCCGAGACCCCAGTGCCGCTGTCTGGGTGCAGGGCTACCTCCAGCACTGCACAATGTGCCCGGGCCCCCGCACGCGACGAGCCAAAATACTGCATCCAACTTCCACGAGAACAACGCCAATATGGCATGACGAATTTTACCATCGTGTGTGGAGGGTACCGGACAGGCTGCCACATTGGCCGCTTATGGACTGCCTGCCTGGACACCCGGGTCTCAGCATTTGTCGCTGCCATTTCTCAAGGACGGCACGCTTCACAAATCACCACTTTGAGGTTGCTGAACGCCGATCTGGGGTCCACACTGACCCACTGACCCGTTTGCCAAAGCGTATCCAGCCGTGTCAACGAGAAGCCTCCAGGAGGCTCAAAGAGGACTCCACGAGGCCTCCTTTTCCTACTCCTGATATTCTCCCCCCTCTCCCTTTCCTCCCTCTCCCTCTCCCTCTCCCTCTCCTCCTCTCCTCCTCCTCCTCCTACTCCTAGCCCACTTGCCCAGCAAGACTTCGGGCTACTGCTTTGGAAACGCCTGTTAGGCGTTCCTAACACAGAACAATACCATGGGGAGGGCGGTGGTTCGCCGTAGGCGTCTTCGATATTTTTACCTCCGGCACAATTTTCGATATATTCACCTCGGGCACAATGTCGTGAACATCGGAAAGAGGAAGGAGAGGGAGGGCCACGAATCCTTCATGCAATTGTCTGGGCAACCCCACTGCACCGGGAAAGTGGGTGAGTGAGCAAATCAGAGACAGAGGAATCATGCGAGAGAGAGAGAGAGAGGGAGAGTCGGCGGTGGACAAACCTCCCTTTAGTTAACCACCCTTCATAGCAAACGGCCTAGGACCGAAACCGACGGACCTGGACCCGCAAAAATGACGGCCGCGCCGCCCTCGCGCGAACCGAAAACGGCCCATTCGTTGATCGACGTGTCAGGGTAGGAGGTCTATCAACCTCCGAGAGAGAGGTTGAGAGAGAAAGAACACAACAAAAAAAGAAATCCGACACCGCGCTTGCGGCGGTTGGTGTGCGCCGGGCCCTCTCGCCTTGTGCGGAGCAACTTGCCATCGCTCGGACGTCCATTCCCTGTGCATTTTTCGGTTTCGTGCGTGTTTTTTGCTCGATGGTCCAAGATGGTCAAATGCGCACGTCCGAGCGATGCCAGGGCAATGACCAGGGCCCCCCAGACCCATCGAGCCCCAGATACGCGCATTTCTGTTGCCAGGCCCCTGCGGATTTCTGGCCTTCCACGCAGGCGACCGCCCCAGATGCATCGCTCAGGGGAAGGGGGTTCCACGGGCCCTCCCCCCGTGCCCCCTGGGCCACGCGCAGGGGCGAACCCGGGCAGGAGAGATCTCGGACGCGCGGCTCCAAGAGGGCCGCGGGGAGGCCACACCCGAGCGCAGGAGACGCTGATGCCGCCTCGCGGCAAGTCCTTTGGGGGCCCCAGCGTGCCCGCACCAGAAGGGCCACTCCGGCGAAAGGTCACTCTTACGCGTGGCCGACCCCCAGGAGGAGGAGGAGGAAGAGGAGGAGGGGGCGGAGGAGGATGAGGAGAGGCGAAGGAGGAGGCTCAGGAGGAGGAGGGGGAGGAAGAGGAGGAGCCGGAGGAGGAGGAGGAGGACACCCCCGCGCGCCCGCCCGAGCGCGTTGGCGGAATCGCGCAGCAGCGCATCTGGACTGAGAGAGACGCGCCAGCCTGCGCCCCAGTCGCCCCGCTCCAGCCACCATTTGGCCGCCCCGTATTCCGGACGCGCGGGCCTTCCTGGTGGAGCGAGGGACCTGTGCTCTGGCGCACTGGGCAGGATGGCGGGGAGGGGGGAGCTGGAGGTGGCCTTCAAAAGTGCTCTGGCCGCGAAACACTGGGGGGACGATGAATGGGGTGAAAAAGAAAGGCATCTCTTTCGGGCCCGAAGCCTCCTCTTGGGCCCTAAGAAGGGCTCATTTGGGAGCCTTGCAGGTTTCCTTTCTACAGCCCTCGCTGCCCCCCTCATTCATCGCCCCCCATTACGCGTTCTCCGAATGCATATTAAAAAAGCGCCTGGACTGGATCGGGGCCCCAATGACGGGGTGGGGACCCCAAGCGCGGCCAGTTCTGCGGGCACAGCAAGGGAACTGAGCATCGTTTCACCGATGTCCATCACGGCTGGCATGGCCTTGGCCCCACTGGCCGACTTCCCCCCCCAGGCGGGGATTCGTTTGTGCTGTTTCATTCCGTCGCGCCCCACAATGGGGTGGGTGGGCTGGTGGGGCCAAGATGCCGTGGCCCAGTGAGGATGTGGGGTCGGTAAGACGATGCCGAGCCCTGAGATCCGACGCCACAACACAACTGCAACATCGTACGCGTCTTCGACAGGACCTCTGGACCCCGTGTTCCTGGGTATGTTTCGAGCCGGCTCGGTCCGTGAGGATCCCGGGGCCCGAAACATGGCAAAATCGCCCGTTGCGAAAACGATGCGACGCCAGGATCTCCGGGAATGACAAGGCCGTCAGGGCTGGATCCTCAAACAATCCCTCCATCGAGGACCAGCACGTGACGGGCGGGCGCGGCACCCCACCCCGGGTCGGCTCCGCGCCCTCGCCGCGGCGTGGGGGCCTGAAGCGTACAGCTCCACCCCCGCACCGCCACTGTGGAAGCCCACGGAGAGGGGCTCCCAAAGTTCGGGGGTTGCTAAAGGTGTCCCTGGCCCAGGGTTCCCCTAAGCTTTTCTCTCTTCTTTTTCCCAACCATCCTGTGGTGTTGGGTCCTCGTTTTGAAGAGACAGCGCCTCTCCTCTCCTCTCCTCTCCTCTCCTCTCCTCTCCTCTCCTCTCCTCTCCTCTCCTCTCCTCCTCCACCTCCTCCTCCACCTCCTCCTCCTCCTCCTCCTCCTCCTCCTCCTCCTCCTCCTCCCCTCCCATCATCACCATCACCATCACCATCACTATCACCACCACCACCACCATCACCACCACCCACCACCACCACAACCACCACCACCACACACCATCACCATCACCATCACCATCACATCACCATCACCATCACCATCACCATCACACATCACCATCATCACCATCATCATCATCATCATCATCATCATCATCATCATCATCATCATCATCATCATCATCATCATCATCATCATCATCATCATCATCACACGTGCGCGTAGCGCACAGCGGCGCAGACGCGGCTTCCGCGGGCAGAGGGCTCGACCTCTTTCTCTGCACTCGCCCTCCCCTTGAACCCCGACTCTGTTTAACAATAATCATCATCATCATCATCATCATCATCATCATCATCATCATCATCATCATCATCATCATCATCATCATCATCATCATCATCAGCATCAGCATCAGCATCAGCATCAGCATCATCATCATCATCATCATCCCCTCCCTCTCCCTACACCATCGTCACCATCATCACCGTCACCCATCATCCATCAGCATCATCATCTGCAGCATCATCATCCTCATCGTCCCCACCGCCCATGTCGTCACACCCCTCACACGTTTCGTGGCCCCACAGGGAGCCCCACCTAAGGCCACAGTGGCGGTGTTCGCATGCGTCTCCCCCACCCAAGACAACGTTTCGTGGCCCCATCGAGAGCTCCACCGAAGGCCCCTGTGGGGGTGTTCGCATGTCCCTCCCCCGCCCAGGACAGCGTTTCGTGGCCCCATATGGAGGTCCACCGAAGGCCCCACTGGGGGCGTTCGCATGCGTCTCCCTCACCCAAGACAACGCTTCGTGGCCCCATAGGGAGCTCCACCGAAGGCCGCAATCGGGGTGTTCGCATGCGTTTCCCCCACCGAGGACAGCCCTCCGTGGTCCCATTGTGAGCTTCACCGAAGGCCCCAGTAGGGGTGTTTGCATGCGTCCCCCCTCACCCAAGACAGTATTTCTCGGCCCCAAGGAAATTCACCGAAGGCTTCAATCGGCGTGTTAGCATGCGTCTCTCCCACCCAAGGCAGAGCGTGTCCTGGCCCCACAGGGAGCTCCACCAACAACCCCAGTGGGGGTGTTCGCATGCGTCTCCCCCACCCATGACAGCGTTTTGTGGCCCCATCGGGGGCGCCACCAACAACCCCCGTGGGGGTGCCAGCATGCAAAGAATTCCCCCTAAGGCCACAATTGCGGTATTCGCATGCGTCCCCCCCGCCCAGGACAGCGTTTCGTGGCCCCACATGGAGGTCCACCGAAGGCCCCACTGGGGGCGTTCGCATGCGCCCCACCCGCCCAGGACAGAGTTTCGTGGCCACACATGGAGGTCCACCGAAGGCCCCAGTGGGGGCGTTCGCATGCGCCCCACCCGCCCAGGACAACGCTTCGTGGCCCCACAGGGAGCTCCACCGAAGGCCAGAATCGGGGCGTTCGCATGCGTCACCCCCACCCAGGACAGCGCTTCGTGGCTCCATAGGGAGCTCCACCGAAGGCCCTACTGGGAGTGTTCGCGTGCGTCTCCCCCACCCAAGGCAGCGCTTCGTGGTCCCATTGTGAGCTTCACCGAAGGCCCCAGTAGGGGTGTTCGCATGCGTGTCCCCCGCACAAGGCAATATTTCGCGGCCCCAGGGAACTTCACCGAAGGCTTCAATCGGGGTGTTAGCATGCGTCTCCCCCGTCCAGGACAGCGTTTCGTTGCCCCACAGGGAGCTCCACCAACAACCCCAATGGGGGTGTTCGCATGCGTCTCCCCCACCCAGGACAGCGCTTCGTGGCCCCAGAGGGGAGCTCCACCGAAGGCCCCACTGAGGGTGCGCATGCGTCTCCCCCACCCAGGACAGCGCTTCGTGGCCCCAGAGGGAGCTCCACGTTTTGTGGCCCCATAGGGAGCTCCACCGAAGGCCAGAATCAGGGTGTTCACATGCGTCTCCCCCGCGCAGGACAGCGTTTCGTGGCCCCATAGGGAGCTCCACCGAAAGCCCCACTGAGGGTGTTCGTATGCGTCTCCCCCGCCAAGGACAACGTTTCGTGGCCCCATAGGGAGCCCCACCGAAGGTCGCAAAACGGGGTGTTCGCATGCGCTTCCCCCACCCAAGACAAACGTTTTGTGGCCCATAGGGAGCTCCACCGAAGGCCAGAATCGGGGTGTTCACATGCGTCTCCCCCACGCAGGACAGCGTTTCGTGGCCCCATAGGGGGCGCCACCGAAGGCACCACTGAGGGTGTTCGCATGCGTTTCCCCCACCCAGGACAGCGTTTCGTGGCCCCAGAGGGAGCTCCACCGAAGGTCGCAAAGGGGGTGTTCGCATGCGTCTCCCCCACCCAAGACAGACGTTTTGTGGCCCCATAGGGAGCTCCACCGACGGCCAGAATCGGAGTGTTCACGTGCGTCTCCCCCGCGCAGGACAACGTTTCGTGGCCCCATAGAGAGCTCCACCGAAGGCCCCACTGAGGGTGTTCGCATGCGTCTCCCCCACTCAGGACAGCGTTTCGTGGCCCCATAGGGAGCTCCACCGAGGGTCGCAAAGGGGGTGTTCGCATGCGTCTCCCCCGCCCAAGACAACGTTTTGTGGTCCCATAGGGAGCTCCACCGAAGGCCAGAATCAGGGTGTTCACATGCGTCTCCCCCGCGCAGGACAGCGTTTCGTGGCCCCATAGGGAGCTCCACCGAAAGCCCCACTGAGGGTGTTCGCATGCGTCTCCCCCGCGCAGGACAGCGTTTCGTGGCCCCAGAGGGAGCTCCACCGAAGGTCGCAAAGGGAGTGTTCGCATGCGTCTCCCCCACCCAAAACAACGTTTTGTGGCCCCATAGGGAGCTCCACCGAAGGCCAGAATCGGGGTGTTCACATGCGTCTCCCCCACGCAAGACAGCGTTTCGTGGCCCCATAAGGAGCTCCACCGAAGGCCCCACTGAGGGTGTTCGCGTGCGTCTCCCCCACCCATGACAGCGTTTCGTGGCCCCAGAGGGAGCTCCACCGAAGGTCGCAAAGGGGGTGTTCGCATGCGTCTCCCCCACCCAAGACAACGTTTTGTGGCCCCATTGGGAGCTTCACCGACGGCCTCAAACGGGGTTCGTCGTCGTCGTCGTCGTCGTCGTCGTTGTCGTTGTCGTCGTCGTCGTCGTCCTTTTCGTCGTTTTCGTCGTCGTCGGCGTCGCCGTCGCCGTCGCCGTCGCCGCCGCCGCCGCCGCCGCCGTCGTCGTCGTCGTCGTCGTCGTCGTCGTCGTCGTCGTCGTCGTCGTCGTCGCCGTCCACCGAAGGCCCCAATGGCTGCATTCGCATGCGCCTCGCCGCACAGGACAGCATTTCGTGGTCCCATAGGGAGCCACACCGAATGCGTTGCTCACAAAGATGGTACTCACAACTGCATATGGTTGGGTCCTTCGCCAGGCTAATTACCTAACAGCGAAGACTGCTAGGTTTCTAGTGGGCTCAAAAGAGAGCATCTTGACTCCCCAGGGGGGTCTGGGCGGATGCCAGGGGAACCCGGGGACTCCCCAGAACACAACTCTCAGGCCACATTTTGAATCTTCGTGGTTCCAGAACACCATTTCCAGGCCACATTTTGAATGCCCGGAGCCAGCTATAGGCCACTTCGTGTTCTTCGTGTTCCCAGAACACCATTCCCAGGCCATATTTTGATTGCCCGGAGCCAACGGTCGGCCACTTCGTGTTCTTCGTGTTCCCAGAACACCATTCCCAGGCCACATTTTGAATGCCCGGAGCCAACTGTAAGCCACTTCGTGTTCTTCGTGTTCCAGAACACCATTCCCAGGCCACATTTTGAATGCCCCCGGAGCCAACTGTAGGCCACTTCGTGTTCTTCGTGTTCCCAGAACACCATTCCCAGACCATATTTTGATTGCCCGGAGCCAACTGTGAGGCTGAGGCTGAAGCAGGCTGAGGCTGAGGCAGGCTGAGACTGAGCCTGAGGCAGGCTGAGGCTGAGGCTGAGGCTGATGCAGGCTGAGAGGCTGAGAGGCTGACGCTGAGGCTGAGGCAGGCTGAGGCTGAGGCTGAGGCCGAGGCAGGCTGAGGCTGAGGCTGAGACAAGCCGAGGCAGGCTGAGGCTGAGGCTGAAGCTGAGGCAGGCTGAGGCTGAGGCTGAGGCTGCAGCAGCACCCGAACACTCGCCATCGCTTGGACGTCCATTCCCCGTGCATGTGTCGGCTTCGCGCGTGTGGATGTATGAGCTCGATGTGATCCAGGGTGCTCCTCGATGGTCCTCGCCGAGAAGAGAAGCTGCACACGTCCGAGCGATGTCAAAAAGCCCTGGGCCGGGGGCACCTCTCCAGCAGCACCCGAGGCGGCGGCGCGGCGGGGCTCCCGACGCGAGCGCGGCGGCTCACGGTGGGGGCCCTCCCGCGGGGGGGGGGGGGGGGGGGGCAGCGGCGGGGGCGGGCGCCCCGAGGCAGCACGCCTTGGGGGGGGGGGGGGGGCGCGCGGCCACCTGAAACGCAAAGCGTGGGCGCCAACGGCGGGACCTCCTCGGCCTGAGGCGGCGCCCCGCGGGGCTCCCGAGGGGGACCCCGAGGCAGCACGCCTCTGGGGGCGCGCGGCCACTTGAAACGGTGGGGCCTCCCTCGACGCGCGGTCACTTGAAACCGTGGCGCTTGCGAGGGGCCCAAGACGGATTGGGGCTCCGCCACGGGGGCCAGGCAGAAAGGAAACAACAACAGGAGAGGGAGAATGAGGAGGTGGGAGGCCGTCGGGGATCCAAGGACGACAGGTGCTCAAGAAACCCGATCCTCGAACCTCTGGGAGGAAGGAAATCTGGCTGCCCGTGGGTGAACAAATAAATGCAACTCCTCCTTCTTCTTCTGTGTTATGGATGAAGAGAAAGAGAACTAGGATTCCGGACATCATCAGCCGAAGACCCCAAGTGAACGAAGGCATCCAATAATAACGCTCCGATCACCATGGACGCGAACAATGAAAAAGAGGCGGAAGAGGGCCAACGTAAACCCAAGAACCATCAACGACTGCACAAGTTCCTACACAGACTCCTTTTCACCGAAGGCAGAGCCCCAGTGGAAAACAAACGTCTGGAAATCCTGAACCGTACCAAAGTACCATTCCTGGGACGGCAACGCCGCGAATAAACGTGATTGCTGCGTCCGATGGATCCTGAGGCGTACCAGAACACCATTCCTGGGACCTCAACGCCGAAGAATCAACGTGTCAACGTAGCTGTTGAGTCCTGATAATCGAGCATCCTGCAAAACGCCGTTCCCGGAACGTCAACAATAAGAATCCTTGAAACTGCTGTAACTTCTTAAAACGAATATGCGCGGCGGCACGGTGGAGAACCACATGTTGAAAAGGGACATCCGTGAAATCTTCGCAAACGTGTGAAAACGAATGTGCGCGTCGCTCATACGAGAATCTCATCTTGAAAACCACCCGCCCTCCATCCGTGAAACTGTCGTATCTCAATAAGAAGATCGCACATAATGAAGACATCTCAAGCGAAACGCCAGGCCCGCACTACCGACACGAGGTGCGACAAGGAGGTACTTATGAGGAAAAGGGACGGAGGAATATTCCTGACATCAAACGTCAAAGAGTCCAACTCAACGAGAGAATCGAATAATGCCGTTCTGATCGCCATAAACGCGAACACTGGCAGAGGGTAGGGATGAGGAGATGAGAACGGACGAGAGGAGGAAAGGATGGGATAACCACCGGTGTACACCCAACAGGCGTTAACGAAATTGTGCAACAAAATCCTTCCAAATGTCTATTTGCACGGCGGGAAGTGCCCCATTGGAGAGCAGCCGTATGATAATCCTCAATCGTGCCAAGACCGAATTCTTGAAACGCCGACACAAAACATCAACGTGGCGGACAGTCTTGAATTGCGCCAGAACGCGTTTCTTGGGACTTCGACAAAATGACTGTTATGTCCTGACAATCCTAAACTGTACCGGAACCCCATTACTGGGCCTTCAGCCGTACGAACCCCTGACATTGCTGTATACGTTTCAAGCGACTGTGCGCGGCGGTAAAGGAAAATCGCATTTTGAAAAGGAACCACCAACCATGCTTGAAAGTCATGCGAACTTTTTTCTGATGGATGTGCCCGGCGCTAACGCGAGAACCACATTTTTGAAACGACCCGCCGTGCAAACTTGCTGCATATGTTTAGCATGCGTGTTCGCGGCGTTAAAGCGAAAACCACATTTTGAAAACGGCCCGCCCTCCATTGACGAACGCGTTGCAAACGTTTACGACGGATGAACGCGGCGTTGAAGCGAAAACCGCATTTCGAAAACGGGCCCGCTTTGTCTAGCCGTGAGAATGTTTCAAATTTCTGATGGGACCCTGACGGGCAATGGGGCCCAAACCACACTTTGAAAACGACCCGCCTTCCATTGGGGAAGCTGTTGCAAATTTCGAACTCCAAGATCTTGATGATGAGGGGGTCCCAGGCCAAAAATCGGGCACGCCCTGCCGATGCGTCTGCGGGTGCGACAGGGAAGAATATATATATATATATATATATATATATATATATATATATATATATAAGCACAGGGCCTGGAGGCGGAGGTTGAAGAAGGGGGGAAGAAGAACGGGAGAGGGAGGAGGAGGAGGAGGGAACACGAAGAGGGAGGAAATGTCAGAAGAAGGAGGCGGATGAGGAGGACTGCAATTTACCACCTTCGGCTCAACAATCAAACATGCCACTTCACGGGTACGGGAGCGCACTAAATTGCGACATGTGGCATTCACATATATATATATATATATATATATATATATATATACATACAAGTGGCACGTGCGTGCCCAGGCTCATACAACAAATGCATGTTGATACCGACGCAGGGTGCGAAGAGAAGTGGGAGCTCCACCATTTGATGCGTTAAGACCACAGACTCAGCCGTCAGTCGGCAGCCGGGCATTACCGGAAGAATGCATTATGCTCACCATGCTTTCTCTGCTGTTCCACGTGGGGCCACGCGCCTGCAGACGTCGTGGCCCATTGGGCTCTGCAGTGCCCCTCCTGTTCCTCTTCCTGTCCTGCTTCTCCTCCGGCCTCCTCCTCCTCCTCCTCGTGCTGCTTCTCCTCCTCCTCCTCCTCCTCCTCCTCCTCCTCCTTCTCCTCCTCCCCCTCCTCAACGGCGGAGGCGCGGGGTTGGGAAATCTGGATAGATGACAGAGCGAGGAGGGAGAAGGATGGCAGAGCGGAGCATCAGGGGGATCGGAGAAGTAGGGCGCTCATTTTGTTTGGTGCCCGGACCCCATCGCACCATCCCCCACAGCGTAGCGTGCAATCTCGGCGCAGTAGGATCGCCGCTCTTTCGCGGGTGACCCAGTGCCGCTTGCCAGTTCGGTGAGCAAGCGCGAGAAAAAGCGAGGCCCTTTCGGTGCCCAGACGTTTTGGCGTGCTTCGCGCACCAGGTGCCCGAGCGTTACGCGAGTGACCCGGCTCCCGAACCGCTTCCGGAAAGCTCCGGAAGAGTTCAGTCGCTTCACCAGCCTCTTCTGGAAAGGTGGTGTTAGGGCCGCGCGGCCAAGGGTCACCCCCGTGCCCAAGGACGGCCCGAGCTGCACCGCAGTGTTGCCGGCTCCGTGGTGGACGTCCGTCAGGATCTGGTGGCGTGACCGCGAGCTCGCGCAGGCGAGCTAACAAGCGGATCGAATTCGAGGTGGTCGGAGGAGAGAGGAGGAGCGGAAAAGCGGAACGATCTTGGGCCAGACAGCGGGCCGTGCGACATCGAATTAGAGGTGTGGGAATTCCGACCCAGGGTCGGCGGGCACGGGGGCTCCGCGGATCGAGCTGGCGCTGACGGTCGGATCGCAAGGCGTCGAGGCAACGGCCAGGGCGCCGAGGCGCGATGCGCGCGTCGTGGAAAGGAAAAGACGGCGGCCGCGGAGGAGAAATCTCACCGATGGTCTTCATCGGTCGAGGGGGGGGCTGCACCCGCAGGTCACTGCGGAGAGGGCAGCAGCGCGGGGGGGAGAAGACAAAAACGGCATGCATTGCGCTTGTTCGCTCACGACGCGCGCGCCCGCAGCAACGAACCGTTCCGAGTGCGTCCCGCGCGAGCCGCCGGCGGACCGATGCGCGCCACGCTGAACCATCGCGCCTCCTGGGCGGCAGGAGCCCGCAGCGTCGCCCATAGGGAAGCGCGGGGCAGCTCGACCCCATCGGGAAAATCCGAGGCGGAGGGCCGAAGGGGCACGGCGGAAACGAAGTTGGGGGAGTCATCCGACATGCTGCGCCTCCGCGTCGGTTGGGCCTCGCGTCGGCGCAGGGGGCCGGAGACTCTGACAGATGCCTCCAGAGTTTGGTTTGTGTTCTTCCCGATTGCTGGGTGGGGGCTGCCGCGTGGCGGCGGACGCGGCGAGTCGGGTGCTGGTGGTCGGTGGTCGGGGCGCTGGTTGGGCGCGCGTTGGGGCGTTGAAAAAATGCACCTAAGACATCGGATGCTCCAGGCCGGGGGGCGCGCGTCGGAATGCCATCGAGGGAAAAAGGGGGCGGCCGTATGGCAGCGCGTGTTGATGTAGACCAGTCGTGACGGCCGTGATGGCAGCGCCGATGTCGAAGGAAAGGCTCTCCGCGTCGCCCTCCACGTTGCGCGTCTGGAAGAGCGGTAACTTCGCGGCGGGCTGGCGGAGGAGGCGACGAGCCAGGTCCAGTGCATGGATCTCCGGGGAAACGTAGGCGCGGCACACGGTGTCCAAGGCCCGACACACCAATGCCTGCAACGCCGGGAAGCCGGCCACGTCGGCCAAGAGCGCGGGGGAGGCGCCGGCGTGGACGGAGGCGTGGAAATGGAAAGACTTCCTGTGGTTCGTTTCGTGCACGAAGCTCCAGCCGAGAGGTGTGCCGAGGAAGCCCCTAGGTACGCTCTCTGCGTCAACAGTCTTCTTCCTCCGGTGATTGGGGGGCAGGCCCACGAGCTCTGTGAAGATAGACTCAGCCATCTGTTCGCACACCAGGGTGGTGGCCACTGGGTTCATGGTTGCCAGCGTCTGCAGGAAGGATTCGTCCAAAGCGAACTTGTGCGATGCATCTGGCGCGCGCGCCAGGGAGTCCTCGCATAATCTCTGGACGGCTTCTTCGCTTGCATCTCCGTGGAGGACGGGAAGTAGAGTTGCTGGGCAAGTGGGAAATGCGTCGGCCCGGCCAGCGCGGTAGCTCAGCTGGATGGCCTTGCAGAGGGGCTTCTGCGCTGGCGACCGCGCGCCCGGTTCGCGGGTGATCTCCGCCGACGGCAAACGGCGGCCCGATCGCCCAGAGCGTGGAGACGCTGCAGCCAGCCCACGGCCTGGCGCGTCGCCACTGCTCCTCGGAGAAGGCCCCCGCTGCCCCCGGCGGAGAGACGCCGCGACCGGCGGCCACGTCGCGCGGAGGCCCCTGACCTTGGGTTGGTGGACGTCGTCGGGAGCGCAAGTGAGGGAGGCGGAGGCAGGGCCGAACCGACGCCACATGGCATACAACTTTGTAATCTCACCGGCTCGTTCTTCTCCGCTCCACGGCACCACCTTGCCCGCGGTTGCCGTGAAACGCATGGCCTGCTTCAGGGGATCTCGTGCGCCTTTGCTTGTCGGGTCCTCTTTGGCAGCCCACGCGCGCTCCATGTAGGCGTCCTTGTCGGCCATCATGCTCGCGAACGCCTGGAAACTATCCGGGTCAGTCTTGACGCGCAGCCCGACGCCCTTGGCGGCAGCATGCCTCTGAATCTGATTGGCAAGCAAGAAAAGGAAGCTTGGCTGCTGTGCGAAAGCGTTGTGGAACTGCGTGAGCAGGTGGCGGGAATCGTGGAAGTTCACCGAGCCTTTGGAAGGCAGTCCCTGACGCAGAGGGAACAGGTACCAGAATGCACCGCACAGGATGTCATCGTTATTTGAACTCGTTCATGGGCCGCAACTCCCGCGCGCACGTGCGCTCCCGCAGGATGTCGTCGGTTCCGTCCCCAAGTCCGGCGTCGCCCCCGCCCAACGGCTGCTTGGGCGCGTCGTCGCCGTGCTCATCAGATCCTCCTTGTAGGACGCCCATGAGACCGTCGAAGATGGTGCCTGTGACGGGATCTGTAGTTTGCGCGAGCACGCCGACTGGATCGAGGCTGACTGAGGGCCCCTGCTCTTCAGTGGAAGGCGCGGGGAGGTGCTCGGCTTGGATGTCCTCGTGCATTGCCACGTCTCTCACGTTCGCTACGTCAGACGGCTTGCTGGCCTGTTCAACAGCGTCGTCGGCGACGTGCCGAGCCCTGGCAGCGAGCCGCGCTCGCAAGAACGCGAGCAGGCCCCCCAGGTCATCGACAGACGGCAGGCTGATGTCGGAGACGTGCCCGAGGACATGTCGCACAGCAAGGTGGTTGTAGAGGACGTGTGTGCGCATCTGCAGCGCAGGCACAGCCAGGGCCCGACGCTCGAGGTCCGTTGTCTTTCCGTTGGGCCCAACGAACACCAGCTGCACGTTAGCCAAGAGGTTCGCCAAACGAGCGTCGTCGAAGTGCTTACCCAACGCAGCCGGTCCGTCTTGGAGGAAGGAGATCATGTGGCCGCGGAGCAGCGTACGGGACGCCTGCGTTGCGCGGCTGCGCGGCGCGTGAACTTTGGCCACGGGACTGCGCGCGCGAACGTCAGCCAGAGCGGGAGCCTCGAGTTCGGAAGGGGCATCCATGCCGAGCCGACTGAGGAGGCCAAAGTCCACGCCAGCAGCTATCGTGAAAGGCGGTGGAGGTGCGCTCTTTTGGACGGCTGCTCTAGAGCACACAGGGCACAATAACACGAAGTGCTGACCCTCGCCATCATCGTTTACTAGCTCTGGGTGCACGTGGAAGACGTTGCCTCGAGGGTCCCGCCAGTGGCTCTTCAGCAAAGATGTTTCGACGACGCGGTGGGCACCATCTTCGTTCACCAGCGTGGCGGCTGGCATACTGTTCAACGTCTGCATGTCGGCTTCGGAATATCGTATCCAGTGGTCTGCAGGAAGAGGCTCCAACGTGCACGTCTCTTCGGCGGGGTGCCGGGGATCCCGGCGCCCGCAAGTCCCGCATCCTGGCAGGAGCGCGTCGTGGGACATCGCGTCGGCATAGGACGAGACAAGTCTGCGCTTGTCCTCCTCCGTGACAGTGCAGTACTGAAGCGCGTCGTCAGCGATCCGCTGCGCTAGCCGGTCTGCGGGAGGCATGGTCGCGGACGTGTCGCGGAGGCGCCGAGAGTGTCTGGAGACTTGATGCCCGGATTCCTCGTGGAGGCGGTCCCGCAGTGCGAGGGCGTCTGCAGGGTCAGGAAGAGCGCGTCGTTTCTGGTCGCGTTCTGTCTTCTTGCGGGCAGCGTCACGCTCCTGTTCCAGCTGGAGCAAGGCCGGGTCGTCGCGCTGTGTCTTCATGCGGGCAGCGTTGCGCTCCTATTCCCGCTGGAGCAAGGCCGGGTCGTCGCGCTGTGTCTTCATGCGGACAGCGTTGCGCTCCTGTTCCCGCTGGAGCAAGACCGGGTCGTCGCGCTGTGTCTTCTTGCGGGCAGCGTCACGCTCTTGTTCCCGCTGGATCAAGACCGGGTCCTCCCGGTACGCTCTCTTGCGGGAAGCGAGACCTGCGGGCCCCAGCCGGAGTGCGGAATAATGTTCGTGGCCTCTGCTGCGCTCGTCTAGCTCCAAGTACACGGGGTCTGCGGGGTTGGACTCGTCGTAACCGGGGGGTATGAAGACAGTCGGCCGTTGAGCAGAGTCGCGCCTCCATACGGCAATAGGCCGGCTCAGAAACCTGCATGCTGCTTGCAGTGAAACGTTGTCCCCCCAAGCACCGTGATCTGCTCGCCAGAGCCACCTGGATAACTGTGCCGACGGGCGTGGCCCCGCGAAGAAGTCACGGAAATAGGCTGGGTGGGCGCGGACGTGCTCAATTACCTGTTGTCGCATCTGGACGTGGCCTTGAAACCCGTACCCTCGGCCCCGAACTTGGACCGAGACTGAACGGTACTGGCAGTGGCCGTCCCCTGGGATATCAACTCGTTGAAGCAGGTGCCGCACTCCCTGGAGCTGCTGGGACAGAACGGCCGCCATCGCCTCTCCAGCCGCCTGAGGGCGCCAGAAAGGTGGAGGCAGTCGAGGACGGATGTGAAAGGAAGGGGTAGGGTTGCCACACCTTTCAATTTGCTTGTGATTTGGGGGTGGTGCTTAGGGGGGAGAAGAGCGTTGCCGCGGTTGAATCAACACGTGTCGGGTAGGACGCTGAGGCGGCGACGTCGCCCATGACACCCCTGGTGGCTGTGCGCCGCGAGGCGCCGAAAAGGTAAGCCAAAAGACTACGGAGTAGAGGTAGAATAGGGAAAGAGGAATTGTGAGTATACTGAGAAGGAGAGGACTGGGATGGAGAGAGGGAGGCATGGACGGGAGGATGGAGTGAGGGGGCGCAGATGTTGAAGAGGCAATGGGGGAGGGATGAACGGCAGGAGTGAAGCTGAGAGTGAGGGCTGGAGGGAGGGCGGGT
Source organism: Prorocentrum cordatum (assembly GCA_963575745.1). Taxonomy (NCBI): domain Eukaryota; class Dinophyceae; order Prorocentrales; family Prorocentraceae; genus Prorocentrum; species Prorocentrum cordatum. The sequence continues at coordinate 52,406 of CAUYUJ010022630.1, read as the reverse complement.
GCGCCAAGGGGTCGTGACCGAGGGGTTGAAGAAGGGATGGACGGTGGGATGGCGTAGAAGGGAACGGGGGGAGGCGCTGGAGGGAGGGCCGGAGATTTAGGCCCGATGTCCGTGCTGTGGTGAAGGGAAAGTTGGGCGGAGGGATGGGGGGGGAGAAACGTGAAGGAAGCAATGGATTGCCGCAGGGCGCCCTCTCGAGCAGATGTTGGGGCACAGAATCTAGGCCTGCAGCGGCCAGTCGGGGCGGCTGGGGCGCCCCAGGAACGCTGTCGACGAAGCGCAGCTGCAGGGAGCATTCCGAAGTGAGATGAACTGCGACACCGAGAAACACCGTTGTCCCCTCTCGCCTTCTGTCTACGTCGGGCCCTTCCGCTGAAAGCCGGGTTCCTGAACCTCTCCTGTGTTCCAGACGTGCCAGTGTTTCGAGCTGCGTTCAGCCGTGGCGACGTGGAGACCCAAGCCAAACAAACTCAAGCCTCGCTTGTTGAGGCTGCAGGTTCAAACCTGCTGGCTGGCTCTGTCCAGTGGACTCATCAATGCAATGCTAGTGCGTTGGGAGACTCGACGGTTTTTTTCTTCTTTTTGCGCCCGGGGAATGTGTCCTGACGTGCGTGGTGGCGTTTGCTAAGGAGTGTGGGTATCTGTGTCTGCGGTGAGGGGCTGTTGGCGGTCGCCTTGCGTCCGGGGATTTTGGCCTGACCTGGCTGGCGTCATTCTCAGGGGTGTCGGGGCTGACGTGTATGCCACGGGTGGATGCTCGCGGTGCGGCCGGGGATTTTGGCCTAACGTGCGTGTTGCTCTGCGCTTGGATGGGGATTTTTGTTTGGCGTGTGTGCGGCGGGTGGGAATGTTGACTTGACGGATGCGTGTGGTTGTTGTCGCCGTGTGGGCGGGGATTTTGGCCTAACGTGCGTGTTGCTCTCCGATTGGATGTGGATTTGTGTGCGGCGGGTGGGAGTGTTGACTTGACTGATGCGTGTGGTTGTTGTTGCCGCGTGGCCGGGGATTTTTGCCTAACGTGCGTGTTGCTCTGCGCTTGGATGGGGATTCTGGTCTGTCGTGAGTGCGGCGGGTGGGAGTGTTGAGTTGACGTCTGCGTGTGGTTGTTGTTGCCGTGTGGTGTTGCCGCTCCCTCGGCATGGCGGGACCACCGTGATGCTTGACGGAAGGTCGCGCTCGCCTTACGTCCGGGGATTTTGGCCTGACCTGGCTGGCGTCATTGTCAGGAGCGTGTATGCCACGGGTGGATGCTCGCGGTGCGGCCGGGGATTTTGGCCTAACGTGCGTGTTGCTCTGCGCTTGGATTGGGATTCTTGTCTGGCGTGTGTGCGGCGGGTGGGAGTGTTGACTTGACGGATGCGTGTGGTTGTTGTTGCCGTGTGGCCGGGGATTTTGGCCTAACGCGCGTGTTGCTCTCAAATTGGATTTGGATTTGTGCGCGGCGGGTGGGAGTGTTGACTTGACGGATGCGCGTGGTTGTTGTTGCCGCGTGGCCGGGGATTTTTGCCTAACGTGCGTGTTGCTCTGCGCTTGGATGGGGATTCTGGTCTGTCGTGAGTGCGGCGGGTGGGAGTGTTGAGTTGCGGCCGGGGATTTCTGCCCAACGCGCGTGTTGCTCTCCACTGGGATGGGGATTCTGGTCTGGCGTGTGTGCGGCGGGGGGGGGTGTTATCCTGACGGATGCGTGTGGTTGTTGTGGCCGTGTGTCGGCTCTCCCTCACGATCTACGTGAGGGTGGCCACCGGTTTTCAGAATTTCGAGGATGTCCCTAGCGAAACGGCCAGATTGCTCAAAGATGGTTCGACAAAGGCCCGATTTGGGGAGGGTGTCTCGGGCGAAACGGCAATTCTCGCATAGAGGAGGTCAAAATCATTGGGAATACACTGTGTTTTTGAAGGTTTGATGTAGAAATGGTTGAATTCCTATATGTTTTTGGACCTCTCCTTCACGATCTGCGTGAGGGGTGCCACCGATTTTCAGAATTTCGAGGATGTCCCTAGCGAAACGGCCATTAAAATCAAAGACGGACGCACGCACGGACGCATTAATCCCCTCTGAGCTCTACTCCCTCGGAGAGGTGCGTATGATAATATATACATATATATATATAAAATCACGTTCATGCGTGAATATGTGTATATATCTATATATACACACTAAAACCTTCGCGCGCGCTTCGCGCGCGCTGAGGTTCTAGTTGTGGGCACGCGCTGAGGGGGTGGGATTCTTGCCGCGAGGGCGGCGGGGTCTTCTCCCACCACATGTTCCGGAAGCGCGCTTCCGGAACATGGGGGGGCCTGTGATCATTCTCATGCGCTCCTGCGCCCTATTCGCTCGCACCCTCGACCCTTATCCCCTGCCCTCTGTACCTTGCGCGATCGTCGTCGTCGATGTCGGCGGCGCATGATTCCTTTCCCATGTTCCGGAAAAACCTTGTCCGGAACATGGGGGTGAAAAAAGGCCTCGCGCGGGTGGGGCGGGGCCTCCTCGGCTTGCGTTGGCCTGAAGGTTCCAGGGTGGCTCTTGGAGGTCTCTTGGGGGTCTCTGGGGGCCTGTATTTGTCGTCTCTTGGAATATTTTGGAAGCCTCTTAGGGTCTCCTTGGGGACTCTTGAAAGCCTCTGGGGACCTCTTCGGACCCTCTTGGAGCCTACTGGGGCCCTCTCGGGGCGGAACACTGGATTGTCTCATGTTTGGTCGTCCCCTAAGGCCCCTCTAGGGGCCGCCTTGGAGTTCTCTTGAGCTGCCTTGGGTGTCTCGTGGGCCGTCCAGGGAGCGTCTTTGGGGCCTCTTGGGCCGTTTTGGGGTGTCCTGGCGGGCCTCTTGGGCCGTCTTTGGAGCGTCGGGAAGGCGAAAGGGCGAGAAAGCCAAACACATCGAACAAAACAAGGGACAATTAACAATTCTCCCTCCTCGGAGTCCCGACCAACACACCGCCGGGGGACCATGCGGCACCCGTGCAACGAGGGATGGCGCAGTCTATGGCTTGCCCGCTTCTGCATCATCGTCCGTCTGGTAATTGCTTTTTGTCTCGTGCTGCTCCGCGTTTTCGCTGATCATGGCCCCGTGGGTCGTACCCCCTAGCGTGCTCATTCTTACCACGCAGCTATCCCGATCCAGGCTGAACACACGGGCTGGTGCTCACCCCTTCAATGACTGGTCGACCCTGTCTTCCAGCGTTTTCATGGTCCCCTCCTATGCGGACGTGCAACCCCCGTCAAGCTCCGCGAACCAAGCGGTTAAAAACGAAAAGAAGGAAACATCTTTGCGAACGCGAACAAACGGCTTTACCAATGGCGCGCCGCCCGATGTGTTCCGAAAAAAAGCACGACGTTGCACTAAAGCGAAAAGAGCTTCAAAAAAGCGGGGGCCGTCCTGGGAAAAACTGCGCGCGGAAATTTCGCCCCTCCCAGAACATGTGGCCCGGGGTTCCAGGGGCGAGGGCGGGGCGCGAGTTCGCCCGTGGGCCCGGGCCCCGTCGCCGCCGTCGCCGCGATGTTCGTCGTCGCCGCCGTCGCCGTTGCCGCCGTCGTCGTCGCCGTCGCCGTCGTCGCCGCGACGCCCGCGCATTCGCGTTGTTACCAGCGGCGGGACGGGCGCGACCGCGCGCGCCGCGGCGCTCGCGTCTCCGCTCGTCCGACGGGGCCCAGGCGGACGTTGTGATTTTTCTTGCGCCCACAACTCGTTTCAAGTAATCGTGGAAAAAACCAAGAGAAAACGCCCCCGTGCCTGGGCCAGGGCGAGGCGCGGCTGAGGCAGAGAAAAAAGAGAGGGCGACGCTCCGAGCTCGCGACCCCAGCAAGCAAAATCGAAGGAACCCTCGGCCATCTCTGCCAGCGGAGGGCCGCTCGAGGCGGCCAGCGAACTCACGGGCAACGTCGCCCGAGGCCTCTTCGGGCGGAGGCCCCGCGCGTTCTGAAACACGAGCCGAGTGTGTGAGGCGCGCCGTCAAGGGTGAGCGGCGGCCCCTTGCGGGGAAAGGCCATCTTCGCGAACCCTCGCCCCGACGCCCAGCGGGCGCGCTGGGCAAAATCGAGCAAGCGAGTCGTCGGAACAGTCGGCGGCCCGGCGAGATTGCCCCAGAGACGGCAGAGTGCTGAGCTAAATGTTACAGCGCCTGGAATGGATGCCTGGGGGGGGGGGGGCCCGCCACATTGCGAAGTCCATTAATCTGGCTGCGCGTTCCCTGGAGAGAGCGCGCGGACTGCCGAGCCCCGCCGCGCGCCCTGGGCCACTCGCGAGCGCGCCCGGGCGCGCGCGGTCGCGTCTCAGGGCGCCCGCGCAGCATGCCCCGCCCACGTCGAGACGGGGCCGGCGCGAGGGGGGGCTCGCCGCCGAGGTCGCCGCGGCCTGTGCGACGCGGATAGACGGGGCCAGGAAGGGGGCCAGGGGGGGGCTCACAATATGAATCTATTTAACGACTCTGGTTTCTTACGTTTTTCCGCGCAACAAAGCAGACGTACGCGATCAGGTTGAGAAGAGAAGCTGTTTTCATATACAACAACCAGTGTGAACATACGCGTTCAAGTTGCGAAAGAGCAATGGTACCTACATCGCAGATGCTGGGCGCTTGCGAGTAATCTTTGCGTTGGGGGGCAGCAGGGTCTGGTCTACTGATGAATTCGCTGTCGCTGCGTGTCTCATGCGGGGCACGAAATGAAAAGGTGCCCCTGCTAAAAGCAATTTGGAGAACTGAGCCAGCATATCATGCTCTGCAGAAGTATGCGACTGGTCACCATGGCATTTCGATAAGAAGCCGATGAATAGTTTTACCAACTTCGCGGCCGTGGCAATACACAGAGCATGTCGTTGAGTTTGCCGCGTTACGTTTCGGTCAAAGGCCTTCAACTGCTTGTGGAACGCTACGTTGCGAGTCGTTCCAAATATCGCATTATAGTTTGCGTGGTTGGCGACGTACTTGCAACAATTCTGAATGTGCCCCAACTCCCGCGCCGTCGTCGCGTGTTCGAAACTGCTAAGCACCGCGGCATTATTCGATGTCTTGCATTGCATCGCGTCGGGGTGCGCTGCGCAAATCGCTGCCAAGTCCTGGGCGAAGTCGGACATGAGGCCGTGCGGCTTCTCCACGTATCTGCTGCTGTTTTGGATGCGATCGCGCAAGCGTCTCGCAACTGACGATCTGACGGCCTCATAGCAGCGATTGCGATCGCCAGTCTGGAAGGCCCCGCGCGGCCATCACTGCACTGGAAATAACGAGATCTGGCGAATCCCCCGAGGCGAAGTTTAGCAATGCACCTACGTACGCAGGAAAAGAACACCGTCGTCCTCTTCTGGGACGCCTGTTCGACCTTGAGGGCAATGTGCAGCAGATCTTTGCTGGCGCACTTTCGGTTGGGGAACGTGGCGCGCAGCTGGCTGCGCTGATCCAAAGCCGAAAGGAAGCCGGAGCAAACCATCTGCACCTTCTCCGCGTCCTTCCTGCGCACTGCATTACGAAGAGCGCGCGCCTGCTGGGCGGGGTCCTGCGACTTGGAACCGCAAATCTCGAGTATGCTGTCCTTGCACTGCACAGTGATGAGGGCGCGCAGTGGAGACCGATCGTGCCCTGCGACTGCATCTTGCTTCTGTCCGTGCGGAACTTGGCACAGCACAGGCATTGGTGACTTGTAGAATCCGTCCACGCCTAAGACGCGGACGGCGCATGCTGCGCGACACCGTTCCACGGCGCGCCGAACACTGATGTGGTTGGCGATCTTCTCGTTTAAAATATGGTAGAGCGCCTCCCCAGTTGGGAGCAAATGCGATGCGTCGCCAGACTGGGTAGTGAGAAAAGAGACGATCCGCTGCGCAGCCCCCTTCGTAGACGGGCGCACCATAGCAGCGAGGTCAGCGTTCGGGAAGGTGCCCGTGCAGTAGAACTGATCGGACACCTCGTGGTACTTGCTGCAATCCTTCGTCAAAGCCTACTTCGTGTTTGCTAAGTTTAATGAGATTGTGATTTTCTTGTCCAACCGCTTCGCGAAGGATTCCTTTTGTGGCGGGTTGCATATAGATCTCTTTTATTGTGGATTGCAAAAGGATTCCCTTTGTGGCGGATTATAAAAGGATTCCTTTTGTGGCGGGTTATAAATTGACTTCTTTTGTAGTTACAAAAGGATTCCTTTTGTGGCGGATTACAGAAGGATCCCTCTTGTGGCGGGTTACAATTTGATTTCTTTTGTAGCGGATTACAAATGCCTTCCTTTTGCGGAAGATTCCTTCGGAGGAAACCCAGGAGAGAAAACAAAACAACTGCTTTCAATGGAAATTTCTGGAATTTGATGTGTTTTCAATGTTTGTGGCATCGGAAGCTGCGAGACACTGTGAAAACACAATGTTTCCAACAGCCAGAGCTCCAAAACGTTTTGTTTTACAATGTTTGTGCATCCCAAAGCTGAACACATGGTAAAGCACAGCTTTTTTATATTCATACATAAAACAACGCTGTGTTTTGACATGTTGTATATAAATATCGATGCTGAAAACTATGTAGCACGCAGCGTTTTCAAACTTCGTGACTAAAAAACGTTGTGTTTTTACATCGTTTCTTTGTTTCCGAAGCACAAGCGCATGGTAAAGCAACGCGTTTCTATTCACGAATGCTACGAAACGCTGTGTTTTACACTGTCTTCGGCATTTGAGTATACAGAAACTTGGTAACCCATAGCGTCTCGGAGCTCTGGATGCTGGAAACATCGTGTGTTTCAAGCTGTTTCGCAGCTTCCGATGCAACAAAAACATCGAACACGCAAAAATGGTTAAACTTTTAATGGATTTTCGATGTTTTCTTTCTCTCCCTGGTTTCCTCCCAAGGAATCCTCCGCTAAGGAGATCAAGTTGTAATCCGCTACAAAAGAAATCGAATTGTAGTCCGCCGCAAAGGTAATTGATTGGCAATCTACCGCAAAAGAAATCAATATGTAATCCGCCACAGAAGGAATCCTCACCATTCGACGCTATCGCAAGAAGAAGAAGCATCCACGTTCGCAAGCAGAACAACAGATCTGAAAGGAAACTGAAAACAACACATCGTTACATAAAACCAGATTTTGACCTTGCGAGCCAGGGGGGGCGCTGCGTTGGCGCTGTGTTGGCCTCGCACGCCCGCCGCCGCGCAGCTGGGCGCGGCGCGGGCGTGCCCTCGGGCCCCGTGCCGAGACCTCTATGCATCGATTCTCACGTCTGAGGAGCCGGGTCGCAACTTGCTCAATATTCTTAGGTTTGCCGCGGCTTGCCGGGGGCTTGCCGCGGCTTCTCGCGCGCTGTTCGGAGCCCGCAACGACGCCGCGATGGGCCGAGATGGCCTCGGGCGGGTCGCGAGGCGGCCCGCGAAGGCCCCTGCGCGCCCGCGCGGCGTCCAAGACGGCCCAAGAAGCCCCCGAGAAGGCCTCCGGGGAGGCCCGAGGAGGTCTGAATCATTGATTTCACTAAGGTGTGTAAAAAGCTTTGGCATTTAATCCTTCTCTGCCTTCCGACGGCCAGAACCGGCCCGAGTGCCCTCAAAGACCGCCCTGGCAACCTGCGAGATGCCTAGAGAGGCCCCCAAGAGGCGCCCCGAGAGGGCCCAGAGAGACCAAGTTCCACAAGCTTTTAAATGGCGGGGGGCCCTCGACTTTTCAGCCCCGAGACGGCCCGGGAGGCCCCCGGGGCCGCTCCGAGACGGCCCGAGAAGTCCCCGGGGCGGCCCCGCCGAGGCCCGAGATGGCGCCGCCGTGGCCCCTCCGGCGCCCAAGATGGCCCGAAGACGGCCCTGAGTGGGAGGGCCCGATGACGCGAATCTTTCGCTCCGAGATGGGCCCGCGGAGTTCCCGGGGGGGCTCTGGGGGCCCCGAGAGACGCCCGAGGGGCGCCGAAAACGCTCGACAACTGCTCCGAAGAGGAGTTGACGACGAGAGGCGCTCCGCAACGCCCCGGCGAACGCCCCGCAGGCTCATGGCCCGCGGCCCAGGCGCGGTGGCGGGGCGGGCCGAAGGCCATTAAATGCTCCAACTCATCGACCTCTCCGCGGACGTCCTGGCGAGCCTTCGCCGGGGGCTCACTGCCGCGAGCTTAGACGGAGCTTGCTCGGCGAAAGAACGCGCGTTGACCAGCTAGGAAACGCCCCGGCAGCCCGTGTGAAACTGGCGAGGGCTGCCCGCCCAAGAGGCGCTGCCTTGGCCCGTCCGGGGGGCGGGGGCCCGGGCGGGCGCGAGGGGCGGTCGGGGCCGAGCGGGGAGAGGCGCCGCCCCGCTCTCGTCAACTCTCTCACGGAGCACTCGGCGCTGGGGCCCCCCGCTGTCCGACGGGGGCCGCCGCGCCATTCGACCAGCGCGCGTTCGTCGGTGAGAGGGGCCGCGCGAGATGGCCGGGGCGCACCGCGAGCTGCGCGGCGAAAAGGGGCACGCCCACCGCGGGTTTTCAGAAACCAGAGTGAGACGAGGGACCCGCGGCGCGAATCAACGCGCCAGCGCGCCCAGATGCCGCGAGCCAGGCTCGCCGCGGAGATCGCGCCGCAAAGTGCACCGGCATCCCGGGGGGGCGGGGGGCGGCCCGGCTCCTGGCCTGGGAGGCCCAGCAGAGGGCTGACTCGCACTGGCCCCCTGGAGGGCTGATAATTCCGACGACTTGGCGGCCGACGCCATGGTGGCACAGCGTGGCCATCCTTGGTCGCGAGGAACATCGCCAGCATGCCGATCGCGAGACCTCGGAGCGCCGTCCCCCAGGGGCATCTCGAATAATCCGGGCGACGTCGCGGGGGGCGGAATGTCGTGCCCGGGGTCGCCGGCAACGGTGAGCGGGCCCATCCGGCGCTCGATCAATCCTGGGCCACGACAGCGCCATCGCGCCGACGGGCCCGCCCGCTCTCAGCGAGAAATATTTCCCGCCCCGAGTGGGCGATCAAGCCGCGAGCCTGCTGGCGCGGCTGGGGCGGGGGGGGGGCCGGGGCGAGAGAGCGGCGGGTCGCCCGGCCTTCCTTGTGCGAGCGGAGTATCTGCGTCGAAGTAGGAGCTCTCCATCGCTGCATCGGCGCCATGCAAGATGCCTTGCAGCGAGCCCGCCGTGCACGCCCCTCAAGCTATTGCCGAAATCCGCCCTCGCCCTGAGAACGCGATGAGCTCCGCGGTTAAAGGTGCCGAGGCGAAACTAGCGGCGAAAATACCCCCCCTCCCGCGCGCGTCAACAGTGCCCAGGCTGGCCAATCCCATCGCGATGGGCCCCGCAAGTCTTCCCGACGCATCCCTTAATTCCTCTACAATCTTGGGCGATGGCGAAATCCGGCAAGCTCTGCCAACCGTGGCCCCGCTATCGCCGCCAGTCCACAGCGACCAACCGCAATCGATCGTGCACGTCTTGCCTATGGCCATCGAAGCGGCGGCCAGATCCCGCGCCGCCACCTCGGCGGGGCCCACGCTAGAGAACTCAATGGTGGATTTACGCACCAGGCGTGAAGGATCTGAGGGGCCTGAGACGATCTAAGTCCACTGCTAAGTGAAGCATGGCAAATGTTGTCGCGATGGAATAACAGGCGGCACTTCCATCCTTGGCAAGCCAAGATCCAATCGCGCCGCCGTTCATCATCGCCAAAGCGCGTGCGTTGGTAGGCACAGGTGCGCAGCCAGGAACTGGGAGCAGAGGAACCAAACCGTTTACGTACAGCGGTCCAGGAGGAGCTCCATATCAAGCAGCTCGTGAAATTTGTACACGTGCCAAAACGCGCTTTCCTTGGACCGCGGGGTCTGCCTCAGGACGACAATCGGGAAATGTTTGAAACGTCCAAGTGCGAAAAGAGCCTTGGTCCAAAAGGCCTCCCATTCCGCAGGCAAGCGGTGCCGTGCTCGCCCCCGCAGTCTGTAAGTGGACACAGAGAGGCCGATTGGCCTGAAGCCTCCAGGGGCTGCCGACAACACCGCCAGCAAAAACACTCGCAGTTGAGTCGGGGCCAGCCGTCTGTCCCGAAGCTGCTACTTCTTCCCCAGCATGAGCAATGCTCCATCACTAAACTGAAGTCCATCGACCGAGGCACGGCGAAACCAACAGCGGCTGATCTCCCTCAGCTTGGGCGGGTCCAGGAAGGGAAAAGCATCGAACACCTCCTCCGTTGCGAATCTGTCAAGCGTCTGGGCCTCCGGGTACGTAGCTCCTCGGAAATCTGCGAGTCTCGGACGTCAGAATGCTAAACGGATCCCGGAAACCACCCCATCCGAGCTGGGAGCAATTGTAGGCCCCCAGAATGATGGGTCCTGAATGAATCAATGATCTTTCGTGTCTCCCTTTCCAAACCAATTCAAAATCAACTGCCTCCAGGAAGCCCTGGACCCCGCCCGGAGAAACCAGAAAGAACGTGGTCTCTCCGACCTCTGTCGGCAGCATTCGAGGTCCGAGCGTCCGCCGCAGCATTACCTTGGGACCATAACGACTGCTGGGCGGTCTGGATGCCAAACTCTTCCATCCTCAAGGGATACCAAACTCCTCCATTCTCAAGGTGAGACGCAATCCACTGTATGTCAAGTGTGCTCCTGCGCATGGCCACGCCGTGTCGGATCTGAAGGGGGAGGAAAGGAGGAAGGAGAACAAGGAGGAAGAGAAAAAGGGACGGGGAGGGAGGGCGGGAGGGAGGGAGGTCAGGAGGCAGGGAAGGAGAAAGGGGAGAGGGAGGGAAGGAGGAGACGAAACACGAGGGCGAGGGAGGGAGGAGGCAGGAGGAGAGGAGGAGTTGGGAAAGAGTGAGGGAAGGCTGGAGGAGGAGCATGGACGAGAGAGGAGCACAGATCTGCGGAGGCGGCCCACGGAAACCCATCACGCCGCGCGGCGCAACGCGGCAGCCAAGGGCCGTCGGGCTGGCATGCCGCCAATCCGAAGACCCCCGCTGCCGCAAGAAAGAACGCAACGTGCTGCAGAATTCGAATAGGGAATCGACTACGGTAGATTCGTGCGGCGTCGGCGCGCAAAAAAGTTGTTGACACCGCGCCGATGGTTCAACCTAGAACCGATCGCAGCCCCGATCGTTCCAAGTTGAATCCCGTCGGGTCCAACGGGTTTACTGTGTCCATCGGTGATTCCGCGTCGCAGGACTCAACCTTGAACGCCTTCGACGGCGTCGCAGGCGCGCCAACGCACCGCGAACCTGCCGTACAGAATTGACTCACCCCAGATATGAGTTGTCGTCGAGTCTGCAACGCATGCGTCGAATGCTCTACAGATCCACGGAACACCCTGCGTGCATCTCGTTGCTTCGACGAACACGAGCCGAGTCTTGGGTGAACCGATCCTGAGTCGATCTCCAACTCGAGGGACTGGCGGCGCGCCGAGGGGGTGAAGAAATCTGGACGTCCGGGTTCGTGGTTCGATGTTTTGGGGAAGCCACAAATGACGTACGCGCCCAGCTATGTGCGTACATGAACGCGGCCCCTCGATCCGCGAGACTGGCCGCGTTATACAAACATGTGCGCAATACGTACTCTCGAAACAAGCGTGGAATCATGTACGTGTACGTCCTTATTTCGCTCCTTATTTTTCGGCGGTGGACAAAACTCTCTTTAGTAAACCTCCATTTCGAGAAAACGGCCCAAGACAGAAACAACCGACGGACCTGGGCCAGCAACAATGACAGCCGCGACGCCGTCTCGCGAACCAGCAACGGCCAATTCACGTGTCGATGTGTCGGGGTACAGTCGGGGCGTTGACCTAAGGAACCCTAAATAAGGAACGGGGCCCCTGTCTTCGTTAACTCTAACATCGACTTCCGATCGAACACCGAAGGTCAACCTGAGGCAAACGGTAAAACAACTAAGGAACACGGAGCCCCTCCCAAACGAAAAGGGCTCCAGTCTTCAGCGCCCCGACGTCGGGGATCCTCTGACCAGGGTCAATCCAGACCCGGGTCAGCAGGAAACCAAAAACTGCAATGCAGGAAAAAAAACTGCAACGCAGGTCCTCGCAAACCCGGGTAAGCCAATACGCGCGGCCGCCTC
>CAUYUJ010022630.1:32500-37500 GCA_963575745.1 Prorocentrum cordatum | reverse complement strand
CACACATTCGCACACACACACGCGCGCATACGTACACGTACACACACACCCACAGACGCACATACACACATACACACACAAACACTTACACACGCAAGCACAGAGACACAGAAACACAGAGACACAGAGACACACACAGACACACATACAGACACAAACACACACACACAAAAGACACACACACACGCGCCCACGCGCCCACACAGACAGACACACACTTACTCAGACACACACACACACACACTCAGACACATACACACAATACACATACGCACAGACACAGACACACGCAAATTGCCCCAGGTCGCCGTGAAGACTCGGGCGCGAGCCTCCGCCTGGCCGCGCCCAGGACACCCTGCCCTCCACGCCTCCCCTCCGGGAAGGGGCTGCCGGGAGGTGGGTGCACAGGGGCCACGAGAGAAGAGAGGAGCTGCCGGGCCCCGACCGCCACGATGCGGCAGGCGAGAGGCGTGGCAGAGCGGCCGCGGCAGGTCCGAGGGCAGCGGCCTCTTCTGGCCCCCGCGGAGAGAGCCAGTGAGACAGACAGATTATTGAACGTACGCTGGAGGCCTCCCACAGAGGAGCGACGACGGAAACAAAAACGGGTCTTGCGCGAGGTGGCACGGCGGCCTCGCGCGGCTGCGTACGCGGGCCGCCGAAGCGCGGCACGCGGCACTGGAGCGAGGGCGCTGGCGCGCGACCCGGGGCGCTTGACGCGCGACCCTACGCGGGTAATTCACGCGCCAATGTCGGCGCAGACGACCCCGTTTGTTTGCGTCGCTCGGATGGGGTCCGAGTGGATGGGGTCGGACAATCGCGCCGCTTCGCAGATGCAAGGCCGATGCCTCGGCGACGTCGGCGTGGAGAACATCAGGGTCCACACCGAGCCGTATCTCTCTCCGGTGCAGTGGCGATGCGGCGCGATCTTCCGACTCGCCTACTCAGGATGGGACAGTGATCGCCCACCCTTAGATCCCCAGGGGGGGGCGGCGTGCTGTCGGAAGGGTCGAGGAGGGGGGGGGGAAGAGGAGGGGGAGTGGGAGGAGGAGAGAGGGGGGACGGGCAAGCTCAGTCGGGAGGTCAATCATCTCCCCATCGATGATTGTCCCATGCCGAGTGCTCGGGCCCCATGTGGGAGGCCTCGATACACACATACGCCGAGGGGTTCGCGAGAGCTCCGCCCGGGTGCGATGGCCGGCGGCGACGACAGGGGCGAATGACCCAGGGGTGGCCACTGCACTTCTTCGTCGGGGAGCCTCGCTGAAAGCGTGGACTGTCGGCGCCCCTGGATCCGGGGATCTACGGACCTGGGTCAGTCCAGACCCGGGTCAGTCAGGGTTTGCATAGGGGAACGATGAATGACATAGACATAAAAACTCGGAGGTCCACGCGGAGTCCTCGGATCCGCGCTGGACCCCCCTGGCGCCGCCTCTGGCGCCGCCCCTGGCGCGCTCCGCGCGCCAAAGAGGGCGGTCCAACGCCGATCCGAGAAAGCTGCAATGACCTCCGAGTTTTCATGCTTATGTCATTGTTCGTCTCCCTATTGCAAGGTCCTGCAGGATCCTGCACCCGGGCCCGGGTCAACGCGCCCCTGGCCATGCAGGATCGTGCAAGATCCGGCGCTCTGGCGGACCCCCGTCTGCAGTGACCCCCGTCTCTGGAGCCCCGATGGGTGCGTGCGTGGCCCCCTCGGGCCATCCCCCCCCCATCGTCGCCGCCGACCCGCCGGGCTCTCCGAGATGTCCCAGCGCGGGGGGGCGCCCGCTGCAGCACCGCGGCGCGCAGCGAGGGCCCCCTGGCCAGGGAGGGCGCACCTGCCGCTCGGGCGGCGGCGGCCTAACTGGAGGACGTTGACACGGCACAGAGGAGCGACGATCAAAGACGGGTCTTGCGCGCGATGGCACAGAGACGTTGCGCGGTGGCTTATGCGGGCCACCAGCGCGTCACGCTGCATTGGAGACGAGGGCGCTCACGCGCAACCTTGCGCGGGCAGCTTACGCGGCAACGTCGGCGCAGACGACCCCGCTGCTTTGCGTCGCTCAGATATTTCCTCGAAGGCCCCGAGGCAGAACGTGACCACTTGCAGCCTCCGGGCTGACCTCGCGCAACGTGTGGCCGCCACGCGCTGTCTGATTCTCTCCGCTAGGGCCGTCATTCCAGGTGCCGGGATGCGACGGGCGGCGAACGTAGCGAGGCCTCCCAGAGTGGGTCAGAGCAGGTGGGGTCGGAGGATCACGCCGCATCGTCGATGCACCACCGACGCATCGGCGGCGTGTCGGCGACGTCGGCGTGGCACGGATCGGGCTCCGCAGCGAGCCGCATCGCCGATGCATCGCCGATGCATCGCCGATGCGGCGCGATCCTCCGGCCCCATCTGTACTCTGACCCACTCCGGGAGGCCTCAAACATAGCTGTATCCACGCCCTGGACGCCAGGGGGCGCGATCCCGCGGATACGCGGTCGCACGGGTGCGCCCCTGCGCGGGAGCATGCGCGAGAAGACGCCCCGTGCCCGCGCCGTGTCGCGGCCCAGGGGCCCCGCCCGCGAGGCCGTGGATACGGGTATGTTGAAGTCGGGCCTGTCCCCCTAAGAGGAACATCCGAAAACGGCCCAACAATAGTCATGGGACCGCGTTCGGATATGTCTGGAATCTTTGTTTGAGTTTGGGTCTTTGTTCGACGAACATCCCCCTGTAGGGGGACAGGCCCGACCTAAGGACATGTCTTTCGCCCAGGAGTGGAAGCCCACGCCGTCGGAGCTCCGTGGTGAAGATGGCTCGACGCCAGCGGGCGCTGCCACCGGGCCCGCAGCAGCTGCTGTCCGTGCCAATGTCTGCCGCCCTCGAGCGGCGGCCCCGCGTGCGCGGGTCGCCCTGGGGCGGTGTGTGCTGCCGAGAGGGCCGGAGGGCAGGGAGAGGCCGGAGGGTTCCAAAGGGTTTTTGTTTGGGGGGGGTCCAGGAGGGGTCCCCTGCAGGGGCTTCGCGCCCCCTGTTTTGACTAGGTTCCGAGGCCCCTGGGGGGCTCTCTGGAAAACCCCCTCCTCAAAAACCCCTTTGGCACCCTCCGGAAAGGGGAGGGAGCAGGCATGAGACGGGCAGACACGGGCGTGACTACAGCCCCAGACCGCATGATCAGGATGCGCGGTAAGGGTACAAGACAGGGGCCTCCAAGGGCCATGCTGGCGTTTTTTGAGCGAGGTTGGCCAGCGAGAGTCGCTGAGGAAGGGCCGAAGGGGCAAGGATGCAAGGGCAGCCTTGGAAAGCTGCTCATCCTTACCAAGTGGTTTGACTGTAGGACAGAGACAAGGGAAGAAGATGAGGGGAGGAGAGAAGCCGAGTCGTCAAAAGGCACCCTCTCAAGCGCGCAACCGCCATCTCTGGCGACGTCCAGGTCCGATGGAGCTGCCGCACTGCTGGATGTCAAACCTGCTTTTCTTTTCTAGCCCAACCTGTTCCACGCCTTTGTCATCTTGCTCGGTTGTGACGTCCAAGACTGGGCCGTCCAGACCACCGCGTGCTACCATTATCGTGTGTTCGCAGCCTCAGCACTGCATTAAAATGATTCGCATGGGCGCAGAGTCGGCGGCGGGCTCAGGGGGTTGGCACAGGGGGCCCGCCTCCTCAGAAGGTGGCGGGCTTCTCGGCCCCCCGCCTCCCGAGGAGCCCCTGGAGCCTCCTCCGAAGCCACGGGCGCAGAAGGCGCGAGGGTCTCTGAGAGAAGCCCCGCCGCCTGACGAGGCAGCCCGCCCCCTCTCTGCCTCCCCCCCGTGCGCGCCGCCGAGCGAGGCAGGCCAGGAAGCTTGCGCGGACCGCCTTCAAGAGTCGCCCTGCCGCAGGTGAGCTCATAGAAGAATAACAAAAACACATAAACATAAACTTTTGGCGCTCCGCGCGGATTTCTTGGGGGCCCAGCGCGGATCCAAGAAATCCGCGCGGACCGCCAAAAGTTTATGTCTCGGTTTTTTGATCTTCGAGAGCTGGCGCCGCGTGCCGAAGGCGCCGACTCCATCGGCAGCCTGTGGTGGCACCGATCGCTGGTGCGACGGTAGGGCGGCACGCAAAAGGTTCCGAAGCTGACCAGAGAGAGGCAGCTTCGAGGCGGAGCATGACTTCGAACTCGGCCTGGCGTTTGTGCAGAGAGAGAGAGAGAGTGAGAGACAGAGAGAGGTAATGCACGTCAGAGGTGCCCTGGCATAATGAAGAGTGGCGAACGGGTTCGACAAATTCCACTGCCGGTGGCGCGACCGCGAAACATTTGGATTAGGTCGGGCGTGTCCCCCTACAGGAGGATTTTGGACGAACAATCAAAGAACTAAAACACCTACACCAAACATGCCCCAACATACTACAACCATAGTCCCCAGACACTTGTGAAACTATTCTTGAACATTGCCCCTGTAGAGGGGCAGGCCCGACTGAACATTGGGACGCCGTGGCGCGGCTTGCGGCTTGTGCGCAGCGGGGTGACGCCGCCTGTACTCTGCGACGCCTAGATCTGCAGGCGGCCGACGGCCCGCAAAAGGCCGCCGGGGGCCTCCAGTCTGAAAAGGTGGGGGAACCAAAAAGGTACCAATACCGCTACTACTAGGTCGGGCCTGTCCCCCTACAGGGGGATTTTGGATGAAAAACAAACATAGAAAAACAAAAAAAACGACAATTGCAACCAAACAAAAACAGACTCAACAAATCATCCCCGGACTATTTTTTGATTATTTTCGAGCATCCCTCCTGTAGAGGGACAAGCTCGACTTAACGCTGCTTCCCGGACCTCCCCGCGTTCTGGCTGACCAGAATCTCGAGGCGAATCGCGCCGGGGCGACGAAGTCCTCCCAGGAGGCCCCAAACGGGGAGAATGAGGGAAGGGCAGCGGTATCGGTACCGTTTTCCTCCTCGGAGCATTCGGGGATCTTCTGGCCCGGGTCAATCCAGGCCCGGGTCAGCCAGGCCCTGCAGAATCCTGCAAGACCCTGCGCCCAGACCCGGGCCCACGCGAAGGCTCCTG
>CAUYUJ010022630.1:0-27500 GCA_963575745.1 Prorocentrum cordatum | reverse complement strand
GATAGGGGTTTGGTAGGGGGGGCCATTCTTTTCATAGGAGAGGGAAAGGGAGAATATATGTGGTGTAAGCTATCTTCGGGGGTGGACAGACCTCCTTCCCTGACACCTCGATTAGCGAATTGGCCGCTCTCGGTTCGCGAGAGGGCGCCGCGGCCGTCCTTTTTGCGGGTCCAGGTCCGTCGGTCTCGTTCCCAGGCCGTTTTCACGAAAGGGAGGTTTACAGTCGGGGCCCTGAAGAAGGAACCCTTTTGGTTGGGGAGGGGCTCCGCGTTCCTTAAGTGTTTCACAGCTTGCCTCAGGTTTCCCTGCTGTTTCCGATCGGAGATCGAAGTGCAACTTGTGGAAAACAGGGGCCTCGTTCCTTCTTTAGGGTTCCTTAGGTCGAGGCCCCGACTGTATTAAAGGGAGGTTTGCCCACCGCCGATATCGGGTGCAACCTACACCTTAGGCGAAAACTTAAGAAAACCCAAGTTTTCGGCCAGAGTCTCGATGATTCTTAACGTTTCCATGTAGATCTGAAGATTTTAATGGGGACGTTGGGTTTTTGTTCGAGTTCTGAGACTATGAATTTCTTAACCCATGATTTCTAAAGCATTTCGCAGGGTGTACTCTCCGGCGGCCCCTCCCCCATGCCCGCAGCGATCCGTCTGCGGCCTTCTGACGTCGCGACGCAAGATGCGGCACCGTAGACCAACTCCACCAGCCCTGGACCCCAACTACTTTCTGCTGTAGTTCCCGAGCCAGATCGATGTGCAAGGGTCTTGGGGCCCGATGTAGGGCGAGCTCGTCAGACTTGCACACTGCGACGCGACGATCCCAGGGCGCCGTGCTGTGTGCTGGCCCGCATACACAACAGCCACATCTGGAGGCTGTTGTGTATGCGGGAGGAGGAGCGGGAGGAGGAGGAGGAGGAGGAGGAGGAGGAGGAGGAGGAGGAGGAGGAGGAGCCACCGCCGGGGTCGCCGCCGCGCCCCGCGCACGCGCCGGCCGCCGCGCCGCCCGGCGTGCCCACCGTGGGCTCCGGGCGGTCCTCGCCGGTGCCCTCTGCGCGGCCCTGCGGCGGCAACGCCGCGGGAGCGGGCGCGTCGGCGCGGAGCCCTGCCGGGAGCGAGCCGGCGCGGAGCCCGTCGGCGGCCTCCGCAAAGGCCCGCCGCAGCTCGGCCTCCTTTGGGGCCGC
Organism: Prorocentrum cordatum; assembly: GCA_963575745.1. Taxonomy (NCBI): domain Eukaryota; class Dinophyceae; order Prorocentrales; family Prorocentraceae; genus Prorocentrum; species Prorocentrum cordatum. The sequence continues at coordinate 26,323 of CAUYUJ010022630.1, read as the reverse complement.
CGGGGCGTCTGCAGTTCAGATCCGCTGCCGCGGGCCCAGGCTTGGAGGCCTGGAAGTGGGCACCAACACCAGCACAGGGGGCTGCCTCCACGAGGGGATGCTGCTCCTAGATTTCGGTATGGGTGGCAATGTTTCGGTCACCCTGAAGCCAGAGTATTACCACCACCACCGAGATCGGAGTCTTCTTCCCTCGGTGGAGGCACACCGCCGATGCTGGTGTTGGTGTCGACCTCTAGGCCTCCGACAGACACCGTCGCGCCGTGGCGAGGATCAGGGCGGGGCGTGTTTGCCATTTTCGGCATCCTGGGGTCTTCGCCGGGCCCAAGGACCGTCCACGCACGACTCGGGAGGAGGGGCGGTCCCAGGGAGAGGGTCGAGGCCTCCGAGGGTCCACGCTGTGCAAAAAACATGACGTCGGGGGTCTGTGGGGTCGTGCCCTGGGGACTCGGGGATCGGTGGGTTAGGATACCTGCCCGCTCATGCGTGCGGGCAGGTATCCACAGGTCCACCACGCCTACGATCCCTGGGCACAGCTCCACAGCGGTGGATTTGGGCAGATTCCCCCAAGCAATGCTTGCAGTCAGCGGTTCTCACTTTTATCTTCTACGGTTGAGCAGGGTCTGACCGTCCCGGCATTCCCTTAGGCCTACCACGACATGTTTTCAGAACCCAGAAATGCTCGAATAATGAGAACAACGTTCTTATAGCATAAAGCCGATGTGCTGAAACAAAACAGTCCCAACCGAATATGTTCAACATGATATCTGAAGGGGCCCAGAGACACACACACACATAAATACATACAAACCCTAGGATTCCCAACATGCTTTCCATACTTTTTTGTTTGGATGTTCGTCTTCCCCCCACTTCCCATATTTCCTGGCGGATCGACGATTCACTGTGCCTGTATGATGTCTTCCCTCCTGGATCTCTCGTGCACCCGCGATCGCTGGTGCCCGTCTGGGCCTGTGCGCAGCTCGCCGCCCGCCGCCGCCCGCCGCCGCCCGCCGCCGCCACACTCTGGCGGCGGATTGACTGCGCGAGCCTCGTAGATTGCACCCGATATCGGCGGTGGGCAAACCTCCCTTTGATACAGTCGGGGCCTTGACCTAAGGAGCCCTAAAGGAGGAACGAGGCCCCTGTTTTCCATAGGTTACACTTCGATCTCCGATCGGAAGCAGAAGGGAAACCTGAGGCAAGCTGTGAAACACTTAAGGAACGCGGAGCCCCTCCCCAACCAAAAGGGTTCCTTCTTCAGGGCCCCGACTGTAAACCTCCCTTTCGTGAAAACGGCCTGGGAACGAGACCGACGGACCTGGACCCGCAAAAGGACGGCCGCGGCGCCCTCTCGCGAACCGAGAGCGGCCAATTCGCTAATCGAGGTGTCAGGGAAGGAGGTCTGTCCACCCCCGAAGATAGCTTACACCACATATATTCTCCCTTTCCCTCTCCTATGAAAAGAATGGCCCCCCCTACCAAACCCCTATCCGGGATGCCCCGGGATGCGAGCGTCCGGGAGCGTGCAACTGGGAGTTCCTGGGGAGCGTGTGCGAGCGTCTGGGGTGCTTGGGAGCGCTGGGGGGGCGCCCTACGACGGCGACGGTGACGGCGATGGCGACGGCGGCGACGGCGACGGCGACGACGACGGCGACGGCGACGACGACGGCGACGGCGACGACGACGACGACGACGACATCCAGAGGTCTCCGGAGGTTTCTAGAGGTCCCCGGAAGTCTCCCTCCGTCTCCACTTCCACAGAAGCCCCCTCCCCCGCTCCCATTAGGATCTCCCCGCCCCACTGCCACGGGGGGGCGGGGGGGGGGGGGGCGCCGGTGGGCCCGGTACGGCAGAGCCTGAGAAGAAGGGCGGATGCCCGCCAGTGTCGGGTCGGGCGAAAGGGGGGGGTAGCAAAGGAGGGGTTTGAGAATCAGCTCACGTAGCTGATTTTCCCGGCGCCCCCCGGGGCCGGAGGCGCCTATGTATCGAGGAATGGGGCCCCTCGGTGAGGCCGAAGCCAGCTGCATGCAGCGAATTTCGTACCCCCCCCTTTCCCAATCCCCCCCTTTCGCCCGGCCCGCCAGTGCGCCGGGTCACGAAGCCCCCTTGGGAGGAGGGGGAGGGGCAAGGGGGTCCCAGTCGCTGGCGGCCACCGGTGCGCTGGGTACGAGCCCCCCGCCGGCAAAGCGCGAGAAGGGGGGTGAGACGTGCCACCGCGCGCCGCCGACTTGTGTATTAATACATAAACAAATGAATACATAAATAAACAAATAAATGAATACATAAACACATAAGTCAATACATACATATATATATATATATATATACACACATGTATATGCATTAAACAAGATTCTGGCGCTGGGCTCCTGGCGCCCTCCTAGCACGCAGTTGAGGTTGCGCTCCAGGATGAACGGGTCCTCGATGTGCAGGCGCTGGGCGTGCCTGCCGCGGAGCCTCTCGAACTCGGGCCTCGCCGCGGCGAGCCTCTTCCCGAAGCGGACGCTCACGACCTCCTTGGGGACGCCCAGAGATTACACCCTACGAAATGCTTAAGAAATCATGGGTTAAGAAATTCATAGTCTCAGAACTTTCATAAAAACCCACAATTTCCATTCAAATCTTAGGATTGACATTGAAACATTAAGAATAGTCGAGACTCTGGCCGAAAACTTAGGATTTCTTAAGCATCGCCTAAGGTGTACCAATACCGCCACTGCCCAGACCTCTCCTGGGGTGCGCTCTGACCAGGATTGCGAGGCGAGTCCCGCGGTGGCGACGAGTGCCTCGCAGGAGGCCCGAAGAGGCGAAAGCAAGGGACCAAAAATCAATACGGGGTCCCCGGAAGTCTCGACCCATCCTCCGGGACGGGTTTTTCATCCCGACCGTTTTTTGACGGTCCCGAGGCCCGGCGAGGGCCCCTGGGGGCCGAAACCTCCGTTTTGATTTTTGCAATACGTTGGATGTTTGGGTTTTCCTCCTCTGACTCCTCGCCCGTCCAGAGCCTGCCGTGGTAGAACAGGAAGAAGCGCTCGAGGAGCTGCGCAGTGGACAGGGAGCACGACCATCGGCCACGGCACTCGGCCACGATCCTCTCGTTGTCTTGCCCCGCGTACGGCTCCTCGCGAAATGCGTCCACGGGGAGGATGACCGAAGAAGACAAAACTGCATCAACAGACCCGTCGGTTGGAAGAAGCGGGTGGAGACACAGAACAGGAAGGCGTTGGAGGTAGTTTTGGGCTCCCACACGCCCCCTGATGCGGGCAAGACTTCTGTCCATATCCACTGCAGTATGGAGTTTCGGGCTCCCTTCCCAAAAAACCCGAGGCGCACTGGACATGGATAAATTAGCCCCCTAGAGGCTCGACTTTTATCCATATCCAGTGCGCCTCGGCCTTGTGGCGCCGCTTCCCAAAAAAGTCCGAGAGGCACTGGATGTGGACATGAATCTGGCCCGCACCTGAGGAGGAAGGCAAAGGCGAAACCGCTCGACCACTGAAAAGCAGGAAGGCGCTTACAGCGTAGAACCCCCAAAATCCCCAATGCCCGTCTTCAACGACCGACGGGTACACCCTGCGAAATGCTCAAGAAATCATGGGTTAAGAAATTCATAGTCTCAGAACTTGAATAAAACCCAGAACTTCTATCAAAATCTTGAGATTTACATTGAAAAATTAAGAATCATCGAGACTCTGGCCGAAAACTTAAGATTTCTTAAGTATCGCCTAAGGTGTAGACCTTCGGAGCTCCGCGCGCGGCCCTCGTGGCTCAGCGCCGGACCCCCTCCCCTCCCGCGGGGCGCCGCGAGCCCGAGGGGGCGTCCGGCTCCCGCCCCGGAGGTCCGCGCCGGAGCTCTCCGAGAGCTCCTGCCCGTGCAGCTTTTTTTTTCTCCTTCGAGCTCGGCAGCGCGACCTCCCGGTCCACCTGGGGAGGCCCAAGAGGTGCAGCCGAAACGCTGCCACAAGGGACCCCGAATCAGGAACGGAGACCCTTGTTCCCATAAGTTAAGCTTGGATTTCCCATCGAAGATAACAGGGGATATGTCGACCCCTATCCCAGGCTTCGTGGGGTTTCCGAATGGACCAGAAATTTGGGGCCTAACCCTGGGATATACGATGGGGGGGTGTCCATTCTCGATAGGGGTGCGTCCGAATAACCCCCTTGGGGTGTATCCCAGGGTTTTCCCATTCTTCTGAGCGGCCAGACTTTTCGGGCGAAACTCGGGGATTGGGGGAGAAACATCGCCCGCGAGAAGACCCAAGGAAAACCTCAGCCAAGCTATAAGACGGTTAAGGAACACCGAGCCCTTCCCCAACGAAAATGGCTTCCTTTTTCCACGGGCCCGACTGCACCGATGCCGCTGCCCCTCCCTCGTGCTCCCCTTCTTTGAAGGGGCCCTGGGACACACAAATAAATACACACAAATAAAAATATTCCCCATGCTTTCCTATATTTTCTGGGTTTTTGTCTTCCCCACCACTTCCCATATTTTCCCATATTTTCTGGGGGATCGAGGATTAATTGTGTCTGTGTGTTTCTTTTCCTCCTGATTCTTCGGCCTCCCGGGAGGCCGTCGTCGCCACCGCCGGACTCGCCGCGGAAATTCCCGTCAGGACGCACCCGGGGCCGTCTTGTGGGTGCGGGCGGGGGCCGGGCGCGCCGACGAGAGGGGGGCCCGAGAGGGGAAGAGGCAGAGCACAGAGAGAGAGAGAGAGAGAGAGCTCCAGGGACAACCAGAGGTACGACTCCCTGGAGCTCCCTCGGGGTGCGTTCTGCCGAGCAATCCGAGGCGAATCCCGCGGTGGCGACGAGGGCCTCCCGACGACGAGATGAGAGCGGTATGGGGTTACCGCCCGCTTCCTCCCACTGACCACCTGCATGAAGTAGATGGCGAGGAGCGTGAACGAGTAGGACGATAGCCTGCCGCCAGAGGCGCCACAGACGCCCGCGGCCTTGGCCCAGAGCTTCACGGCGACCACGAGGCTCCGCACCCTCTCGTCGAGGCCCGCGTACCCGCGCAGGAGGCGCGTGTTCTGCAGCGCCCTCGTGTTCTGCCCGGCTGCGCGCAAGAGTGGCCCTCTGCAGGAGTGACCTTCGGCGTGTGAGGCTCTCGCAGAGGCCTCCTAGATGGGGTCGGAGCCGATGGGGTCGGTGGATCGCGCCGCATCGCCGATGCATCACCGATGCATTGACGATGCATCCACGGATGCATCGGCGACGTCGGCGTGGAGAAAGGTGGGCTCCACACCGAGCCGCATCGCCGACGCGCAGGGCGATGCGGGGCGATCCGCCGACCCCAGCTGCTCCGACCCCATCCTGGAAGGCCTAGCTTTGAGGGAGCGCGGGGGGGGGGGGGCCATGCCGAGCGTGCAAGCCAGTGCTCGGGGGAACCACTGTGGGCCCGCACGAGGCCAGCCCGGCGAAGAGGGTCACTCGTACGAGCCGCCGGCTCTGGCAGGACAGGTCCACGTCCAGCTGGTCGTCGAAGCGAAGCTTCAGGATAGGCACCCTGGCCTGCAACACCTCCTCTCGACGGCGACCCCGGGGGGGAAGCGAGAAGGGGCGGGCCTTCTCAAAGGCTTGGAAGCCCCCCAGCCTTGGGAGCGGCAAGGAGGGGGGTGTCCAAGAGGGGGGGGTGCAAATCATGACTGGCGGCATGTGCGCGGCCCAGCGGGGGGGGCCAGGGACGTAATGAAATAAGAAGAGGCGCCATGAAATCTGGGGAAATACCATGGCCCACGCCATGATATCCACCCCCCCCTAGTCATCACCTCCCTCTTTTCCGCCCCCGATTGTGAGAAGTTTCCCAGGCCTTCCCGAAGAGGCCCGGAGGCAGAGAAAAAGCCTCTCAGAAGGTGCGCGGGCTTCCGAGCAGTCCCGCCGCCCTCCGAGAAGGCCCCTCCTTCTCGCGTTCCCCCCCCGCGCGCGCCGCCGATCCTCCAGGACCTTGAAGCGGGGGTGATCCTGTCAGGGGGGCGTAAGACCCGGGTACAGGGAACTCGGAAATCCCCCACGAGGTCGTCAAACAAATGACGAGGCCGGGCCTGCATTTCGACGAGGCCTCCCGCTGCAGACCTCCCACGAAACTCCTGCTCGCCAAAGTCCAGGACGCGCTCGTGAAGAAACGATAGCGAAGCCGAGTCCTGGCAAACACGGGTCTTGTAGGGCGACGAGATCTATGCATATCCACTGCTCCTGGCCAGGCCCATCCTGGGCCCAGGAGCGGTGTATATGCCTCCCTGGCCAAGCCAGGAGGGCGTATACACAGCTCTTGGGCCCAGGATTGGCCTGGCCGGGAGCAGTGGATATGTATAGATATCGTCGCCCGATCTTGCGCTCCCCCGATCCCGGAACAGCGGGCCAATCTTCTCGGCGAGGAGGCCGGCCGCGGTCTGGCCGGCGGGCAGGCCGCGCCGGCACAGGCAGGTCACGTCGACGTCGGAGCCGCGCGCGCGGAGGGTGCTGGGCAGGCTGCCGAAGGGCGCGGCGCACCACTCCTCGGCAGGGAGCCCCCGGGGCACAGGAATCGACAGACACGAATCCCAGGAGTCCCACCAGCCCTCTGGGCGTAGGTGGTCTAGAGCAGATCCTCTTCCACCCCTCCCTCTTCCCCCTTGGGGAGGGGTTTACCCCTCCCCCTACCCCCTCCCCTGGACCTGGACGGGGGGGGCCGCGGGTAGTTAGAGCGTCCCAGATGGCCCAAGACGGCTCCAAGAGCGCCTCAGAGAACCCAAGATGAGCTCCAAGATGGCTCAAGATAGCGCAAGATCGCTCACGATGGCTCCTAAGATGGTTCCAAGAAGCCCAAAGACGGCCCCAAGATAACTCCAAGTGGCCAAACAGCTCCCCAAGGAGGCCCCGAAGAGGCCAAAATCGTCCCAAAACCTAAGGAAAATCAATGATTTTTGCTTTCTCGCCTTTTCGCTTCCGATGGCCATCCGAGGCCTGGAGATGGTTCCAAGATGGCCCAAGAGGGCCCCAAGAGAGCCCCAAAAGAGCCCCAAGACGGCCCCAAGAGCGCCCAAGAGCACTCCAAGAGCGTTCCAAGAGGGGTCCAAGAGGCGATTTTAGGGGCTTCCGAGGGGGGGCGCTAATTCACCCCCCCTCTTGTTTGATCGACTCCTCCAAGATGGCCCCAAGAAGCGCCCAGGAAGCCCCAAGAGGTCCCAAGATGGCCCCAAAATGGCCCCAAGAGGCCCCCAAGAGGCCCCCCGGAGGCCCCCAAGAGACCCCCAAGAGGCCCCAAGAGCCCCCCCAGATGCACCCAAGATGCTCCAAGAGGCCTCGGCGAGAATGCCTAATCATTGATTCTACACAGGTTTTAGCCACATGGAGGCCTCTTGGGGGGGGGCACGGATTAAGATGACTCCAAGAGCGTCTGGGAGAGCCCAAAATGACCTCCAAGATGGCTCAAGATATCCCAAGATGTCTCATAATGGCTTCCTCTGTGTGCTGCCCACTTCTCTGATCGAGGCAATTCCTCTGGGCATCGTTTCTGGATGGGCTGGTGGGGATTCGCGAAGCGACAACAATTCCAATCGTCTCTCTTTTTTTGCTTTGATCTTCGTCTTCCCCCCCCACTTCCAATAAGTTCACGGTTCCCCTATCTTCCTGGGGATCGATGGTCAAGTGTGCGCGGCGGGGACTTATCCATATGAACCGCCTGGGAACCGGCGTCCTGGTGCCCCAGCGGGCGGTGGATGTGAATATGTTTCGGCCCCCGGGGGCCCGAGTGTGTCCACATCCGCCGCCTGCCGAGGCTCCGAAAACGGACCGTCCAGGCGGTGGATGTGGATAAATCCCCCGCCTCGGAAATTGTGCCCGTGCATCTCTCCCCCAGGAGGAGGAGGAGGAGGAGGAGGAGGAGGAGGAGGAGGAGGAGGCGGAGGAGAGGAGGAGGAGGAGGAGGAGGAGGAGGGGGGAGGAGGAGGAGGGGGAGGAGGAGGAGGAGGAGGAGGAGGAGGATGAGGATGAGGAGGAGGAGGAGGAGGAGGAGTGGAGAGAGGAGGGGGAGGAGGAGGAGGAGGGGGAGGAGGAGGAGGAGGAGGAGGAGGAGGAGGAGGAGGAGGAGGAGGAGGAGGAGGAGGAGGAGTGGGAGGAGGAGGAGGGAGGGGGAGGAGGAGGAGGAGGCAGGAGGATGAGGATGAGGAGGAGGAGGAGGAGGAGGTCGAGGAGGATGAGGAGGAGGAGGAGGAGGAGGAGGAGGAGGAGGAGGAGGATCTCTTCCCCCTCCCGATCCTCCCCCGCCTGCTTCAGGGTGGCCTCGAGGCTGCCGAGCGCCTCGCCGATGCGGGCGGCCTCCTCCCCCGTCGGGGCGCTGCGGGCCAGCCGCTCCCCCAGGAGCGCGTCCAGCGCCGGGCGCCCGGCCTCGGCCTGCGCTGCCGACGCCTGCGGCATGGCCTCTGGCTGCCACGCGCTGCGGAGGCCGGCCTTACGTCGGGCGTGTCCCCCTACACCCTGCGAAATGCTTTAGAAATCATGGGTTAAGAAATTCATAGTCTCGGAACTTGGAGAAAAACCCAACATTCCCATTCAAATCTTAGGATTTACATTGAAACGTTAAGAATAATCGAGACTCTGGACGAAAACTTAGGTTTTCTTAAGCATCGCCTAGGGTGTACAGTCGGGGCGTTGACCTAAGGAACCCTAAATAGGGAACGAGGCCCCTTGTTGTCCGTAAGTTAAACTTCGATCTCCTGTCGAAGACATAAGGAAAGCCTGGGGCAAGCTGTGAAACACTTAAGGAACGCGGAGCCCCTCCCCAACGAAAAGGGGTCCTTGTTCAGGGCCCCGACTGTATAGGGGGATTTTGGACAAAACAATATCGAATGCGCAACACAGACTCACAAATGGTCAAACACAGACTAAAAAAAATAGTCCTCGGACTATTTTTTGCTCATTTTCGAATACTCCTCCTGTAAAGGGCGTGTCCCCCTGCAGGGGGATTTTTAACGCGCGAAGAACGGTAAAACATAAACTTTTCCGCCGTCGGGGACGCCTGCCCCTTGGCGGCTGGAAAGTTTATACCCCTACGGTGGCACCGTAGGGGTATAAACTTTCCAGCCGCCAAGGGGCAGGCGTCCCCGACAGCGGAGAAGTTTATTTTTTACCGTTCTCCGCCCGCTGAGATTTTGGACGAAAAATATCGAATGCGCAAGACAAACTCACAAATGGTCAAACAGACTAACAAAAATCGTCCTCCGACTATGTTTTGATTCTTTTTGAGTATTCCTCCTGTGAAGGGACGGGCCCGACTTAAGGCTGGCCTGGGTGCGCCGGGAGTCTGATCTGCTCTGCGCCCGCGCGCTGTGGAGCACGGCGCAACCCGCGGGGCTTGCTCGAGGCAACCTCGGCCACTGACGAAGAGCCGTTTCGGGGATCTTCTGACCCGGGTCAATCCAGACCCGGGTCAGCAGGAAACCAAAAACTGCAATGCAGGGAAAAAAAACTGCAGCGCAGGTCCTCGCAAACCTGGGTCAGCCAATAGGCGCGGCCGCCTCGCGGCCACGAGCGGCTCCCTAACCCGGGTCAGCCAGAGGGGGTCTTTGCAGGATCCTGCAGGATCCGGCGACGTGGCTGACCCCCGTTTGCATTGACCCCCGTCTCAAGGCTCCCGACCGTTCACGTGCACATGTGTGCCGGTTGTCGCGCGGCTGCGCGTGCGCGGATTCTTCGACTCGTCATGAACAGTAGTGGGCGTGCGCATGACGCTGCACACCAGCATCTGCAAGCGCACGGGTGTGCTGGTCCCAACATTCACGCACGCCGTCTGCATACACAAATGTCGCATGGATGTGCACGTACGGTACGTATACGCGTGCACGTGCACGCTCTATTCGCCCCTTCGGAAGTTGCATATTCAACACAGCCTGGATTTCAGGCAGGGGTGCTACCAGTATTTGCCACGACGTCAACGGTAATGGAACACTGCACGCTCAGAGATTGCCGTTCAGGCAATCCGCCACTGCGCCTTCGGGACGATGGGGCCTGCTATTGTGCCTTTTGGTTGCACGGCATGGTCTCCGCAACTTTCCAAAAGTGACCAAATCCACTCCAAAAGTGGCCTGACCCGTGCTTTTTCATCTCGGCGATGTTCACGGCCCCAGAGGCTCCGAGACGGCCAAATGCCTCCCCTACGTAAGACGAGCCCACCCCCCCGAGGCCGCAGCTTGCCTTCAACAGACCGCAGCCACAACCCAACACGCGGCAGCGGAGCCCCCCAGCAAGCACCTGGTGAGTATGTATGTATACATATGTGAGTGAGGGGCCGAGCGGTCTTACACCATCTCTGGGTGCGTGCCTGAAGTCGCCCTCCGCGGTGAAGACTCGTGCTGTTGTTGTTGCTGTTGTTGTCGTTGCTGCTGTTGTTGTGATTGTTGTTGTTGTCGTTGTGATTATTACTGTTGTTGTTATTGTTGCTGTTGTTGGTTGGTGTTGTTCCCAATCCTCCTGTGTGCTAAGTCCGCGTTCTGAGTTCGCAGCGCTGCGTCACACCTCCTCCTCCTTCCCAATTATCTCTTCTTTTTCTGATCTTCCTTGTATTCCCAATGCACTTGTGTGTTAGGTCCTGGCTTTGATTTCGCAGCGCCGCGCTCCATCTCCTCACCTCTTCCTCCTCGGCCTCTCCTCGTTCCCCTCATCCTTGCCATCAACATCATCCTCCTCGCCGTCATCATCATCGTCGTCAGCATCACCATCTTCATTCTCGTTACCACCGTCATCGTTGTCATCGCAATTTCGCCGCACTCCTGACTCGCTTTGTTGCAACATAGAGAGCTGCGCCGCATGCTCCAGCGTCTGCGTTCGCATGATGACCCGCCCCAATTTGGCGCAACCTTCAAACGGGTCGTTCACCACAGGGCGCCCCACCGAAAGCCTCCACCGACGGACCCAAAGGATGCGTCCGCATGGTCCGTTCCGGCGGCACACCCATCAGACGTTTCGTGGCCCCGTGGTGACCACCACCCAAAACCTCAATGGTTGCGCCCGCATGGTACCCCGCCTCATGTCGGCTCACCCATCACATGTTTCGTGGCCCGATAGGAAGCTCCACCGACGGCCCCAGTGGATGCGTTCGCATGGGGATGCACCCCTTTTCGGAGCACTCCTCCCACGCTGGATGGCCCCACGCGGAGCTCCACCGAAAGCCCCAATGGCTGGCCCCGTTTTGGCACAACCCTCACACGTTCCGTGGCCCCGTAAAGACCACCGCACAAAGCCCCAGTGGCTTCGCCCGCATGGTGCCCCGCTTCATACACGCATCACACGTTTCGTAGCCCCATGGGGAGCTCCACCGACGGCCCCAATGGCTGGGCCCTCATGGCGACCCGCCCCATTTCGGCACGTCCTTCACATGTTTCCTGGCGCATGGCGACCACCCCGCCCCGTGCCGGCACACCCCTCACATATTTCGTGGCTCCGCAAGAAGCATCGCCTCAAGCCCCAGTGGCTGCGTTCGCATGGCGTCCCGCCTCAGGTCGCCACGTCCCTCGCGCGCTTCGTGGCCACATAAGGAGCTCCGCCGAAGGCCCCTGCGGCCGCGTCCGCATGGTGGCCCGCCCCACTTCGGCACACCCACTGCACGTTTTGTGGCCCCGTCGGGAGCTCCACCGAAGACCCTGGCGGCTACGTTTGCATGGGTTCCCGCCCAATTTGGGCACACCCCTCACACGTTCAGTGCGACTTGACGCTTTTGGCGAAGTGCTTTCAGGGGTACCACAAGCTCCTCAAAATAATCTCGTGCATTGCGCGGTCCTGTTCGTGACCCTTGCCCGCGACTCGCCACCGACCCACCCGCGACATGCCCGGGACCCGCTCGCGACCCGCCGCAAGCTCCCCGCCGACGACCCCCGCCGCCCCCTGCCTCTTACCCGCAACAGCGGGGGCGATGAATGGGTCTATAAAGGCACACCCTGGGCAACGAATGCTTCGGCTGCGGCCAGCAGGCCGGAGAGGAGTGGCCATGAGAGCTTCCTGGCTTTCCAGGTTTGTAACACATAGTAGTTATGCTAGGGACTTGTCTCTGTTGTCTGCGCCACATCGGCTGGCGTTCATGGCGTGCTTGGGTTGAACTCGGGGTGGACCTCCAAATTCATGAACGACGCTCAGGCTGTTCCAGAACGCTCGGCTGAGACAGCAGCCGGGCCGACCCGCCTCTACAATCTGGCATGAGCATCTGTGCCACCAGAATGCGGGCAAGGTTCGTATCCATATCCAGTGCGTCTTGGATTTTTTGGGAAGGAGCGTCACAAGGCCGAGGCGCACTGGATTTGGAAAAAAATCGCGCTCGAGTCGACTCCGTGTGGCACAATCGTGAAACGTGTGAATTACGCCAGCCACGCACTTCCGCCAGCCACTTGCTCAAAGGCGGGGCTCCACGAACGGCGTGCTCAGCCACACCATCAATGAAGGGGCCCTGGGACACACAAATAAATATAGACAAATAGCAGAATTCCAAATCTTTTCCTGGGAATCGACGATTGATTGTGTCTGTGAGTTTTTTCCCCTCCTGAATCAAACTCTCCTGCAGGCGTCAATCAATTCGCCACTGCACATGTCTCCATCAACCGCGTCTTTCTCAGGATCGCCAGTGTGTGTTGACCCCTTGCTTAGCTGCTGTGCCCCTTGCGCATGCCTGCCAATCCGCATGAGGAGGGTCCACACTGTTCTTCGAACATCGAGGCGAACATCGAACATGTTCCAATCTGGCCTTTGCACTTTGCATGTTATCTCTGATGCGCAAGAGCACTGGGGTCCTTGTAGCCTGGACCGCTTCCCAGGTGCACCTGGCAATCACCACCTGGAAGGCACACAATGTCATGATTTGACTACGCCTCTTCCTCTACGCCACCTTTACCATATTGACAACAGGCGTAGTGATTCTAATCGGGCCATGAGCGCTGGCGACCAAACTCGTCTTACGTGACCCTCGCCCTACTCAATATGACAATCACCATCCTCCCCTCCAAACCAACCTGCTACCGCCGCATTATCCTGGCAGTCGTCATGGCGTTTTTCAGTGTTCTACCCAGTCTCGACTGTGCACCATCGCATTGCTCTTTTGATAGTATCGTTGCCATTCCCATTTGCCCACACACACATACTTACTTTGCATCCTCGCCTCCCCATGCTACTGCAATCTTGCAGCTGCTGGCCGTCGTCATCGTGCACTCGCCATGATGGTGATACCGAGTTTGTCGTTGCCTGTTGCAGTGATGATTTCAGTGATGACGCAGTCACACGTTCGTTTGTGCGAAGATGACCCTAAGATGGCCCAAAAGAGGCACACGAGGGGCCCAAGAGGACCCCCGCACGGCCCTAAGAGCATCCACGAGCGCCCCGAGAGGGCCCCAAGGGCGATTTCGAGGGCTCTTGGAGGGGCAGGGGGGGCGGATATCGTGGACCCCCTCCCTTTTGATCGATGGCCTCCAAGAAGACCTCAAGAGGCCCTCTGGGGCTCCCAAGGGACCCCCAAGAGGGCTCCAAGAGGGCCCCAAGAGGGCCCCAAGACCCCCCAAAAGAGCCCCAAGAGGACCCCAAGATCCCCCAAAAGAATCCCAAGAGGGCTCCAAGATGCAATTTGAGGGCTCTGCCCTCGTCCTCGTTGTCCTCCTCCTCCTCCTCCTCCTCCTCCTCCTCCTCCTCATCCTTGCCATCATTGTCTTCCTTTTCGTGTTCCTCCTCTTCATCGTCGTCGTGGTCGCCGTCGACTTCCTCCTCCCCCTCCTCCTCATTTCCTCGCAACCACGAGGGCCCTGGAGATGGCCAGAAGGGGCCTACCAAGGACCCTCCCGAACATCTCTTTTCATCCTGGTTGCCTGCCTTGTTTCACTACATGTGTCTCTTCGTTCCTTTCCCCATCAATTCTCATGGCAGGTCTGAACTGGGCTGGCGGGAATACGGCCGGACCTGGAACAGAAGATCATCCTTCAAGAACGTGAGACCCTCCGCGGGCAAAACTGTTGAACATTCGAGGGCACCCTCCCCCAGGATGCACAAGAACATCCAACAAACACGAAAAACATGAGGGGATCCTCCCCGAACCGACCTCGATCTTACACCACGGTCCGACCGTACGCGAAACGTGAAGAATTCTCTCCTTCACTTTCTCTTTTTTTTTCTCTCTCACTCTCTCTCTTCCTCTCTCCGACCATCAACAACTCGGGGAACTGTGTTCCTTACCCATCTGGGGGTACCCAGGGTGTCGACGATCTCTCGAGAGGCGTGTCGAAGCAGATGGGGGCCCCAAAATGGGGTAACGACCGCAGCTTCCCAAATTGTGGCGGGCCCCCTATCTCTCTCTCTATCCCCCCTCCTCTCTCTCTCTCTCTCTCTCTTTCCCCCCCCTCTTTTCGGATCCGCCGAAGAGGAATGCCAAGAACAGGGGGGTCAGCCCATCATGGACCGAAGCATGCAAAGGACGCGCTGTAAGGAGGAAAGAGGGGAAGGAACCCCTGGGAGATGCCATGTCCCCCGTCCCGCCATGATCTCCACACACAACACACAACACACAACACAACACACCAAACACACAGCACACACAACACACAGTCACACACAGTCACACACAATCACACACAATCACACACAATCACACAATCACACAATCATACATTCACACATTCACACACGTTCACACATCCACACAGACACAAACGCACACACGCACACACGCACACACGCACACACGCACACACACGCACACACGCACACACACACGCACACACGTACACACGCACACACGCACACACGCACACACGCACACACGCGCACACGCACACAACACACACGTACACACGCAATCACGCGCAAACGCACACACGCACACACGCAATCACGCACACACGTACACATGCACACATGCACACTCGAACACACGCACACATGCACACACGCACACGCGCACACACGCACACACGCACACGCACACACGCACACACGCACACACGCACACACGCACACACGCGCACACGCGAACACGCGCACACGCACACACGCGCAAACGCGCAAACGCGCACACGCGCACACGCGCACACGCGCACATGCGCACACGCGCACACGCACACACGCGCACACACGCACACACGCACACACGCACACACGCACACACGCACACACACACACACGCACACACGCACACACGCACACACGCACACACGCACACACGCACACACGCGCACACGCAAACACACACACACACCCAACACACACACACACACCACACGCACACGCACACACGCACACGCGCACACCCACATTCCCGCACCCCCGCACACCCCCGCACCCCCGCACCCCCGCATCCCCGCACACACACACACACACACACGCGGCACACGCACACACGACACACACACACACGACATGCACACGGCACACGCGCGACACACACACGACACACACACACGACAGACACACACGACACACAAACACGGCACACACACACACACACGCGCGACACACACACACACACACACACACGCGACACACCAACAAACGACACACACGACACACACACACGACACACACACACACGCGACACACACACGACACGCACACATGACACACACACACGACATACACGCACGACACACACACGACACACACAACACACACGGTATTCACACACACGACACGCACACGACACACACACACGACACACGCGACGCATACACGACACACACACGACACACACACACGACACACGCAACCGACACACACGACACACACACACACACGACACACACGCACGACGCACAACCACGCGACGCACGCACGACACACACACACGCCACAACCACGCTGCACACACACACGACACACAAACACGCGACACACGCACACGACACACACACACGACACACACGCACGCCACACACACGACACACGCACACACCCACACACACATGTCACACACACGCGACAAGTTCGCACGACACACGCACACACGCGGCACACGCACGCGACACACACACACGACACACACACACGACGCACACACACGACACACAGACGACACAACCACGACACACGCACGACGCACACCCGACACGCACACGACACACACACGACACACACACACACGACACACGCACACGAGGCACACGCACACGACACACACACACACACCAACACACACACGACACACGCGACACCACGCGACACACGCGACACACGCACGACACACACGCGACACGCACGACACACACGACACACACACAAGAAACACACCACACGACACACCACACACCACACACCGACACACACACCACCACACACCACCACACACCAACACACACATACACACCCCAACCAACACAAACCAACACACAACAACACGCACACACCAACACACCCGCACACACCAACGCACACGCACACACACGCACATACACGACACACACACACACCAACACACACCCTACACACCAACGCGCACCAACACCAACACACATCAACACACACAAACACACACACCAGCACGCACCAACACACACACACACGCACATGCACGCACACACCACACACGCCACACACACCACACACATCGCACACACACACACCACGCGCCACACACACCACACACACACACACCCCACACACACCGCACGCACCACACACACCACACACACCGCACACACACACCCACCACACACACCACACACAACACACACGACACACACACACGACACACACCACACAACACAGAACACACACGCCACGCCACACACACACACGACACACGCAGCATTCACACCAGACACAGCACAAAACACGCACAACACACACACGCACACGCACGCACGCACGCACGCACGCGCGCGCACACGCACGTGCGCACGCACACGCACACACACGCGCACACACACACGCACGCGCGCACACACGCGCACGCGCGAACGCACGCACGCACGCGCGCACACGCACGCGCGCACACACACGCGAGCACGACGCGCGCACACACAAGCGCGCACGCACGCACACACGCGCACGCACACACGCGCGTGCACACACTCGCACACACACACGCGCACGCACACACACACACGCGCGCACACGCACACACGCGCACACACACACACGCACACGCGCGCAGACACGCACGCGCACACACACATGCGCACTCACACGCACGCGCGCACGCGCGCACGCACACGCGCGCAGACGCACGCGCACACAGACACACGAACACACGCACGCACGCACACGCGCACACGCGCACACACGCACACGCGCACACGCGCACACACGCACACACGCACACACGCACACAAGCGCACAAACACACACGCACGTACGCACACACGCGCACACGCACGCAACACATACGTGCACACGCACGCACACGCACACGCACACGCACACGCACGCGCACACACGCACACGCACACGCACACGCACACGCGCACGCGCACGCGCGCACGCACGCAATCGTGAACCCGCGCGCACGCGCGCGCACACGCACGCACACGCACACGCACACGCACACGCGCACGCACAGGCACGCACACACGCGCACGCGCACGCGCACGCGCGCACGCGCGCACACGCGCACGCGCGCACACACGCACGCGCGCACAAGCGCACACGCGCACGCGCGCACGCGCGCGCGCACTCGCGCACTCGCGCACACACGCGCGCACGCGCACGCGCACACACTCACACACACACACGCACACACACCCTGGTCCTCAACTGGGGACCTCCCGAGTGAGTCCAGATCAAGTGGGGCCAGAAGATCGCTCAACATCGTCGATCCATCGGCGGCGTGGAAGACGGGGAGGAGTGAAGACGGGGAGGAGTGGAGGAGGGCGGCGGGAACGGGGGGGAGTGGAGGAGGACGAGGGGGAATGAACGAGGAAGGGGGGGGGGGCGGTGGAGGAGGAGCAGGGCGGTGGAAGAGGATGAGGACGGAGGAGGAGGAGGAGGAAGAGGAGGGAGGGGGGGGGCGGAAGAGGGGCGGAGGAGGTGAGGAACAAAATCGTGATCGAGCCGCATCGCCGATGCTTCCGCGGCGGTGCGGCGCAATGCGCCCGCCCCCGCCAGCCCCGACCCCGCGCCGGCGGCGCGGGCCGCGCCCCGCCCCCTGTCGGAGGAGCAACGGACGGCACGGGGGAGTGGGCCAGTTCAGGGGGGGGGGCGGGGCTGGGCGGGGCAGGTGCGGAACCATTTCAGGAGGGGCCAAGATCTGCTCCGCGGGGGGGGCGGGGGGGGGCGCGAGGGCCCGCGCTGATCGGCAAAACGAGGAATGACTCCGCCGGAAGGACCCCGCATGAGCATCTGTCTGGCTTGCCCTTCGCCCTTCCCTCCTTGCCCTGGCGGGCGCCCTCCTCTTGCCCTCTGCTCTGCCTTCCCCTCCTCCTCCTCCTCCTCCTCCTCCTCCTCCTCCTCCTCCTCCTCCTCCTCCCCTTCCTCCTCCTCCTCCCCTCCTCCTCCGCCTCCTTCTATTTCCCGTCGTCCTCCTTTCATGTATCTCCCTTTTCCTCTTGCCCCTCCTCCTCCACCTCCCCCTCCTCCTCCACCGCCTCCTCGTCATCGCCCTCCCCCCGCCCCTTCCCCGTCCTCATCATTCCCTTGCCCCTTCCCCGTGCGCCCCCCCGCCGCCCCCCCTGGTCGGGGCAAGCAAATCGATGTTCCTCGGCGCCGTCGCCGCCTCGGCCAGCGCGCGCATTCGCCGACGGCTGGTTCGCGAAGCCTTTGGGACAGCCCAGCGGGTCACGCCTGTGGGGTGGCCCCGCGGGCCGCTGGGGCGCGGGGGCAGGCCGCCGGGGCAGCCCCGCTGCGCGCCGCGGCGCTCGGGCGGGAGGCAGCGCGAAGCTATGCTCCGCGACGAGCTGCTCGGCCTCATCCCCGGAGGTCTTCGCTGTTTCGTCGAAGCACTGGAGCGCCTTCCGCAGGGGCGCCGGCGGCCCGCGCCCCATGATGTCTCGCGGGGGCGGCCGCGGGATCAGCGCGCTCCGCACGCGCGTGGCGCGGGTGAACATGACGTAGGGGTACAGCCGCCGCTGCTCGGGTGACATGCCCGCGGGCCCAGCGTCGCCCCTGGCGCAGTCAATGGCGGCGCCCTTGCGCAGCGTCTGGCCCCGCGACAGCGCGGGGGTCAGATGGGGCGCGTGCGCCAGGGTGAACCCCGAGCGGCGCACGACGTGCGCCCCCGAACTCTGCCGCGCGAACTCCTGCTCGCTGGGCCTGAACATCAGCGAGCTCCTCGCCCGCACCTCGGCTTCGCCGACGTCGTCAGCGTCTTTGGCGCCCTGCAGCAGCAGCTGGGCGACCTCCATGTAGATCGCGGACTCCTTGAAGCCGTGGGCCTGCAGCCATTTTCCCCGCGGTAGGTAGTGGGGGCGAAAGAGCTGGCCTGGCGCGCGCTCCTCGTGCTCCCGCTCGTCGTCTGGGTGAAACTCGAAGGGCGCGACGGTTGTCCGTTGGTCTTGCACGAGCCCCATCTTCTTCTTCAACTCCTCCTGCACGGCCGTGAAGCGAACCTCCATGCCGACGTGTGCTGGTAAGACGCCGTCGATGTCCCCCGTCCTGCATGTTCGGGCCGTTCAGGAGGCGCCGGCCCGCGTCTGGGTTGCCTTGGATCGTGCTGTGCTCGTCCACGGCCTGCAGGAAAACGAGGGGCACGCCCAGACGCCGCGCGTCGCGACAGGCGCGCGTGTTTATCCACCTCGCGGGCGTCTCCCAGTAGATGCCCATGCCGCGGCCGAACCGAAAGTTGTCGTGCTGGCGCCGAAGGTCCAGGACGCCGTGGTCGTCCCAGGCCAGCGCGCGGGCCCTGTGGGGAAAGGGGTTCCGCCTGAGACTTCCTTGCAATTCACTCACAGACGAAGCTTCCGCCCGAGACTTCTTACATATTCAGGCCTCAGAAGCCCAAACATGACGACGGTTACAAGATTGAGGATGACCCGCTCGGGTTATCAACGGGAAAAAACGGGACCCATATGGAGGGGGCTTCCACCTGAGACCTCCGCACGATTAAATCACCAGAGGCTGCCGCCTGATACTGCTTCATATTGAAGCTTCAGGAGCCCAAAAGAGACGACTGTTACAAGGTTGAGGATGACCCGCTCGGATTACATACGAGGAATCCGGGACCCATAGGGAGGGGACTCCCGCCTGGGACTGCCTCATTTCATTTACGAACGAGGATGCCACCTGATACGTCCTCCATATTGAAGCCTCGGGAACCCGAAAGTGACGACAGTACACGGTTGAGGATAACTCGTTCGGAATCCCAACGTGGAATGCGGGACCCAGTGGGAGGGGACTCCCGCCTGAGACTTCCTCGCAATCCACTCACAAACGAGGCTCCCACCTGAGACGTCCTACATATTCAAGCCTCAGGAACCCAAAATCGACGACGGTTACAATGTTGAGGGTGTCCCGTTCGGATTACCAACATGAAATACGGGACCCATAGACAGGGGGTTCCCGCCTGAGACTTCCTCACACTGTACTCACACAACAAGCTGCCGCCTCATACTTCTTCCTGATTGACGAGGCTCCCGCCCGAGATTTCTTATATATTCAAGCTTCAGGAACCCAGAAGCGACGACAATTACAGGGTTGTGGATGACCCGCTCGGGCTACCAACGCGAAGCGCGGGACCCATACGGAGGGGGCTCCCGCCTGGGACTGCCTCACCATTCGCTCACAAACGAAACTGCCGCCTGATACTCCCTACACATTCAGGCCTGAGGAACTCAACAGTGACGACGGTTACAAGGTTGAGGATGACCCTGCGGGACCCATCGGGAAGGGGCTCCCGCCTGAGACTTCCTCGCAATTCACTCACGGACAAGGCTCCCGCCTGAGACGTCCTACATATTCAAGCCTCAGGAACCCAACGTTGACGACAGTTACAGGGTTGAGGATGACCCGCTCGGATTACCAACATGAAGTGCGGGACCCATCGGGAAGGGGGCTCTCGCCTGAAACTTCCTCGCAATTCACTCACCGACGAAGCCCAGGCTTAATCCTTCCTCCGTATTCAAGCTAGGGGGTGAGTGGTGACGAACTGATGGGTAAGTGATGATGATGGTGAGTGAATGGATGATGATAATGAGTGAGTGAGTAAGTGGGTGAGTGATCGAGTGCTGCTGATGGTGATGATGATGGTGGGTGTGAGTGTGTGAGCGAGTGAGTGTGGGTGTGTGAGTGTGTGAGTGATGACGATGAAGTGAGTGAGTGAGGCGGAGAGGGGGGGGTGACTGTGAGTGTGTGTGTGAGTGTGATGATGATGATGATGATGATGATGATGATGACGATGACGATGACGATGACGATGACGATGACGATGACGATGATGATGATGATGATGATGATGATGATGATGATGATGATGACGATGCTGATGAGGAATAGAAGGGGTGGGAGAGATACTGCTCGGGGGATGTGCAGAGAAAACAAGAACCCCACTTTGGATGTGGAACAACAGCAATCACCATCCCGAATCCTGTGTTTTCCATGGCGCCGGGGCCCAGAGAGGGCCCCCTGATAGGGCAACCTGGGCGGCGCCCGCCAGCGGGCGGCGCGAGAGGGGCGGGCTTCTGAGAAGGCGCCATCGGGCTGGAGTCGGCGATGCGTCGCTGGTATGTCGGCGACGGGCCCTCGGTTGCGAAGCTCCGCGCCTTCGTAGGCGGGCCTCCAACAAGGCCCGAAGGAAACACACTTATACACTTCCCTTCGGTCTTTGAGCCGGATCCTCGCCCGCAAGACGGCCCAGGAGGCCCCCAAGAGCGTTCGAAAATGGGCACATGAGGTCCCGCGATGGCAAAAGAGGTATCCAAGACGGCCCCAAGAAGGCTCAAGAAGGCCGCCGGTAGGACCCACGGCGGCCATAAAAGGCCGTTCGACGGCCCAGGACGGCCCCACGACGGCCGCGAGACACCCACCATACGGGCAAGACGATCCCAAGACGGCCCAAGAGAGCCCCAAGATTGCGAGAAAGGTCTCCAAGCGGGCCACAGGGACCCACAAGACTGCTTCATAGGAGGCCAACACAACCCAAAGATGGCCAAACGAGTTACGCGAGAGCTCCTCAGATTGCGAAGACGAAGTTTATCACATGTGACGGCCTTCCTCTTTCTCTCCTCCTCCTCCTGCTTCTCCTCCACCTCCCCCACCTCCTCCTCCTCCTCTTTCTCCTCGTCCTCCTCCTCATCATCGTCAGCATCATCAACAACATCATCATCATCAGCATCATCATCATCATCATCACCAACACCACCAAAACCATCAAAAGTATCATCCTCATCATCACCTCCCCCTGATCCTCATCCTCATCCTCAACCTCCTCATCATCACCACCGCCACCACCGTCACCATCACCATCACCAGCACCACAACCATCACCATCAATATCACCATCACCATCACCATCATCATCATCAGCATCATCATCAGCAACATTATCATCATCATCATCATCATCATCATCATCATCATCACCCGCTTCACCATCATTATCATCATCAGCATAAGCATCAGCATCATCAGCACCATCGGTGTCAGCACCACCATAAGACAATCATCATCATACGTATCGTCATCCGCATCATCATCATCAGCATTAGCATCAGCGCCATCACCATCATCATCATCGTCATCAACATCGCCATCATTATCATCATCATGACCACCATCATCGTCATCAGCATCATCAGCATCATCACACTCGCCATCCATCACCGCCAGCAGCACCATCATCACTATCATCAGCATAGCCACCATCATCATGATCGTCGGCGTCATCATCATCATCAGCATCATCACCATCAACATCACTATCATCACTATCAACATTACCATCGTCATCATCATTACCACCATCATAACCATCGTCACCAGGACCAACATCACCATCAATACCGTCATAACCAACAGCATCAACATACTTAACACCACGTCACCAACACGTCAACATCACCATCTTCATCATAATCAACACCATCATCACCACCACCGCTATCACCACCACCACCACCACCATCGTCATTATAGTCGTCGTCGTCGACGTCATCATCATCAGCATCACAATCATCATCACCATCGTCACGATCATCATCAACATCGTACTCATCATCACGGCTCTCCCAACACTGGAAACACGAGTTGTCACACGTGACGGCCCCCCGTATCCACTCGACTAACTGCCAACTAGAAAGCTCACTCTACCATGCACGACTTGCCGCAGGCAGCTAAATATTATTGCCGTCCTAATCAACCTTCCGATCCTCATCGTTCACTGAGACCTGCATCCAAGTGTGGTACAGATGGGACAGAGGCATGGAAAGCGAGAACAAAAAGAGAGAGAGAGAGAGAGAGAGAGAGAGAGAGAGACACGGAGGAGAAAGGAGCCGAGAGCAATAGAGAAATAGAGAGAGAGCGTCACGAGCGCCATGACCACCGAACAACACAAACACCACTCATCTTGTTGGGGAAGGGGGATAAAACAGGGCTAGGATCGGGATAAATCGCTCCAGAGCGTTCCGGAGCGCTCTCAGAGTGTTCCGGAACGCTCTGGAGCGGCCGCGGCACCCAATACGTCCTCCAAACCCGCCGATTCTCAGCGATCTCGAGCTATCCCGATCCGACTTTGTCCCGATCTTCGCGTCGTTTTAGGGGTGCGAGTAGGAGGAGGATGAGGAGGAGGAGGAAGATGAGGAGGAGGAGGAGGAGGAGGAGGAGGAGGAGCACCCTCGCCAACTCGACAGGCCACGCCCTCAGGCACAGCTTTGGAGCGCGGTCGGGGAACAGCTGGAGCACGTGCCGGCCGCGGCAGGAGGAGGAGGAGGCGCAGCAGCGATCGCCAGCGCTACGCGCACCGGTGACGCTCACTGCAGCTCGACCTCGCAGGTGGGAAGCCTGGATGGCAGAAGGCATTGAGAGGGCCCTGGGACGCACAAATAAATACACACAAATAAAAGGATTCCCCTTAGTTTTCCCATATGTTCTGGGTTTTTGCCTTCCCCCCCACTTCCCATATTTTCCCATATTTTCTGGGGAATCGCCGATTAATGGTGTCTGTGTGTTTCTTTCCCTCCTGAGGCATATTCCATATCTTGCTGAGCGTATGAAGACGAACAGGGGGCGTGCACGCACACACGAGGGACGACGCATAACGCATGGGAAGCAACATGTGTGCAACTCGAACTCAAGAAATTGTGCATATGATGGTGACCACATCACCGAATTGTAACTGCTAGACACTTCCGCCGACCGCACCTCGCCGCACACATCTTGGGGAGACCAAAAAGTACCGATACCGCTACTCCCAGGACCTCTCCGGAGTGCGTTCTGACCAGGATTTCGAGGCGAATCCAGCGGTGGCGGCAAGGGCCTCCCAGGAGGCAGAAAAGGGGGAAGACGGGCGAAGGGTAGCGGTATGGGTGCCTTTTCCTCCTCTGACGGCTGCCGTCAGCTACATGATGCCGCCAAATAACCACGCGTCCGAAGTTTCTCTGCGTCGCATCCGTCTGCCGTGGCCAGCGCTCTAGCCGCGGTGCTCGGGTCGGGCGAAAGGGGGGGATAGCCA
The DNA here is from genome assembly GCA_963575745.1 of Prorocentrum cordatum. Classification (NCBI taxonomy): domain Eukaryota; class Dinophyceae; order Prorocentrales; family Prorocentraceae; genus Prorocentrum; species Prorocentrum cordatum. The sequence goes on along the minus strand of CAUYUJ010022630.1, from coordinate 1,791 downwards.
AGGGGGGGGGTTGAGAATCAGCTCACGTAGCTGATTTTCCCGGCGCCTCCTGGCGCCGGAGGCGCCCATGTATCGAGGAATGGGCCCGGCGGCGGGGCCGAAACTAGCTTTATGCAGCAGATTTCGCAACCCCCCCTTTCCCAATCCCCCCCTTTCGCCCGGCCCGACACTACACGGCTCACCAGGCCGTCGGCAGAAAAGGCACGAAACAGCCACGCATGCCACCAACAGGGGCGCTTAACTTCGAGCCTTGCGCCGCGCGACGCGCGAACGACCTCGTGCTCCCGCGCCGCTCCACAGGGGAGAGCAGGAGGACGAGGAGGCGTCGGAGCCCAGCCGCGAGGCACGAAGCGCGAATGACTTCGCGCCCTCGAGGGTTCGGGGAGACGTAAGACTCGGGCACGCGGGACTCGGGTTGGCCTGACGGCGCCATCACAAAAATTACGAGACCCAATCTGCAAGTTGACGCGAGCTCCCGCTGCAGGCATCCCACCGAAACTGGGCAGCCAAAATCCAAGACGCGCTCATCAGAACACGTCGGCAAGCCCGAGCTCCGGCTTGCCCGAGTCTTACGCTTCCCCGAAGGGTGCCCTCGCATCGACGGCCACGCGCATGGAGCTCCTCGGGGATGGACAGACCTCCCTTTCGTAAGACGTGGCTTAGTGAAAACGACCTCGGGCCAGAACCTGGCGGGCGCAAGCCTGGAAAAGGACGGCCGCGGCGCCCTCCCGAGAACCGAAAACGGACAATTCACTCATCGACGTGTCAGGGTAGGAGGTCTGCCCATCCCCGAGCTTCTCGGGAGCGGCCAAGAGGGGGGTGTCCAAGAGGGGGGGGTGCAAATCATGACCGGCGGCATGTGCGCGGCCCAGCGGGGGGGCCAGGGACGTAATGAAATAAGAAGAGGCGCCATGAAATCTGGGGAAATATCATGGCCCCCGCCATGATATCCACCCCCCCTAGTCATCACCCCCCTCTTTTCCGCCCCCGAGCTTCGCTGCCTCGCAGATCCGCCCGCGCGGCGCCGCGGAAGACACCCTCCTGGCGGACCGAGCTCGGGCACCGCGCGCGCCGCGCTCCGAGCGCCGCGCGCGAGAGGCGCCCGCCGGCGCAGCGGGCAGCTGTGCGCGCCACTCGTCTTGGCTCGGGGAGACGGGGGCTTCGGGCGGAGACGGGACCCTGGGGGGGGGGGGTACGAAATCTGCTGCGTGCAACTGGTTTCGGCCCCGCCGCTGGGCCCATTCCTCGATGCATGGGCGCCTCCCGGCGCCGGGAAAATCAGCTATAATTACGTGAGCTGATTCTCACCCCCCCCCCCCTTTGCTATCCCCCCCTGTCCCTACCCCCCCCTTTCGCTTTCGGCCCGAGCTCTGGACCCAGAGGCCCTCCCCCAGGAAGCAGCCTCTCCCCCCGGGGCGCCCTCGGAGGGCCCCCACCCGAAGGCGCCCTCGGGGAAGGCCCCGAGGCCCCGCGGGGGCGAGACGCCTCCGGGACGCGGACGCCCGCGACCCTCTCGACGCGCGGCCTCGAAGGTCCCGGCCGCTTCCCCGGACCTGCCCTCGCTCGGACGCCCATCCCCCGTGCATTGTCTGTGCTTCGTGCGTTTGCTTTTTTTGTTTTTTTGTAAAATAGCCCAGTATGCTCCTCGATGGCCCTCGCCGAGAAAAAATACACACGTCCGAGCGATGCCCGGAGGAGGCCGGCTGCCGCCCCGGCTCCATGCCTGGTGGCCCCGGGGCCCGACGACCGGCCCCACTGAGGCCGAGCTCGAGGACAGCCGCCTTGGAACAA
>CAUYUJ010022629.1:107500-120950 GCA_963575745.1 Prorocentrum cordatum | reverse complement strand
GGAGGAGGAGATGGAGGAGGAAGAAGGTGAGGAGGAAGAGGAGGAGGAGGAAGCGGAGGAGAAGGAGGGGAGGAGGAGGAGGAGGGAGAAGGAGGAGGAGGAGGAGGAGGAGGAGGAGGAGGAGGAGGAGGAGGAGGAGGAGGAGGAAGGGGAGGGATCTGTGGAGGGAGGAAGGGCACGTGTAGGGGATTGGTCGAAAGCGGACACTCGCAACTCAAGATGCGCGGGCGCACAAGCCGTGCGCTCTGGCATTGCTGTCACCACGAGTCCCGCACGCGGCAGGCTGTAGGGCAAGCGAGCACTCCTGCAAATCCTCTGCCCCATCATGCGAGGCTCGCACCCCTTAGGCCCCTATTGTCAAGGTGCATGCTTCTGACAGCTAACCCTGAAACAGGCTAACATGTCTCTCTTTCTGTCTCTTTGTCCCTCTTTCCCTCGCCTAGAAGAGGCTTCGACCCGAACTGGTCGGTCGTCCCGATCCGGTCCAGCCCGACGACGAGTAAGAAAATGGGGAGGGGAATTGACGGAGAAGGGGGGGGTGAGGAGGGAGGGTGAGGAGGCCAGGAGGAAGATCGCACTCCTCGCCCTTTGTACTCCACTCTACTTATCCCCTTGCCATTCCCTCTCACCTTCTTTCCGCGTCCGATCTCGGGCGGGGCTAGGACAAGAGTAAATCCGTTCCAGAGCGTTCCAGAACGCTCTCGGAGCGTTCCAGAACGATCAGAGGAGGCCGTGGCGCCCGAGACATCCTCCAGAGCCGCCAGATCTTAGAGATTCTTGATTTGTACTCACCCGGTTTGATCCTCGTCCTGGCTCCGTCTCAGACGAGGACGACGACGAAGACGACGGGAGGTGAGGAGGGAGGACGAGGGTGAGGAGTTCGGGTATGCGAAGGAGGAGGAGGCAGAAGGAGGAGGCAGAAGGAGGGGGATGAGGAGGGCCTCGTCCGATGTGATCCTCGTCGTGGCTTCGTCCTGCCCCCCCCTCCGCGCCCGAGCACCGCGCGGCAGAGGCTCGAGAAGGTGACCCTGCTGGGGAGCGGCAACTTCGGCAACGTGTTCCTGGCCAGGCCCGGCGCGGGGCGGGGCGGTGGCTCTCGTCCTCGTCGCCGTGCCGCTGGCGTGTCGGCGGTCGTCCCCGTCGACGTGTCGTGCCGTTTCTAATGCTTCGAACGTTCTTAATTGTTTAGGGGGGCCAAGATCCTTTCATTTCTAATTCTTCCATTCTGGGCCTCTTCCTGGCCACTAGGGGGCCAGGAGCAATTAGAAACGAACACAATTAGAAATGAGCACGGTTAGAATCAACGACGTGTACTCCTGCCACGGGGCTCCTCTTGCGCTGGTAAAAAGACAGTCGAAGGTTGATCGGCCTCCTACCCTGACACTCCGATTCGCGAGCTGGCCGTTGTCGGTTCGCGAGAGGGGGCGTCGCGGCCGTCATGTCTTGCGGGTCTGGGTCCGTCGGGTTCGGCCCTGGGCCGTTTTCACGAAAGGGTGGTTGACTCAAGGGAGGCTTGTCCACCGCCGAAGGAAGGGCTCTCGCCCTCTCCTCCCCATCCCGTTGTTCCTCCTCTGGTGGGCCTGTTCTCCACCACCACCACCACGAGCTGGAGGGGGGAGGCAGGTGGAGGACGAGGAGGAGGAGGAGGAGGAGGAGGAGGAGGAGGAGGAGGAGGAGGAGGAGGAGAGGGAAACAGGAGGGGGAGGAGGACACCCTCCCCCCTCCAACTTCTGCTAGTGGTGTTGGAAAACGCGCCCGTCATCCGCGTCCTCTCTGCCCCAGCATCACGTCGGGCCTCTCCCCCCACAGGGGGACTTTCTCGACGAGAAATAGCAGATGCCCCAACAATAGCCAAAGAATAGCCCAAAACTAGTCTGGGGACTATGTTTGGTGCATGTTTTGGCCTTGTTGGAGTAGTTTGGGTTTTTTTTGTGTTTTTTATATAAAAAACAAAAAAAAAACATGTCGTCGAACATTCCCCTGTAGGGGGGCAGGCCCAACATAACCCCAGCAGTGGAGGCTCCTGCCCGCCCGGGGCGCGCGGCGGCCCGGGGCTCGGGCTGCCGCGGGCCCCCGGGCGGGCAGGAGAGCGCAGCGCGCGCCGCGGAGGCAGGGGGAGGAGGGGGCGGGAGGGGGCACGAAGCGGCCCCGGGTTTTGTCCTCCCCCTCCTCCACCTCCTCCTCCCCTCTTCCTCCTCCACCTCCGCCTCCTCCTACCTCACTCTCCACCTTCTCCTCCTCCCTCCTCCTCCTCCTCTCCTCCTTCCCTCATCCTCCTTCCTCCTCCTCCCGTCCTCCTCCTACTCTTCCTCCTCCCTCTCCCTCCTCCTCCCTCTTCCCTCCTCCTCCCTCATCCCTCCTCCTCCTCCTCCTCCTCCCTCCTCCTCCTCTCTCCTCCTCCACGAAATTGTTTTCCTCTCCTCCTCCTCCTCCTCCTCCTCCTCCTCCTCCTCCTCCTCCTCCTCCGGCTGCTCGCGGTCCCGCGCCAATCGAAAAACATGCCCCCCGAGATAGCCCGAGCCCCCGTTTTGCTATCCCTGCAGCCGGCGAGGTGTGGGTGTGGGTGTGGGTGTGTTGGGTGTGTTGGGTGTGTTGGGTGTGTTGGGTGTGTTGGGTGTATCGTGTGTGTGTGTGTGTGTTGTGTGTGTCCTGTGTTGTTTGTGGTTTGTGTGTGTGTTGTTGTGTGTTGTTGTGTGTTTTGTGTGTGTGTTGTGTGTGTGTGTGTGTGTGTGTGTGGGTGTGTGTGGTGTGTGTGCTGTGGTGTGTGTGTGTGTTGGTGTGTGTGAGTGTGTGTGTGTGTGTGTGTTGTGTGTGTTGTGTGTGTGTGTGTTGTGGTGTGTGGTTGTAGTGTGTGTGTGTGTGTGTGTGTGTGTGTGTGTGGTGTTGGTGTGTGGTGTGTGTGTGTGTGTGTGTGTGTGTGGTGTGTGTGTGTTGTGTGGTGTGTGTGTGTGTGTGTGTGTGTGTGTGTGTGTGTGTGTGTGTGTGTGTGTGTGTGTGTGTGTGTGTGTGTGTGTGTGTGATGTTGTTCGGAGGTGCGCCGTGCGTGCGTGCGTGCGTGCGTGCGTGCGTGCGTGCGTGCGTGCTGCGTGGCGTGCGTGCTGCCGTGCGTAGCGTGCGTGCGTGCGTGCGTGCGTGCCGTGCGGCTGTGTGTGTGTGTGTGTGTGTGTGTGTGTGTGTGTGTGTGTGTGTGTGTGTGTGTGTGTGTGTGTGTGTGTGTGTGTGTGTGTGTGTTTGCTGGCCCCCCTTCGTCCTTCTTCGCCTGCCTCGCGAGGTATTCGAGGCTGCGCGTGGCTGCGTCCCTCGCCACGCCAAGCCCAAGTCGGGCCTGCCCCTCTGCAGGGGGAGCTGAAAAATAGTCAAAAATAGCCTGTGGACGATTCTTTGAATATCTTTGGATGTTTTGAATATGCTTGGGTGACTTGTGTTTTGTTTTTCGTTCAAAGTCCGCCTGTAGGGGGACATGCTCGACCTAACGCTAAGTGTTTAGGTTCTCAACCTTTTTCTGTCGATCTCATGGGGTGAGGCTCGCCCCTCCCTGGCGCAGGGAGTGTCTGGACGCCTTCTGGGAGAGAGAGCTCTGGATTGCAAGGGGGGGTGCGCGAGGCACCTCCGGCTGTCTCCCCCCTCCCAGGACGGGCGCCTCTTCGAGGCCAGGCTCCGCCGGCCTGGTTCTGCCAGCCCATAGCCAGCCCCCCTTTTCCGCCTTCCCCTTTTTCCTTTGCGAAATTCCCCAGTGTTCTCCATCCTCCCTCCTCCACCTCCTCCTCCTCCTCCTCCTCCTCCTCCTCCTCCTCCTCCTCCTCCTCCCCCTCCTCCTCCTCCTCCTCCTCCTCCTCCTCCTCCTCCTCCTCCTCCTCCTGGCTGCTCGGGCGCCCCGCGAGGAACCCCTCCACCAGGCAGCTCTACGCCCTGAAGCGGCTGTCCAAGGACGCCGCCCGGCGAGGGGCTGCCTCTGCCGCCGTCGCCCATCCGCTGCTGCTGCTGCCGCCGCGCGTCCTCCTGCCCCTCTCCGGGGGAAGCGAAGAGAGGAGCGGGAAGCGGGGGGCGAAGACTGGTACAACATCTACGTTTCCGCCGTCGGGGACGCCTGCCCCCAGGCGGCTGCAAAGTTTGCGCCCCCACGGTGCCACGCAGGGGTATCAACTCTCCAGCCGCCCTGGGGCAGCCACGCAGGGACATCGACTCTCCAGCCGCCCTGGGGCAGCGCCCCCGACGCAACAGTTTATGTCATGCCGTCCGTCGCCCGCTAAAAGACGAGGAGGAGCGGGCCACAGGAAGCGGGGTGGGGGAGGCGGCGGGGCAATGCCGCGCCTGTCCTCTGCCGGGGGTGTCGGCCACAGCGCGCCCCGAATCGGATGCGCCACGCCCAGGCCCAGGCTCAGGAGGGGGTCAGGGAGAAGGGGACAGGGGAGCAGTGGGAAAGGCAGGAGGAGGAGGAGGAGGAGGAGGAGGAGGAGGAGGAGGAGGAGGAGCGAAGGTGGAGCGGGGGGGAAGGGGAGGAGGAGCGAAAGCAGAGCCGGAGGAGCGACAGCAGAGCAGGGAGGAGGAGGCGCGAAGGGAGGAGCGGGAGAAGCCGGGCCTCCGGCCGGCGGGCGCTGCGTCGACGCGGGATTTCCCTCCCCCCCCCCGCGGAGATCCTGGCCCTCCATCGCCAGCGCCGGCCTTTCGACTCGAGGGGGGGCAGAGGAGCTCAGGAGGGGAAAAACACACACACACACACACACACACAGACACAATGAATCGTCGATGCCCCAGGACATCTGGGAAGATATGGGAAGTGGGGGGGGGAAGACAAAAACTTAGAACATATGGGAAAATATGGGGAATCTTTTTTTATGTGTGTGTTTATTTGCGTGTCCCAGGGCCCCTTCAGGAGCACGGGTCAGAGCGCCTGGGTCGGCGACGCGACGGGCCTCGCTCCCAGTGCCGGAGTCGCCTCGCTCCGTCGCCGGGTGCGGCGGCGCTGGCCTGACCTGTGGTCACCACCCGCCAAAACACCCCAGCCCAACCCGAAGGCCTCAATCTGCCCTCCATGTCCAGGGGGGGGGATCGGGGCACGTCGAAAAAACACACGTGGTCCCCCTACCCCCCCAACCCGAAATTCGGGTCAAGTTCGTGCCTTCGGGTTGGGTTGGGGTGGTCTGGCAGGTCGTCCTTTGGAGCATCCGCCGTGCCCGATCCGCGGATCTGGGGCCCCCGCGCCGGGCCCGCGTGCGAGAGCGGGCGCCGGTCGGCATGTGCCTTCGGGGCGCCCGCAGGTTTTGAGGGCGAGGCGTGCTGCGCTCCCCTGGCCCTCCCTGCCCTGGCACCCTGCCACCCTTCGAGGAGAAGCCTGACGCACAGAGGTCAGGAGAGGAAGAAGCACACAGACACACTTCATCCTCGATCCCTCAGGGAATATGGGAGAAGATGGTAAGGGGGGGGGGGAAGACCGAAACCCAGAACATATGGAAAAATATGGGGCATGCTTTTATTTGTGTGTGTGTGTTTATTTGTGTGTCCCAGGGCCCCTTCCAAAGGGTGGACGAGCATGCTTCAGCGAGAGCGTCGATGGGCCGGTGAGCTCGCCCGCGCCCGCGGCCACGGGGACTGCCCGCGGCCTGCGACTCGGAGCGGCCGACCGACCGAGCCTTGGGCCTCGCAGTCGGAGCCCCGGCGCGTCCCAGAGTGCGCCCTGTTGGGCGTTGCGTAATGGGGGGGTCATAAATGGGGGGGTGGCGAGGGTGGTCCGAAAAGGTACCCAAACGGTACCTAAACGAGCCCCCTGGGGCTCCAGAGGGGCCCGAAAGGGGCACGAAAGGGGACCGTTTCTGACCCCCCCATTTGTGACCCCCCCATTAAGCCACGCCCAACCCTGGCCACGGCTCAGGAGGGGCAGAAACACACGATCAGTCGTCGACTCCCTCGAGCATATGGGAAACATACATGGGCAGTGGGGGGGGCGACGACAGCCCAGAAAATATTGGAATCCTGGGGGAAGACGAAAGCCCCGAAAATATGGGGACTCCTGGGATTGGTGTGTATTTTTTTGTGTGTCCCTGGGCTCCTGCAGGGGCCCATTCACACGCAGATCATGGCCGGGGCTGCCCACGCCCACGGAGGCCCGACGCAGGAGGCGACCGCGGCGTCAGGCCCAGGTCCCCGACGTGGTGCTGCTGCCCGAAGTCGACCCAAGACAGAGCACACCCATTTTCTGAGGAAGTCCCTCCTCCTCCTCCTCCTCCTCCTCCTCCTCCTCCTCCTCCTCCTCCCTCCTCCTCCTCCTCCTCCTCCTCCTCGTCCCCTCGCTCGCCGCAGAAAAACCTGTGGCCGAACGAGATGTGTGTGGCATCGTGGTTTTAAGCCCATGAGTTGGCGCCCTGGCCCCAGACCTCCGGCTGCTCCAGGTTCTTCGACGCGTGGGCCCCAGATGTCTGCGCCATTTCCCTGGGGCCGGCTTTCCGTCCTGAGTGGTTTTTGTGTACGGCCCCGAGGCCCAGCGAGGGCCCCCGGAGGCCGAAATCAGCCCCAGACCGCACGCTCCCCTGTTTTTGTTGGAGCGTCGGATCTCTGGGGCTGCGGGGCTCTGCAGCAGCACTCGGGACACCGCGTGGCGGACGCCCCTGGCCCCCGACCGGCTTCCCGGCCCAGGAAGACAGCGCATTTCGTAGCTGTCCATGTGCCGCAGCCGTTCGCACGAAACTGGCATGGCTTCTGACCGAGTGCCCGTGCGTGGATCACAAGCAACGAGTGTTCTGACTTCTGCTGCGGTGCCTTCAGAGTGTCGACCCAGACTGCCCAGAACTCCGACTTCTCGATTTTTGGGAGACGCGGGCCCCCGACGTCCCGACCGCTTCCCCGGAACCGGTTGTTCATCCCGACTCGTTTTGTCGACGGTCCTGAGGCCCTGCGAGGGCCCGGAGAGGCCGAAAACGACGAACAATTTCCGTCTCGATTTTTCCGAGACGCCCGAGGTTTGGGTACCAATCTTGGTTCCAAACGCTTTCCGTAGCGCTTTCGTTTCGCACGACTCGCTGGAGTCCGGATGTCTTCAACACGGCGTCCCCGGGACACTTAATTCCCCCGAGGGTTGGCCTTTCGTCCCGGAGCGTTCTTCGAAGGCCCCAGGGCCCAGCGCGGATTGATCTAATGCGTTTGAGGTCTGGATTGCTCCAATGCGTTGGAGGTCTGGGTGCTGCTCCTTCTCCTTCTCCTCCTCCTCCTCCTCCTCCTCCTCCTCCTCCACCTTCCTCTCTCCTCCTCCTCCTCCTCCTCCTCCTCCGCCTCCTCCTCCTCCTCACCACCATCACCACCTTCCTCTCTCCTCCTCTCTCCTCTCTTATTTTTTTTCTCTCTTCCTCTCTCCACCTCTCTCCTCCTCTCTCCTCCTCTCACCTCCTTTCTCCTCCGCCTCCTCCTCCTCCTTGTTTGACGCTGCTCGAACTTAGGGTCGATGCCTGAAGCGTTAGTCACTGTGCAAACATAGGTCGCCGACGTAGACGAATCAACAAAGAAATTAGGCCGCGGACGGATGAGACAAGGCAAAGAAGAGTGGCCAACGAGGGCAGAGTATCCCAGTCCGCGGCGACAGGTGAGGAGAGGTATTAAACAACCAGCAAAACTGACCTGACAAGTAATCCAGAGGAGAGAGAAGGGAAATTGCGTGCATCCGGGCGGCTCCGACGGGCACCGTGGTGGATGCCGCTGGAGTCTGCCCCCATCCACCCAACCATTACCCATCCCACACCCCTCCCATAACCTGGTCCGGGCAAGCCGTGTCTTCTTCTCCTCCTCCTTTTCCTCCTCCTCCTCCTCCTCCTCTTCCCCCTTCTCTTCCTCATTCTCTTCCTCCTCTTCCTCGTCCTCCTCCTTCTCGTCCTCCTCCTCCTCCTCTCCTCCCTCCTCCTCCGCCTCCTCCTCCTCCTCCTCCTCCTCTCTCCTCCTCCTCCACCTCCTCCTCCTCCTCTCCTCCTCCTCCTCCTCCTCCTCCTCTCCTCCTCCCTCCGCCTACCTTCCTCCTCCTCGTTCCTCGCTCCTCTCTCCTCTCCTAGTTCCCGCCCCCCCCCACCCTCCCCCCGCCATGCGCGCCGCCCAGGGCTACGTGCAGAGCAGCGGGACGGCCCAGCAGGTGTGCTGGGAGCGGGACCTGATGACAATGCTGGACCGCCCCCGTCCTCACTCCTCGCCACCCCCTATGGTCCTTCTCGTGCGTGCCTCCCCCTCCTTCCTCCCCTCCTGATCTCCCCCTCCTCCTCATTGCTCCTCCTCCTCCTGCTCCAACTCCTCCTCCTCCTCCTCCTCCTCCTCCTCCTCCTCCTCCTCCTCCTCTTTCTCCGGCGCCCCCTCCTCCTGATCAGTATTGCTTTTCCTCTTGCACCCTTGGCTTCTACGCAGTACTCGGAGGATGGGGAAAAGGAGGATGATCAACACGGACCAAGAAGCACAAGCTCCTGTATCTTCGATCCTGCCCCCCATGTTCATAGCTACTTCTTGTCTCCCTTCCCGCCAAATCTCACAGACGACGGCCCCAGGACAGCCCCTTCGTTGTGAAGCTCGTCTCGACCTACAAGGACGCGCAGTTCGTCTACCTTCTGATGGAGGCAGGGGGCTACATGGCGAGTAGAGGGATTACAGGGATGAGAGAAAGAGGAGGAGGGTGACGATGAGGACGGGGAGGATGCGGATAATTCGCGTGTCGTATGCCTCCCTTGCTGGAGGCTGGCTGCGTGGCTGGAAGACATGGAAAGGGAAAGCAACCGAAGAAGACGTGCCCCCCAGAGGCCCAGGGGAGTGACGATCATGGGCAAGGGGGCGGGGGGGGGGAAGTGGACCATCTAGCAGATTGCGGCCTTTGCTCCACTCCAGGCTGTGCGTCTGGCGAAAGCGAGCCGAGCTTCGGGGGGGTGAGACAGATTCTCTTCGTGATGTCTGGGGGTCATCCCTGAAGCCGGGCCGTCGAGGCAGCTCCTCCCCCCCTCCTCCTCCCCCTTCCCCTCCTCCTCCTCCTCCTCCTCCTCCTCCCCCTCCTCCTCCTTCTCCTCCTCCTCTTCCTTCTCCTCCTCCTCCTCCTGCGCCTCCTCCTCCTGCTCCTCCTCCTCCTTCTCCTCCTCCAAGGTGTCGCCGAGCGCCTCCTCGGAGCACGCCCGCGGCCGGGCCTGTCACCCACATCCAGAGGCGAGGGCGGGGACGCCAGCGGGCGCCGAAGGAGAGTGGTCCGAGCCGCGAGCGGCCAGTCTGACGCCGGCCGAAGCGTGGAGTTTCTCGTGGGAAAGTGCAAGGCCGTGCTGTGGAGCAGCACTCTTCTTCTCCACGTCCTCCCCATGAAGTTACATTTTCGCGCGCGCGGGATGCGAGACTGCCGCGCCCGCATCCCATTCATGTATGTGGCAAGGAAGCTCTACGAGTTCCCGACGGTAACCAAGGTTGACGATCTCCAAGGCTGCCATGCGCCTCACGCACGGCAGCCCTGGAAATCGTGGGCGTGACCATGGGCGTTCGTCCTCAGGACCAACGCCCATGGCCACGGTTACGGTCGTCCAGGCACTTGGCGCCGCAGCGTTCAGGTGCCCCTCCGTCGCCTCGACCGCTCGCTTTTCAGCAGGTGCAAGTGAGCGGCGCAGAAAACTGGTTGTGTGTGTGTGTGTGCAAAGTCAGGGCCTTATCTTGGTCATCAACCTCGCCCTCTTCTTGGCGTGATCCACCGGAGAGCTCCCTTTCTCTCCCGTTTCTGCTCCTCGGTGCGCCGCTCGGGCTCCCCTCCGGCTCTCATCCTTCGCCCTTCGCCCCCCTTCTCTGTCCTTAGCCGCTCCCTGCTCCAATTGTCCGTCATTCGCCGCTTGGCCCCGGAGGTGGCCCTCGAGGCTTTGGCATCGGACCTCCTCTCCTCTCTTCTTCGCCCCCCCCCCCCCCCTGTGCGCGACTGTCCAAACCGTTGCGCCTCCCGCGAAAAATTCGCGAGAGTCCGGGCCCCCCGCGAGAAATTCGCGAGAGTCCCGCGAAAGATTCGCGTGAATCCTTCGCGCCGTGCACTGTCCTCTGAGGCGCCCCCCGGGCTACCTCGCCCCCGTGAAACCCCCCTGGGCGATTCGCGAGGGCTGTTCCCGCGCGAGACCACCCCGGGCGACTCGTGCAAGAACTGACCGGCGGAGACCCCCCCTGGGCGACCCCACCTCTCGGACCGACCCCCCCCCCTGGGGCGAGTCGGGCTGTCCTGGAGCCCCCCCGGGCGATCCAGGACCCCCGCGCCCTCCCAGGCGAGCGGGGGCGCCTACGGGAAAAAAATCCCGCCGAAGCTCCCCCTTTCGAGGGAACTTTGGCGGGGGCGATCCGCGCCGGGGCGGCAGTCGAACCCCCCCTGGCGATCGACCGCGGCAGATCCCTCCCACATGATATATAAAAAACACACACAAAAACACAAAACAACACAACACAACACATACAAAAACACAACACACATTTAAAACAAACACCGAAGCACATACAAAAACACAAAAACCACACACACACACACGCACGCACACAACAACGATTAAATTATGGCTCTGAATTTGCACACCGAAGTCTGGGGTCGACTGCGCGGGCATTCGTGCGTCAGCTCTCCGCGCAAAGTCTCGCGTGAGCGCCCTCTGCTCCACGCGGTGTGCCACGCCGGCGGCCCGCGTAAGCCGCGGCGTAAGGTCGCTGTACCTCATGTCGGAGCCGTTTCCTTTCGTAGCTCCGATGTTGTCACTAGCGCAGCCAAATGGTCTCAACGGCTTTGGGCTACATAATCTGTTCATATACAGGTTTGTTGTCTACACCTTGCTACCTCGCGGGGCGTCTTCGTCTCTTCGGTTGGAGATGTAGGCTTTCGGGCGATGATCCTCCCATGGGCCACGCAGCCCGTGCCTGGTCGCGACAAGCGAGCCATCGTGATTGGTTGTCTCTTTTCTTTCTGGCTTCCCCTGTTCTCCTGTGAGCCCCTTGCCCCCATCCTAGATCCCACGTGCATGGCACGCGTTGCGTACTCCCCAGCCCAGTTCCTTGTGTGTGTGTGTGCTCGCCTGTGCCGGACGGGCTCCGTGTGGCGTCCCTGTGTTGCCCAGCGATATGTCTGTTTTCGTGTGCGACGTCCGGCTCCCCGAGCTGCGAACTTTCGGGTTGCCACCTTGGGATTCCGCGTGCGTCTGCTTAATGGCATCGTCGTCAGCATCATCATTCAAGTCGTGCGCCTCCATCCGCGACTATGGAGGTAGAGTTCCAGACCAGGGGGCGCAGCACTCACTGCTCTTCCGGCGGGCACGTCGTCTCTAGATGGTGCTCAGTGGACCTGCTGGGTGGTGGTGGTGGTGGTGTTGCTGCTGGTATTGCTCCTCCTCCTCCTCCTGCCCCTCCTCCCCCTCCAACTCTCCTCCTCCTTCTCCTCCTCCTCCTCCTCCTCCTCCTCCTCCAGCTCCTTCTCCCTCTCCTCCTCCTCCTCCTGCTCCTCCTCCTCCTCCTCCTCCTCCTCCTCCTCCGCATCATCATCATCATCATCCACATCATCATCATCTACATCATCATCATCATCATCATCATCATCACAGCATCACATCATCATCAGCATCCTCCTCCTCCTCCTCCTCATCATCATCATCAAACATCATCATCCTCATCCTCATCCTCATTCTCAGCCTACATCCTCATCCCCCTCCTCATCCTCATCCCCCCACCTCCTCATCCCCCTCCTCCTCAACCTCTCCTCCTCCTCCTCATCATCCATCATCATCATCTTCAACATCATCATCATCATCATCAATCACATCATCATCATCATCATCATCATCATATCATTATCATTATCATTATCATCATCGTCATCATCACATCATCAATCAGCATCATCATCATCATCATCATCCTCATCCTCATCCTCCTTCCTCTCCCTCTTCCTCTCCTCTTCTTCCTTCCCCCTCCTCCTCCTCCTCCTCCTCCGCTTCCTCCTCCTTCCTCCTCCTCCACTCTCCTCCTCCCTCTCCATCTCTCCTCCTCCTCCTCCTCCTCCTCCTCCTCCTCCTCCTCCTCCTCCTCCTCCTCTCCTCCTCCCTCCTCCCTACCTCTTTCTCCTTCCTCGTTCCTCCCCTCTCCTCCCCCTCCTCCTCCTCCGCCTCCGCCTCCTCCTCCTCCACTCCTCCTCCTCCTTACTCCTCTCCTCCTCTCTCCAACCCTCTCCCCTCCTCCTTCCTCTTCCCTCGCTCCGTCCTTTCCTCCTCCTCTTCCTCCTCCTCCTCCTTTTCCTCCTCCTCCTCCTCACTCCACCTCCTCCTCCTCCTCCCTCTTCTTCTCCTCCTCCTCCTCCTCCTCATCCTCCTCATCCTCCTCCATTTTGGCGCAAGTCATTTTGGCCTGAGCTGGCACGAGTGAGGCGGTTTCTTCCCGTATCCCGAATTTCTCTTCTCACATTCTTGCCCCGTCCGCGGCCCTGTCCCCCGCTTCTGCACGGGATGGCTCGGAAAGCTACCCGTGAGCTCTTCCACGAGATGCAGCAGGTCAAGACTGAGCTGACAATTCTCCAGCAACAAGTACGGGTTTCAACCAGGGCGCGTCTCGTTCTGGACGCCCTCGTGGCCAAGCCCGAGACCCCCGACCCATCTGGCCAGTACGAAGACGTGAGCAGGGCGTCACTTCAGGGTGCAGTACGGAACATGGCTCGACGCGCCGAGCAGGTGGCGAGGAACCACACGTACGAAACGCCATTCGGCGGCGAGAACCCGTATTTCACCGAGCCCACTTTCTCCGAGATGAACGATATTCCCGTCGGTGCGGCCCCCCTCATAATGGAGATGAGCAGCGTGATGGACGACATCCCGCCCGAATCCTCGCCGAAGGAAGAGGACAGCTCGGGGCCCATCCTTGTCGAAGAAATCCTCTGCGACCCGTCCCCCGACTAGGGTATCTACATCGTCGCCACTGCGGAGCCCGTCCCTGACCTGACGGCCGACCTGCCCGCGCACAGGAGTATGGATGGAGATACGCTAAATCCGAACCTCATCCCTCCGCCGGCTCCACCGCCTGCTGAGGAAGCCCTGTCCGAAACGGCCTCGATCGAGGAGATGAAAGAGACGGAGTCGGACCCACCGAGTCAGTCAACGATCACTGCTGAGAGGATGTGCGAGGCCGACAAGGCGTGGGCGGCCTTGCTCCAGGACGCGGACCAGCGCGACTGGATTGCCATGTGTCTCAAGATCCAGCAGTTCCCTGAGTTCGCCCCGCGCGTACTCGTGCTCAAGCCGTACGTGCTCCAGGGTACCCAAATAGTTATGAACACGCCCTTAGAGAAGGACACTCATCTGCGCGAGCAGCTCTGCCAGCTCGAGGGCCACTCCCGTGCGCTGCAGGCGCGGGCTGTTGCTCTCGTTGATGACCCCTCGGTCAGGAAGGAAGCGGGACAACTGCTACGGGATGCCGAATCCATGGTCGAGGAGACCCGCCGCACAGTCCACGAGGCGAAGAA
>CAUYUJ010022629.1:87500-105000 GCA_963575745.1 Prorocentrum cordatum | reverse complement strand
AGGAGGAGAGGAGGAGGAGGGAGGAGAGGAAGGAGGGTGAGGGGGAGGGGGAGGCGGAGGGGGAGAGGAGGGAGGTGAGGAGGAGGAGGAGGAGAAGCAGGAGGAGGAGGAAGGCCGCGTTCGAGGAACCCTCAGGCCGCCAGGAACCAGTAACTAGGAGGAGGAGGAGGAGGAGGAGGAGGAGGAGAAGGAGGAGGAGGAGGAGGGAGGAGGAGGGAGCAGGAGGAGGAGCAGGAGGAGGAGGAGTAGGAGCAGGAGGAGGGGAAGAGGACTGGATGCTGATACTTATTATGTTGCCAAGCGCTGCTGCCGATGCAGCTGTCGGTGACGACTCCGCTGCTGCTGCGATTTCGCACCAGTGCTGCCGGTTCTACTGCAGCGCTGCTGTCGCCAGTGCTGCTGCTGCCGATGCAGCTGTCGGTGACGATTCCGCTGCTGCTGCTGCGCTTTCGCACTAGTGCTGCGGGTCCTACCGCGAGCGCTGCATCTGCCAGTGCGGCCAGCCCCGTCCTCAGCCCCAACAGACCGACCCTCGAACATCCGCCTCCGTACTGCGATAGAGGAGGAGGAGGAGGAGGAGGAGGAGGAGGAGGAGGAGGAGGAGGAGGAGGGAAAGAGGCGGTGGAGAAGGAGGAGGAGGAGGAGGAGGAGGAGGGTAAGAGGAGGAGGAGGAGGAGGAGGAGGAGGAGGAGGAGGAGGAAGCAGGGAAGAGGAAGGAGGAGGAAGCAAAAGGAGGAGGGAGGAGGGAGGAGGGAGGCTGACTGGCCAGGGTGGCCCATTGGGCGGCGTTCGCATCCTCGGGCACGGATGCTTTTAGTTCGGCCTGCCCGGGCAGGAGGAAGTCTCCCGAGACCGAGCATCTCCGCACCGACCACTGTGCCTCCATGCGGGCAGGTCCATGGCCACCTCTGGTGCCTGGAAAGCTGGCGATGGAGGGGGCAGCAACCGCCAGGGGTGGGATGGGCCGGCAGAGAGTCCGCATCTCAACTGCCGGGGCTTCGCCCTGTCCCCAAGCCCCCGCAGTCAGAACAGCGCGCCCGAAGCACCACTGCAGATAGGCGGACAGGGAGGGGAACGAAGACCCTCCCTGGGAACCTGAGGGACCTCCCAGCCCTGCCCATCCTGGCTGACGTCGCCTCCCGTTACCGCCACGTCCTTGCTAGAGAAACGGCCTTGCGGAGGGAGCGCGCCGCTGAAGGGAGGGAGGGAGGGAGGGAGGGAAGACGTCGTCGCAGCCGTCGTCCAGGACACCCCCAGCCTCGACTCATCGTGGCGAACTGAAAGGGAGAGGAGGAGGAGGAGGAGGAGGAGGAGGAGGAGGAGGAGGAGGAGGAGGAGGAGGAGGAGGAGGAGGAGGGAAACAGGAGGCGGGGGGCGAAGGGAGGCGAGGAGGCCGGACGAGTGGGGGAGTCCCAGCAGGGCCCAGCCCCGCCCGGCGATCACAGGCCCCAGGCCTCTGGCCAGTTTCTACCAAACAGAGGCCCGCAGGGAGGGAGGAAGGAAGGGAGGGAGGCAGGGAGGCAGGGAGGGAGGACGGGACGGAGGGAGAAGGGAGGAGGGAGGAGGGAGGAGGGAGGCGGGAGGAGGAAGAAGGGAGGAGGGAAGGGGGAAGGAGGGAGGGAGGGAGAAGGAAGAAGAAGGAGGAGGACGAAGAGGGATGAGGAGGAGGGAGGAGGAGGAGACCCTGACTGCCGCCGATATGATTATGTGCCAACCGCTTTCCCAACAATGTCCATGACCTTCCCCTCGAGGGGCAGCTCCGGCGCCCCGAGGAGCCCAGCTTCTGACCCCAAGGAAGGTCCCTGCCCTTCCCCTGGAGGGTGGTCCCTTCGCCCCGAGAGCCCACGCCTCCTCCTCCTCCTCCTCCTCCTCCTCCTCCTCCGCCTCCTCCGCCTTCTCCTCCTCCTCCTCCTCCTCCTCCTGCTCCTCTTCCTCCTCCTCCTCCTCCTCTTCGTCCTCCTCCTCGTCACGGGCCTTGCGGGGCCCGCGAGAGCGGCCTCCACGGGGCCGCCGAGATGACGCGGGGACACCGCCCCCGGAACATGGCACGTCGCTCGGGGCCCTCCTGGGCCCACACCGCCGAGAAGGTTTCGCTTGGTAGTTCGGAGAGCTCCAAACAATACACCACCACCAGCCCTGGCCAAGTCCATCCTGGGGCCCTGAACTGGTGTATAGACCTCCAGGCCTAGGCCAGGAGGGCCTGTACACCAGTCCAGGTCCCAGGATGGGCCTGGCCAGGACCTGTGGTGGCGTATTGTTTGAAGCTTTCCTATTAGAGTGCTGGTTTGTCTGACTCGGCATCGCTCGGACGTGTGCCTTTTTTTCTCGACGACGACCATCGAGGAGCCTTTTGGAACACCTTGCGAAACAAAAGGAATGGACGTCCGAGCGACGGCAAGCTGGCGGGATGCGGCATCGATTGTCGTCCCTTGTGCGCTACCGCCAGTCCGCTGTAAAGAAAAAAAGGGCCCCGAGCTCTGGACCGCTGCCTGGGGACATTTTTGTTCGCCCCGCACAGTTTGGTTGGCGGTCCCGGAGCCTACCCAGGACTCCCCGACGCCGAACACGAGGAACAGCATGTCGCCCTGATGTTTTTCAATGCGGCGGAGGTTTGGCGGGGACCTGGGCACCGGAGGTCCCTGCAGCCAGCAGTTGTGCTGCTGCCGAGCCTGAACGCGTCTGGCTCCGAGTGCTGCTGCTCCTGCTGGCGCGCCCTCGCGCGGCACGCCTGGCCCGAGCTGCCGTGTCTGCGGTCCTCAGCACCATCCGCTGATCCGATGTTGGTCCGCCCGCCTCCCCAGGAAGGTGCCGACCCCTCCCCGGGGGGGGTAAGCTTTTGCGTCCCCCACCCGTTTCTTGTGGCCCCGGAGGGCCCGAAGAGACTGCGGCATTGCGAGCACAGACCACGACCGGAGCCCCAGACCCGATCTCCCTGCTGCACTGCTCGAGCCAGATCGATACGTGGTGGCCCTGGGGGGAGCTGGGCGAAGCCGCCTGCAGTGCGACAAAGGACAAACAGTCCCCGGGTCTCAGGGGTCAGACAGGTCGCATCGTCGGGGGTTGTGGGCACGCGGAGCTCCTCTGCAGCCATGGCCGCCCGCTGCAGAAAGGCCCGCGTCCTGGCCTGGGATCGGGTCATTACTTTATGGAGGTGCGGGTGACCAGGAGGCAGGGAGGGAGGGAAGGATGAGGATAAGGAGGAGGAGAGAGGACGAGGAGGAGGAGAAGGAGGAGGAGGAGGAGGAGGGGAGTGGATGATGATGATGATGATG
Organism: Prorocentrum cordatum; assembly: GCA_963575745.1. Classification (NCBI taxonomy): domain Eukaryota; class Dinophyceae; order Prorocentrales; family Prorocentraceae; genus Prorocentrum; species Prorocentrum cordatum. The sequence goes on along the minus strand of CAUYUJ010022629.1, from coordinate 101,728 downwards.
ATGCTGATGATGATGATGATGATGATGCTGCTGCTGATGATGATGGTTCTTGATGATGATGATGATCTTGATCATGATTATGACCACGACGATAATGATGATGATGATGATAATGATGATGAGGATGATGGTGATGCTGATGATGACGATGACGATGATGATGATTATGATGATGATTATGATTATGATTATGATGATGATGGTGATGAGGATGATGATGACGATGAGGATGCTGATGACGATGATGATGCTGATGATGATGACGATCACGCTGATGATGAGTATGATGATGAAGATGCTGATGCTGATGCTGATGATGATGATGATGATGATGATGATGATGATGATGATGATGATGATGATGATGATGATGATGATGACGAGAAGGAGGAAGAGGAGGAGGAGGAGGAGGAAGAGGAGGAGGAGGAGGAGGAAGAGGAGGGGGAGGAGGAGGCGCGGGCTTGGCTTCGACGGGAGGGATCAGCTCGCAGCTGCGAGCGTCGGAAGGAGGAGGGGGAGGAGGAGGGGGAGGAGGAGCACGTAGAGAAGGAGGAGAAGGAAAGTGGAGGAGAGAGGGAGGAAGTTAGGAGGAGGAGGAAGTTGGGGAAGGGGAGGAAGTTGGGGAGGAGGAGGAGGAGGAGGAGGAGGAGGAGGAGGAGGAGGAGGAAAAGGAGGAGGTTTGTGGCACTCCTGACCCAAGCTGCCCGCCGTTACCCTCAGCCCTGCCACGCGGAGCTCCCCCCCCTGCAGCCATGGCCGCCCGCCGCAGCAGCTCCCGCGCCCTGGCCCCCTGCAGGGGTAACCTTCGGGGGGGAATCGGCTCAGGTCGGGTTCCGAGGCGGCGAGCGAGGATGGCGCCGCAGCGCCGATGCACCGGCGCTCCCGAGCCCGAGGTTCTCCACGCTGACGTCGCCGATGCATCGCCGACGCGTCGCCGATGCATCGCCGATGCATCGCCGATGCGTCGGTGATGCAGCCGACGATGCGGCGCGGTCCCCCGACCCTATCTTCGGCGGCGGGCGATGGGGGGGAAATGAGAAGGAGGCGGCCTCCTCGGAAGGTGGCGGGACTTCTTGGAAGCCCTCGCGCCTCCTGAGAAGCGTTGCTCTGTCTTCGGGGGCAGGCTTGCAGGAAGCCTCTCGGAAGGCGGGGGCACCTCCGAGCCCTCCGAAGAGGCCTTCTCCTCCTCACGTCCCACCCCCCCTCGATCGCCGCCGATTCCAGGTTGTCGCTTGCTGTCGTTGGTCATCGGCGGTGGTCCAGCCTCGTGGTTCTCGGGTTAAGTCGGGCCTGTCCCCCTACAGGGGGATTTTCGACGAAACATAAAAGTACCCCAAGCATGCCCCAAAAAGGTCCAAGAGTATTCATCAAAACTAGTCCCCAGATGATGTTTGGATGATTTCTGGGGTATTTTTAGGGGTATTTCTCATTTTTCGCCGAACATCCCCCTGTATCAGAGCCCCGAATTATCAGGGGTAACTCGGGTCAGGGCTAACTCGGGTTAGTTTTTCGGGAGTCCGAACCCGAGTTGCCCCGGACCCGACTTACCCCGGATAATTCGGGCGTCCAGAGCCCCGAATCGTCAGGGGTAATTCGGGTCAGGGCTAACTCGGGCTCCTTTCTCGGGAACTCAAACCCGCGTTACCCCGGACCCGAGTTATCCCGGATAACTCGGGCGCCCAACTGCAGGGGGACGGGCCCGACTTCCTTCTCGTGCCAGGGCTCTGCGCGTCGGGCCCCGCCGGCGGCCGCTCTCGGGGCGGGTCGGTGGGCCAAAGGCCCCCCGGAGAGCGGCGCGGCCGGGCGAGGCGCCGCCGCCGCGGAGAGTGCGGCCCGCGGCCGAGGGCCGCCGCCGAGGGCGTCCGAAGAGGCGAAGAACAGCCGTACCTCCTCCTCCTCCTCCTTCTGCTCCTCCTCCTCCTCCCTCCTCGTCCTCCTCCTCCTCCTCCTCCTCCTCCTCCCCCTCCTCCTCCTCCTCCTCCTCCTCCGACCTCGAGAGTTGCTGAGCCCCCTCTCGGAGGAGGAAAGGGCACCCTTAGGTCGGGCCTGTCCCCCTACAGGGGGATTCTCGACGGCAAAGAAGAAAGGTACCCCCCGAATGATCCAAAAACAGGCACAAAAATAGTCCGGGGACTATTTTTTGAGTATTTTGTTCGTTTTGGAGTGTTTTGGGGGTATTTTTTGTTTTTCGTCGAGAATCCCCCTGTAGGGGGACAGGCCCGACCTAAGGGTACCCATACCTCTGCCCCCTCGCCCGTTTTCCCCTCTTGGGGCCTGGGAGGCCCTCGTCGCCGCCGCTGGATTCGCCTCAAGATTTTGGCCAGAGCGCACCACGGGAGAGGCCCAGGGAGTAGCGGTATTGGTACTGTTTAGTTTACCCACCCTCGGCGTTTCCCCCCCCCGCCCGCAGTCAAAGTTCATAGTCAGGATACGCTGCCGCATCAAGGCTGCCCTTGCACTCCTGCTTCTTCGGCCAACCCCGAGCCAGTGTTGACGTTCAGGGAGCTCTAGAATGCAAGAGGGGGGACTTCCAAGGGTCCTGCATCCGTACCTTGCATCCTTGTTGCGGATCTTGAGTGTAGCGTTCAGACCTCAGGCTGGCCTAAGGCTTTGCTGCTGTTCTTGGGGCTTTGCTGTGCTCTTGCTCGCTCGCGAGCAGTTGCCGCGCGTGCGGCGCTGCACCGCCACTGCCGCGCCGTCCTGTGGTCTTGCCGCGCCCCTGCTCCGAACGCACACCGCTCGAGGCGGCCGAGCGCCGGGGAGCTCCACCCGACAGAATGCAGACCAAAAAAAAACGCGCCCCCTGCGGCTGGCCCCCCGCCAACGGTCAAGACGCTGAAGGAAGGGCCGCCTCGGGCTCGGCAGGGGCTTCGATCTCCAGGCCGCTCCTCCGATCGAGGTCAGGGGAAGGCCCGTCCGTGGCCGGGGCCCGCCGCGGCGAGAAGAGCCCCTCTGCGTGCCTCCTTCGGCGTTCCCCATGGCGGCACGATGGCTGGAAGGGTTGGTCGGATTTCGTCCGCGTTCGTCGCATGTGGACGAAGTCTGGACGAGCTCTGGGCGACAGGGTGACGAGGGGCGCTCGAACTCTGAAGGAAGTCCGGTCGACATCGCGTTGACGATGTGGCCGCGGAGGCCCACAGAGGCCCCCATGCAGGCTCACCTAACCCAGACATCCGACGTCTCGTTTTTTTTGAGACACGGGCCCCCGACCTCTCGACCCGTTCCTTGGGACCAGTTTCTCATCCTGAGTCGTTTTTCACAGTCTTGAGACCTGGGGAGGGCCCCCAGGGGAAGAAAAAATAGCGAAAGACCCTCCGCCGTGTTTTTTATCGAGGCCCGGTGGAGGGGCCCCAGAGGCCCAGGATAGCGACAAACCCTCCGTCTTGATTTCTTCGCGACTCGATGGGGCCTGGGAGCGCTGATGCCTGGGCCCAATCCCTGGGTTCCGCCCGAAATGTTTGACCGCTCAGAGGAGGGTGAAGCCAGGGGATACACCCCAACGGGGCTATTCTGGCGCACCCCCGACGAGGATGGACGCCCCCCCCTCGTATAGTCATCCCAGGGTTGGGACCCCAATTGTCTGATCCGTTTGGAAAACCTCACGTAGCCTGGGATAGGGGTCGGCACATCCCCTGTTACAGTCAACCCGCATAGTAAGGATGGGCAACCTTCCCAAGGGTACCCTCGCATCCTTGCCCCTTCGGCCCATCCCTGACCGCGCCCCGCTCGCAAAGTGTCGACATGGCCTTCCAAGGCCCCTGCATCCTCACCCCGCATCCTTCCGATACGCGTTGACTGTTAGTTGACGCCTCAGGCCTGCCTCGCGCTCGCCGCCGCCGCCGCGTGGGCGGGCTCCGCCGCCTTTGTGCCCGCGGCGGCCCGGAGCGCCGCCGCCGGCGCCGCCGTGGTCGCCGCGCTGCTGGGCCAGCAGGTGCAGCCGGCCCTCGCCAAGGACCGTCGGAGAGGGGGAGGCCAGACCTCCTGACGCCTGCCTGGCAGGCATTTTGTGCCAGGTCTCCTGGGACACGTAAGACAACGCTTGCACGGCTGCGCCAAAAGACCCTGCTCCTGGATCCCCGACCTCTGATGCCTTGGACAAGGGAACGCACACCGCCAGAGGCGGCGGAGAGCTTGAGAGAGACCACCTACCCAAACAAAAACGTGTGAGGGGCGTGTGCCGACATGCTTGCGGCGGTGGCATGCGGGCGGACCTCGGTGAAGCTTCCTACGGGTCCAAGAAACGTGTGATAGGGGCCTGCCGAGGTGGGCGCGGCGGTGGCGTGCGGGCCCTTCCACTGGGGCTTTCGGCGGGCGCTCTGCGTGGCCACGAAACGTGTGGGGGGTGCACGGACACAGGTGCGGGGGAGGCCGATGTTGATGGTGATGCTGGTGCTGATGCTTGTGCGGCTGACCGTGGTGATGATGATGCTGCTGTTGTAGTTGGTGGTGATGCTGATGATGACTATGACGAGGATGTTGGCGATTGTGATGTTGATGATGATGCTGATGATGGTTGTAAGGCTAGTGAAAGTGACGACGACGATGCTGATGGTGATGATGGTCATGATGATGCTGCTAATGATGATGGTGATTGTGATGGTGATGTTGATGGTGATGATGCTGATGATGATTATGACAGTTACGACGACGATGGTGATGGTGCTGATGCTGATGATGATGGTGGTGGTGATGATGATGCCGGCGATGATACGGGTGGTGAACATGATGATCGTGATGATGATGATGATGATGATGATGATGATGATGATGATGATGATGATGATGATGATGATGATGATGATGGTGATGGTGATGATGATGATGATGATGATGATGATGATGATGATGGTGATGCTGAGTATGATGTTGCTGCCGGTGATGATGATTATGATGATGATGACTAGTTTTATGATGATGATGCTGATGATGATGGTGATAATGAGGAGGAGGACGAGGATGATGATGATCGTGATGATAGTGATGATCACGATGATCATGACGATGACGATGAGGAGAGTGGAGGGGGGAGGGGGAAGAGGAAGAATGGAGTGTCGCGGGGCGCTGCGGATTCAGAACGAGTGCCCACCACTACAGGATGGTTGGGAAACACCAGATCCCCTCGCGTCATGAAGACATCACGACAGATGTGTTTTCTTGTTTGCTATTTTCGGCGTTTTGGGGCCCTCGCCAGGCCCCAGGACCGTAACAAAGCAGCTCAGGATGAGAAGCCGGTCCTGGGGAATGAGTCGTGACTTCCGGGGATCAACGTCGAGAAAAGTCAAGACTTTCGGGGGTCTGGGGGCGCATTGACAGGGATCAGCGCTGCCCAGCGTTCATGCCGAGCCGATCCGACTCTGTACCCGGCAGTCCGATGCGGCTCGTTGCTCGCGTGGCGCTGCTTTGCATCCTGGCGCGACCGATTCGCGCCGATGCGGCACAGTCCGATGCCTATTCCGATCTGCTCGTATCTAGTGATTCGGTGTTGACCGTGCCTGACTCTGACACGGGGGGATCGAGGTCGAGGATTAGGAGGAGGAGGAGGAGGAGGAGGAGGAGGAGGAGGAGGAGGAGGATGGGAGAAGGACTATTCTCCCCCACCCAGCACAGGATGGGAGGAGGGCTATCGAAGGCATCGGGGCTCGCAGCACCCGGCAATGTTCGCAGCTCGAGGCTCGAAGGAGGAGGAGGAGGAGGGGGAGGCGACCGAGGATCGCAGGGGAGGGGGAGCCGAGAAGTCCACGGATCCCCTCCGAGCCATCCCCTCTGGCCGGCCTGGGCCTGGGAGCTCTGCGGAGCGCGCCCTTGCAGGGCGTGCTGCAGCGGCCGCGGCGCCCGTTGCGGCCTCCCGCTGTGTCCCGTTCCGCTTTTGTCTTGGTCTTGGTTTCGTCTTAGAGTTTTGGAGCGGGGCGCATCGTGGATCAAGGAAGGAGAGCCCGAGGATCAAGGAGGAGGAGGAGGAGGTGGTCCATGTTCGGAGAGGAGCGGGGTCGAACGGTCGGAGAGAATTGCGAAGGAGGGCGAGGCGGACGAGGAGAAAGGGGGGGTCGAGGGTCGAGGTGAAAGAGGTGGGCTTGGAGATCGAGGAGGCGGGGGACGGACCCTCAGATCTGAGCGTTGATTTCTTTTCACACCAGACGTCTTCGGCCGACTTTGGGCCCCGAGACCATCACAGGTTCACCCGGCTCGAGAAGTGCCGCAGAAAGATTGGTTCTGGGGCTACGGTCGTGACTGGACTTTTGGCGATGCCGCAGCTGTTTGGCAACATCGGTTCTTAGGGGATCTGACGGGGTTAGGACGAGGATCAATCCATTCCAGAGCGTTCTGGAACGCTCTCAAAGCGTTGCGGAACGCTCTAAGAAGGCCATGGCGCGACATCCTCCAGAGCCGCTGAATCTCAAAGATCGCTTGCGATTTTTCTCCCCCAACCCCTGACTTTTCGACGAAAAACGAAGCTGGTCAGAAAAGGAGGGAAACCTCGGGATACACCCCAATGGGGCTTCGGACGCACCCCTATCGAGGATGGACGCCCCCAATCGAATATCCCAGGGTTGGGCCCAAATGTTTGTCGTCCACTCGAAGGCTCCACGAAGCCTATGCTAGGGGTCGACAGATCCCCCGTTATCCTCCAGAGCCGACGGATCTCAGAGAGTCCGTCCAGATTCACCGGACGGAAGTCTGTAGTTTTGCTCCCGCCCCCCCCTGTTTCTCTCGGCGGGGAACAATCTCGCTCCTTCTCCTCCTCCTTCCTCCTCCTCCTCCTCCTCCTCTTCCTCCTCCTCCTCCTCCTTCTCCCTCTCCTCCTCTACCCCCTCCACTTCCTCCTCCTCCTCCTTCTCCTCCTCCTCCTCCTCCTTCCCTCCCTCCTCCTCCCCCCCTCCCCCTCCTCCTGCTCCTTCTCCTCGTCATCCTGCTCCTCCTCGTGGTCATCATTGCAGTCGCCGTCGTCGCCGGGGGGGTCGACCAAATTCGTTTCCGTCACTGGAGGGGGGGGGGGAGAGGGGCGTTCTGAATCACTCCCGCGGCGATTCTCACCCGAGGCTGTCCTCGCCCTGGCTTCGCCCGGGAGAGGGGGACGGACGTCGACGCCCTGCGCGCGGGGCGGTCGCCTCTGCCTCCCGCTGCGCGTGCGGGGCGTGCCTCCGGGGGGCTCTCCGAGAGGGGCGCGGCCCTGCGCGCGCCCCCCCGCGGCACCTGGGCGGGGCGACCTGCTCGCAGGCAGCGCGGCATTTTGGTTGGCTCCTCCTCCTCCTCCTCCTCCTGCTCCTCCTCCCTCCTCCTCCTCTCCTCCTCCTCCTCCTCCTCCTCCTCCTCCTCCTCCTCCTCCTCCTCCTCTTCCTCCTCCTCCTCCTCCTCCGGCCCCGAGAAGGGATCCACCGACAAGGGTAGGGGAACAAAAGGTGGCATAAACACAATTATCCCGGCAAAGCAACCTAACAGCGATGTGTATAAGCATATTTGGAAGCATTCCCCTTGAGATTCAGGTGAGAATCCAGTTGTAGAATTCTGCTGTTCTCGCAGTCGGAGTCGCATTCGCAATGACAGTCGCAGTGGCAACGGCCTTAGGATCCAATGGAATCCTAAGGATTCCTATGGATTCCTAAGGCATCCTTAGGCATCCTTAGGAATCCATCGGAATCCGTAGGAATCCTTAGGAATCCTGATTCCTAGGGATTCCTGGGGATTCCTAAGGATTCCTAAGGATTCCTGAGGATGCTTAACTATGCCTACGGATTCCTAAGGATGCCTACGGATTCCTAAGGATTCCTAGGGATTCCTAAGGATTCCTATGGATTCCTACGGATGCTTCAGCCTGCCTCAGTTTCAGTCTCAGCCTCAGCCTGCCTCGGCTTGCCTCAGGCCTCAGCCTCAGCCTCAGCCTGCCTCGGCCTCAGCCTCAGCCTGCCTCAGCCTCAGCCTCAGCCTCAGCCTGCCTCGGCCTCAGCCTGCGTCAGCCTCAGCCTCAGCCTGCCTCGGCTTGCCTGAGCCTCAGCCTCAGCCTGCCTCGGCCTCAGCCTGCCTCGGGCTCAGCATGCCTCAGCCTCCCCTTCTCCCCCCCCCTTCCCCCCCCCTCCCCCCCATTCAGCCTCACTTTGTCTCAGCTTCGGCCTGCCTCGGCCTCATCCTCAGCCTCAGCCTCAGTCTCAGCCTCAGTCTGTCTCGGCCTGAGCCTGCCTCGGCCTCAGCCTCAGCCTGCCTCAATCTCAGCCTGCCTCAGCCTCAGCCTCAGCCTGTCTCAGCCTCAGCCTGCCTCAGCATCAGCCCCAGCCTCAGCCTCAGCCTGCCTCGGCTTGCCTTGGCCTCAGTCTCAGCCTGCCTCGGCCTCAGCCTCAGCCTCAGCCTGCCTCAGCCTCAGCCTCAGCCTGCCTCAGCCTCAGCCTGCATCAGCCTCAGCCTCAACCTGCCTCAGCCGCAGCTTGCCTCAGCCTCAGCCACAGCCTCAGCCTCAGCCTGCCTCAGCCACAGCCTCAGCCTCAGCCTGCCTCGGCTTGCCTCAGCCTCAGCCTCAGCCTGCCTCAGCCTCAGCGTCAGCCTCTCAGCCTCAGCCTGCATCAGCCTCAGCCTCAGCCTCAGCCTGTCTTAGCCTCAGTCTCAGCCTGCCTCAGCCTCAGCCTGCCTCAGCCTCAGCCTCAGCCTGCGTCGGCCTCAGCCTACGTCAGCCTCAGCCTCAGCCTGCCTCAGCCTCAACCTGCCTCAGCCTCAGCCTCGGCCTGCCTCGGCGTGCCTCAGCCTCATCCTCAGCCTGCCTCGGCCTCAGCCTGCCTCGGCCTCAGCCTGCCTCAGCCCGGGCATTCAAAATATGGCCCAGGACTGGTGTTCTGGGAGCACGAAGATCGCGAAGTGGCCCACAGTTGGCTCCGGGCATTCAAAATATGGTACAGGAATTGTGTTCTGGGAACACGAAGAACACGAAGTGGCCTACAGTTGGCTCCAGACATTCAAAATGTGGCCTGGGAATGGTGTTCTGGGAACACGCGTGGAACACGAAGTGGCCTACAGCTGACTCTGGGCATTCAAAATGTGGCCTGGGAATGGTGTTCTGGGAAGACGAAGAACACGAAGTGGCCTACAGTTGGGCTCCGGGCGTTCAAAATGTGGCCTGGGAATGGTGTTCTGGGAACACGAAGAACACGAAGTGGCCTACAGTTGGCTCCGGGCATTCAAAATGTGGCCTGGGAATGGTGTTCTGGGGAGTCCCCGGATCCTCCCTGGCACCCGCCCAGACCCCCCTGGGGAGTCCCGGGGAGTCCCCGGATTCTCCCCGGCACCCGCCCAGACCCCCCTGGGGAGTTTTCGCTGTTAGGTAAAAACTCGGAGGTCCGAGCCAGGGGCGGCGCCGGAGGCGCAGCCGGGGGGGCCCAGCGCCGATCCAGGAAATCCGCGCGGACCTCCGAGTTTTATGTTTTTGCCACTTTCTGTTCCCCTAAAGGGGGTGGTGCCACAGATCTGGTGCAGTCCATTCGTGGGGCTGCAGTAGATTTGGGGCGTGCCAATACATTCGGGCGCGCAGATGTCTTGCAAGGGGCCGCCGCGCGCAGTGCACGAGGTGCAGGGCAGTGCAGAGCAATGCTCGTGGGCAGTGGTGCAATGCACTTGCCCCGCACCTGCTGCACCAACCCCTTTCAGCTGGACCCCCTGTTGGGCCAACCAGCAGCATGCTGCAGCCATGGCGCTGACGTGCACGGGGCAGCCGAGCCCAGGGTCGAATCGATGAGTAGCGTCGGCGATCGAGATGGATCGGCTCGGCGGGAATCGGCAGACGCCGGGTCGGCGGAAATCCTGCAGGGCTCCTTTCGACTCCCCCGATGCGGTTCGGTTCGGTCCAGGTGGCTGCCGATTCCGGGTCGATTCGGATTGGGGTCTCGCTCCGGAGGCCGACTTCTCGGTGGAGGCCTGCTGGCCTGCCGATGTCCGCCGATTCGACGGCTCCCGGTTTGGCTACCGTTATGTCGGGCGTGTCCCCCCACAGTGGGATTTTCGACGAACAACGAAAAATACCCCAAACATACCCCCCCAAAGGCAAAACATACCCCAAACATAGTCCCAGACTACCTTTGGACTATTTGTTTGATTATTTTTGGGATATTTTTTATTTTTCGTCGAAGCGATCCATGTGGAGCACCGATCCGGCTTGCCGATTCGATTTGGGCTCTCCTGCGCTGGGCGGGGCGACCGCTCGCAGGCAGGGCAGCGTGCTACAGCCATGGCGCTCTCAAGTACACCCATGACAGCTCTATACGAAAGAGCATCTACTTCCCTGGACTCCAGATGCCGTTGAAGAGAATGAAGAGTCTGGGCTGGACCTCGGGTGTCTTCGTGGAGCTCCCTTTTCTCTTGCAGTGTTCGTAGATCTGGACCTGGACTATTGTTCGAGACTTGGCCTGAGAGTGTTTGGAATCTAAGCAGGGGTGTAAAGTTCAACTCGGGTGCGAAAGGTGGTCGGTGGTTCTTTGGGTCTGCTTGCGTTTTTCTCGGTTTTGCCGGGCAGCCCGTTCCTCAGGCTTCGGCACAGGGAGGGGCCGCTTCCAAAACGAGGGGCAACGACGAGGGAACGGCTCCAACAAGGGGCTTGGCCGTTCCTTAGAAATGAAAGCTTGAGTTTGTTTTCAAAGGGGCGTGGTTTCTTTCTTCCTTCTGGCACTACCGTGACTGTACAGCCAAGGCGCTGAATTACGGCGTGGGTGTTCGTTAAGGAATGTGCCCAGGCGGCTTCAGAGCTTGAATGGTTCCTTGTCTGATGAGGGTGACGATGAAATCCATGGCCAAGCCTCAGTTGGTGCTCCTCTGGCTTCCAGATCCTGGATTCTTTAGTGCCTTTTTCCAGTAATCTTGCCGACAGGACCATTTTAGTCTCAGGAGGTTGGAGCCGGCTGAGGGTCTGAGGTTGCCCAGCATTGGTTCCGGCCAGCAGCAGGAATGGGGGGGAAGAGGTTCGACGTTCTGCGGTGGGAAGCGTGTTTTTACTCTTCGGCCTCCGGGGGCCGTCTCCGGAACCCAGGACTGCCACAAGCTGATCCAGGATGAAACAGATTGCACAGTCGGGGCCCTGAAGAAGGAACCCTTTTCGTTGGGGAGGGGCTCCGCGTTCCTTAGTTGCTTCACAGTTTGCCTCGGGTTTTCCTTATGTTTTCGAAGGGAAATCGACGTTTAACCCATGGAAAAAAGGGGCCTCGTTCCTTATTTAGGGTTCCTTAGGTCAACGCCCCCCGACTGTAAAACATATTGCACCACATGGGCCCCGGGATGGGTTCGGGGACCGACTCTGAGCGGTCAGGCCCTCCTCCCCCCCCGGCGGGGCCCACCCAGCGCAAGACCGCCCGGCCGCCTCCAGAGGCCAGGACTGACGGGCCTGTTTTCCACCACCACCACCACCAGAAGTTGGAGGGGGGAAGGAGGTGGAGGACGGAGGAGGAGGAGGAGGAGGAGGAGGAGGAGGCGGAGGAGGAGGAGGAGGAGGAGGAGGAGGCGGAGGAGGAGGAGGAGGAGGCGGCGGAGGAGGAGGACCCCCTTCCCCTCCTGCTTCTGGTGGCGGCGATGGCAAACGCTCCCACGAATCAGCGTCCCCAATCTCCGGCGCCACCGACGACTGGAAGAGGGGACGCCGACGCTGACGCCGCGTCGGCGTCCCGAGGCTGCCCCCGCGAGGTGCAGCGCGGCCCCCGGGGAGACGCCGCCGCGCCGCGCCCCCCCCCCAAAATCACCACGCATGGGCTCCCGACCGCAGGCGCCGTGGCCGAGCCGCGCCCCGAGGCCGAGGCGCGCCGTGGCCTCTACCGAGGCCCTCCGCGGTGGGCTCGGCGTTGGAGCTCGCTGAGGGGCAGCGAACGCGATTTGTGTTTCTGGGGCGACGGGGGAGAGGGCAGTGCTGTTGTAGGGCAAGAGCAAGCTCGAGCAGCCCAATCGTCGGCAAGAGCAGACCTGAAATCAGAGCTTCTCGCGAAGGGCGGCTGTAAGGATTGCCGTTGACCGATCAAGCGCGCCCGCCGAGCATACGGGGATCTGGCCCTGGAAACAACGCTGCCCCCCCAGCGACCTTCAAGCTCGGCGTTGGATTTTAAGTCGGGTGTGCCCCTCGACAGGAGGGGCACTCAAAACTGAAAAAATAGCCAGGGGACGACGTTTCGACGGCTGTCGACGTGTGTTTGAATATGTTGTTGATGTTTTACGTTGTTCCTCGAAGGTCCGCCTGTAGGAGGACATGCCCGACCTAGGCGTTGGAGTTAGCTGGGGGGCTCATGAGGAACATTCAAACAGAAAACTAGTCTGGGGACGTCTTTTCGACTGCTTTGGACTGTGTTTGAGTGTTTTTTAATGTTTTGACATTTTGTCCTCGAAAGTCCGCCTGTGGGAGGAGGACATGCCCGAACTCAGCGTTGGAGCTGGCTGGGGGGCAGAGGTGGCGCACCACTCCTGGCCAGCAGGGCGGGGGGGAGCACAGAGGGCCCCCTCGTTGCCACGGCCGGGCGTGGCTCGAACGGCTGGGCCGCTCCGGCCCCGCGAGGGGGTTTGGCGGAGCAGTTTTGAGCGCGTGTGCCTTCATCCCCCTCCAGACCGATATGATCAGGGCTTCATCCCCAGGTCGCCTCCAGACTGAGCGCCCCTTACACTGTAGCGCGATGGCTGTACCACCCTGACATCCTTTCTGGATCCTCGATCGGTCGATCTCGATCTCCGATCCTCGCCCTTTCGCGAGGTGCATCGGACCGGGTGATTCACTGACTGGCTGACTGACTGATCGCACCCGTATGGTGGCCTTCATTCTCGGCCGCCACGTGCGCAACCAATGGCGCAGCCTGTAGCAGGCCGTCTTGTGGTCGGCCGCCGAGCTGTGGCACAACCCATGGCGCAGCGCGCATGCCATTGGTTGCGCAACCCATGGATCGCGCGGCCCGTGGCGCGCCACATGGGTGTCGCACGCCCTCTACAGGCCCACGCACGATGGATGCTCGCTGATCGGGCTGGTGGTGGGGCCCCAGCAGCGAGCGAACCTTTGATGCTGTTGTGTTGGGTCGTGCGGCCAAGGACGTGCTGCTGTCCGCGTCCGCGGACCCGAGCGAGCAGATCGCGGCGCCCATGATCGACACCTCGAATTTGGTGAAAGGCGTGCCATTCGCGGGGGAGAATGCCCCGCGGTACGCGCCCCAGACCACCGCATCCGAGGACGACCTGCTCTTCAGAGGCAACAATGGCATCAACGTGCTGGAGCTCTGGGCAGAAAAGCTTACGCCAGGGGCGCAGAGTACAGATAGATCAGAAGACTGCAATAGACTGGACCGGATTGGAGTGGGCCTATTCCGCTCTACTCCACTGCACTCCAGTCGACCCCACTCTGTTCTACCATCTACACGACTATACCCTGGTCGATTCTGTTCTAGTCGACCCTGCCCTATTATGTTCTACGCTGTTATATCACGTTATACTCCTATTCGACTCTACTCTGACCCTATTCTGCCGACTCCACTCGCGCACCTACCATACTCTGTTCTACTCTGCTCTACTCGACCCTAGTCGGCCCTACCCTACCCCATTCTAGTGTACTCTACTGGGTTGTGTTATACTCCGAGTCTGCTCGATCGGTTTAATCGGCCCTACTTTGCTCTACCCTGCCCACCCGAACCCGCTCGATTCTGCTTCACGCAGCCCTTACCCAACATTTCCTAATCTTACTCCACTCTACAAAACCCTCTGACCATCTGCTCTAACACACTACGTCCAATCTGCGCTACCCATCACGAGGCACTTTGCTATAATCGACCGTGCCACACCCTACTCTACCCTGATGTAATATATTGTACCATATTCTGCCCACACTCTACTCTGTTCTTACTCTACGCACGTCCACTCTATGCTATTGTCCTCAGCCCTACTTTACACTGTTCTGATTTACTCGACTCGTTGACTCTTCTCTGCCGTAATATGTTTAGACGATTGTACACACTTGATTCTAATATATACCCTACTACTCTACTATATAATCTTCTACCCTACTCTTCCCTACCATTACTCGACTCTGCTCTACTCTACTCGACTCCTACTGAACCCTCCTCTAACATGTACTCTATTTTACTCCATTCCGGTCTACTCCACTACCCTACTCGACCCTCCCCTACCCTACCTACCCTAACCTACTCTACGTTATTGTCTTCTACTCTACTTCCATCTACCCTACCCTTCTCTACTTTGCTCTAGTCCTACTCTACTCCTACTCTGCTCTCCTCGACTTTCTTCCG
>CAUYUJ010022629.1:0-82500 GCA_963575745.1 Prorocentrum cordatum | reverse complement strand
AGAGAGCGGCAGCGGCACCTCCTCTGCCTCCTCCTGCTGCTCCTCCTCCTCCTCCTCCTGCTCCTCCTCCTCCTCCTCCTATTCCTCCTCCTCCACCTCCTCCTTCTCCTCCTCCTTCTCCTCCTCCTCCTCCTCCTTCCCCTCCTCCTCCCCCTCGTCACCCCCTCCTCCCCCTCCTCCTCCTCTTCCTCCCCCTCCTCCTCCTCCTCCTCCTCCTCATCATCATCATCATCATCATCATCATCATCACTTCTCCTCCTCACGCCTCCTCCCTCCCTCCTCCTCCTCCTCCCCTCTTCCTCCTCCTCCTCCTCCTCCTCCTCCTCCTCCTCCTCCTCCTCCTCCTCCTCCTCTTCCTCCTCCTCCTCCTCCTCCCCTCCTCCTCCTCCTCCTCCTCCTCCTCCCCCTTGTCCCCCCCTCCTCCCCCTCCCCCCCGAGGAGTACGTGCGGGCGAAGAACGGCTGGGTGGGCCAGATGCAGTTCGACAGCCCTGCTGAGGACCCGCCGCCAGAGTCTGTGCCCACGCCCTGCGCGCTTCGGACCCGGGCCCCGGGACGCCCCGAGGAGCGGCGGAGCCGGAGGTTTGCCCGCTCCTGCGGGTCGGGAGCCTTGAGACGGGGGTCCATGCAGACGGGGGGCAGCCAAAGCGCCAGATCTTGCAGGATCCTGCAGAGCCCAGGGGCGCATTGACCCGGGCGTGGGCGTAGGATCTTGCAAGATCTTGCAGGATCCTTCGCATTGACCTGGGCTTGGGGGCAGGATCTTGCAGGATTCTGCAATGCCTGACTGACCCGGGTCTGGATTGACCCGGGTCAGAAGATCCCCGAACGGGCGGGGGAGCACACGGTCAAAAATCTTCTGAACGTGTTCGGACGGGGCCAAGACGAGGGCGAGTCCGTTCCAGAGCGTTCTGGAATGATGGGCCGATTTTCCACCACCACTACCATAGGTAGGAGAGGGAGGAGGAGAAGGAGGAGGAGAAGAAGGAGGAGGAGGAGAGGAGGAGGAGGAGGAGGAGGAGGAGGAGGAGGAGGAGGAGGAGGAGGAGGAGGACCTCCCCATCCTCCCATCTCCCCCCTCCTACATATGGTCGTGTTGGTGGAATACTGGCCCCTCAAGGAACGCTCTCAGAGCGTTCCGGGAACGCTCTGAGAAGGCCGTGGCGCCCGAGACATCCTCCAGAACCACCGGATCTCAGAGATTCTCGACTTATCATCGCCCTGATCTGTCCTCGTCCTGCCCTCGTCTCACGCGTCGCTCCGCCAGTTCCTGGCCTACCACGCTTCGGCGCGATGCGCGAACCACGCCCCCATGCTCCAAGCGGCAGCGTCCCGAGTCTCTCCGGGCCTCCCGCTTTGGCTTCCCCCGAGGGGGTCCGAGCAGCTGGGGCCGGGGAGGGTGGCGCCGCCCCGCCGCTGCATCGGCGCTGCGGAGCCCGATGTACTCCACGACGACGTCGCCGAGACGTCGCCGACGCATCGCCGATGCCTCGGTGATGCATCGACGATGCGGCGCGATCCTCCCTCCGACCCCATCGTCGGCGGCGAGCGAGGGGTGGAAATGAGAAGGAGAAGGCCTTCTCAGAAGGCGGCGGGACTCCTCCGAAGCTCTCGCGCCGCCTTCCGAAAAAGCAGTGCCCTCTGCCTTCGGGGAAGGCCCAGGGCGCTTCTCAGAAGAGTGGTTTCCCTCTGAGCCTTCTGAGGAGGCCTTCTCCTGCTCACTTCCCTCCCCCCGCTCGCCGCCAACATCTGCTCCGACCCCATCTGGGAGGCCTCTGTTCCCGCCACCCCCGCGAGGCAGGGCCTCCTCCCCCAACTCCTCCTCCTCCTGCTCCTCCTCCTCCTCCTCCTCCTCCTGCTCCTCCTCCTCCTCCTCCTCCTCCTCCTCCTCCTCCTCCTCCTCCTCCTCCTCCTCCTCCTCCCCCTCCTCCATCTCCTCCGCCTCCTCCTCCTCCTCCTCCTCCTGCTCCTCCTCCTCCTCCTGCTCCTCCTCCTCCTCCTCCTCCTCCTCCTCCTCCTCCGCCTGCCAGCTTCTGGAGCCGTGCCCCAGGGCGCCCCCTGGGCACGGTGAAAGGCAGCCTGCGAGGCCGTGTGGGGGGGAGGGGGGGGCAGGGGCGTGCCTCTGCCCTGGCGTGCCGCGGCGGAGCGGCCCCCTCCGGCACGCTGCGCCCCGCGAGCGGCTAGCGCGCCAGGGGAGGCGGAGGAGGAGGAGGAGGAGGAGGAGGAGGAGGAGGAGGAGGAGGAGGAGGAGGAGGAGGGGGCGCGGCCTGGCGGCGCGGCGAGGAGGCGTCGGCGAACAAGCTCCTGGAGAAGCTGCGCTGAGCTGGCAGGGGGGGGGCAGCCCTGCCGAGGGAGCAGGGCTCGAGGCGAGCGGTGTTCTCTTGTGGTGGGTGCTTTCGTGCGAGCCGTTCGCTCGCTGCGATGCCGCTCGCTTCGCAGCAGGGGCAGAACGAAGACAGAACGGGGGAAGGCGATCACCCCCACCAAACGACCCCAACCCAACCCGAAGGCCTCAATTTGCCCTCCACTTCCGGTTTGGGGGGTCGGGGAACATTTGAAAAAACAGATGGAACCCGTACCCCCCCCAAACCCGAGATTCTAGGGAAATTCGGGCCTTCGGGCTGGCAGGACAGCACGAGCACGGCACGCGCCGTTCGGCTCGAGCCCTGCGAGGGAGGCGGCCGCGACTTCGTGTGTTTTTTGTTGTGGTTCGGCGCCCTGCGCCCCGTGGGCTGCGGGGGGGAAAAGTGGGGCCAGCCTTAAGTCGGGCCTGTCCCTCTGGGGGGGGCAAGTGTCCCAAACACAGTAAGAGCATAGCGTATGTGTAGAGCACTGTTTGAGTAGTTTTTACGTCTTCGTCCAACAGCCGCCTGTAGGGGGACATGCCCGACTCAAGGCCAGCCCGGCCGACCTCCTCGGCCCAGGGTGCTCCACCTCGTGGCGCGGCCCCCGTCTCGGCGTGCCTCGTTGTCGATGGCCCCCCTTCCGCCTTTGAGTCCTCGTCCTCCCCCTCCTCCCTCCCCTCCTCCCCCCCCTCCTCCTCCCCCTCCTCCCCCCCTCCTCCCCCCTCCTCCCCCCCCTCCTCCTCTCCTTTCTCCTCCTCCTCGTCCTCCTCCTCCTCCCCTCTTCCTCCTCCTCCTCCTGGTGGGGAGGGGAGGGAGGAGGAGGAGGAGGAGGAGGAGGAGGAGGAGACCGCCATAGGCAGACTGCCCCCTCACCTTCCCCCCAGTGCATTCTCCGCGGGCCGCCCCGAGACCACCCTTCGTTCTCACCCCCGGTGCTGCTCCACCGTCTTCTCCTAGTCCCCCCCCCACCTCGTTCCGCCCCCTCCTTGCCCTCTTTCCCCCCTTCTCCCCTATTTGGTTTTTCTTTTCCCCCTTCTCCTCCCACAGCCCTCCAGCACACCATGCGACCCCGTGGACAGCCGAGGATCCTCTCTCTCAGAACTCCCCGTTCCTCCTCCCTCCATCCTCTTTCCTACTTCTGCCTCCAGTGGAGGAGGAGGGGGAGAAAGAGGAGAAGGGGTATGAGGGGGAGGGCGAGGAGGCGGAAGAGGAGGAGGAGAAGAGCGAGGGGGAGAGGGGGATGAAGGGGTGAGATGAGGAGAAACTTACCTGGTACCGCACTCAACGCTTTTCAAACGTGGGGCAGCTACATGTAGGACCGCTCAAAACCAACGAACATGATGGCAGACGCGCACTTCGCAGCCTACCAGGGAACCGCGAGGTCTCGGCAGGTCCGCGTGGACCTCCCTTCCGCTAGACCTCCCAGGAGCCCACGATCGCGGCGACAGTTGCGCGGTTCGCAAGCCCCGCAGGGAGCCGCGAGTTCTCGGCAGGTCCGCGTGGACCTCCACCCCGCTGGACTCTCCAGGATCCCACGAAAGTGGCGACAGTTGCTCGGTTCGCAGCCCCGCAGGGAGCTACGAGGTTTCAAAATGTCCACGTGAACCTCCACTCCGCTGGACCCCCCAGGAGCTCACGAAGGCTGCGAGCGCGGTTCGCAGCCCCGCAGGGCCCGCGAGGTCTCGACGAGAGAGAGGACGACTAAGCAGGAAAGAGAGAGGGCTGAAGGGAGGGGATGAAGGGGAGGCGGGGAGGAGGAAGGAGGGAGAAGGAGGATGTGGGGCCCGCACTGGTCTTTTCAAAACGAGAACCCAACCAAGGGAGGGTTGGGACAAAAATGGGTGAAGGAGGAAGGGTAGCCACAGACCCCCACATGACCTCCACGCGAGCAGCCCTCAACATAACCTACAGCATGCGTCCAAGAGATCCCAACACGGCTGTAGGTAACCACAGTGCTCTTTTGAACATATTTCGGTGAGGCCCACACCTTAAAACACCCCTGGGTTGTTCCTCAATCTTGATTTTCTGAGTTTTCTGTGTAGCAGGGCTGCATCCCGTGATTGACGCTTATGCCCATCGCAACGAGGCAAGAACAACCTCGCCTGCCCCCCCAACACCCATCCTCCTCCGCATCACTGGTTATCCTGCTTCTTCTCTTCATCCTCCTCCTCCTCCTCAACCTCCTCTTCCTCCTCTTCCTCCTTCTCCTTATCGTTTCCGTTCTCCACACCATCATCCTCATCGTCCCTCTTCCATCCCTCGTCCTTCCTCCTACCCCTCGTCGTCGTCCTTCACCCCCCGCCATTGCCACCGCCATCAGGAGGCATCGAGAACGCGCCTCAGGCGCCAAGACGCCCCCCAAGACAGCCGAATTCCCTAGCAAGACTGCCTCTGTTAGCTCACTACCCGCCAAGATCGCCCAGAGACGGCCCTAAAACATCCCCAGGCTGGCCCAATGACCCATCCATGCAGATCCCGAGGACCTTCCCACGACGGTTGCTCCAGGACCCGTCGCGATCCGAAAACCCTTTGCGCGGTCCCAAGTTCCTTAAAAGTGTCCCCCAAGAGTGTCCTAGAACCCCCCGAAGAAGTTTCTAGCACGGCCCGACGAAGGCCCTGAGAGGCAACGCGAGTTGCCGGGACTGATGGCGTGGCTTCTTCCTGCGTCCCATGCAATCTTCGACGGAGGGCAGACGATGAGATGCGGAGCAGTTGTGTGAGCAGTAGAGTACGGAACTCTGACATGATCGCGTCGTAAAAAATAACAGGACGGAAGATGTTCGGCTATTTTCGGCCCCAGGGGGCCCTTGTCGGGCCTCGGGACCGTCAAAAAATGATTCGGCACGAAAAACCCGATCCCGGGGAAAGGGTCGGAGGGACGTCATCCTGAACAAAAATCAGGGCGTCGCATGTCTGGGACATGATAATCAGCGGGAAGGCGGATATCGTTTTGACGAGGCAAGCACCTCGGATAGTCACTTCAGCACACGCGAAGCGCGCGTGCCCCCGAGCGCCCGCAACACAGAACGTGATCGCGCCTTTCTCCCTCATACTTTCCCCCTGCCCGTCCCTCTCTCCCCCTTCTCTGGCGCTTCCTTGCCGTCTCTGCTGTCCTCCGCGCCCCCCCTCATCCCTCCCCTCGTCCACCTCCTGCCCCCGCAGGTGTGCAGGCTCCCTGCGTCGCTCCAGCGCAGGCTGGCCGCTCCGGCCACTGCTGCGGAAGCACTGTCCGCGGGGGGCGCCTCCTTTCCCCCGCCCGGCTTCTGCGGCCGCCTCTTCCTCCCCCCCATCTCTCGCTGCTGGTGCATTCGCACGCCGCGCGCCCCCGGCTGCTGGAGCGCGCGGGCGGATCGCCTCTGCCGCGCTGCGACGGAAGACGTGTGCAGGTCCTGAGCTTGACTCCTCCTCCTCCTCCTCCTCCTCCTCCTCCTCCTCCTCCTCCTCCTCTTCCTCCTCCTCCTCCTCCTCCTCCTCCACCGTCCGAGGAGAAGAACCGACGAGACCGCCTCCCCCAAGAGAAGCACCACTTGCTGATGGAGCTGGTCGGGCTGGCGCGTAAGCCGCTGGCTGCCGCGGAGGGCCCGCCCGCGACCTCGAGCTGGCCACGAAGGCATGAGCCGAGGGGACGCGCGGAGGAGCAGGCGGGGCCTCCGCCGCGGGAGAGACAGGCGCCATCGGCGCCCAGGGAAGAGCTGCGGAAGAGCTCCTCCTCCTCCTCGTCGTCCTCCTCCTCCTCCCCCTCCTCCTCCTCCTCCTCCTCCTCCTCCTCCTCCTCCTCCTCTTTTTGATTTCTCCTCCTCCTCGCAGCCTCTCGTGCCATCTCTTCATGGCAGGCCGCAGGCGCCCCCATCCTCCGTGCCGCGGCCCCGCTCGGCAGGATGCTGTAGCCCCGGACGGGCTGAGCCTCCGGCATCACAGCTCGCTGCGGGGGGCCAGCCCCGACACGAGCTGGCCCTCCTTCCTCCAAGCTCTGTTTCCTCCAAGCTCTTCCTCCTCCTCCTGATGTTGACTCCTCCTCCTTTGCAGGCTCCTGATCTCGACTCTTCCTCCTCCTCGTCCTCCTCCCCCTCCTCCTCATCCTCATCCTCGTCCTCATCCTCATCACCCTCAGCCTCATCATTACCCTCCTTATCACCGTAATCACCACCACCATCATCATCACCATCACCAGCACCGTCATCCTATAGTCGTTACCATCATCATACCAAGAAGGATACCCGTCATCATGCGGTCAGGGTTCTCGGCTTGGCGTGTCGCAGCGCAAGTTTTGGCCATCCACGCTTCGGCGCAGCACGCTGGCCACGCCCCACTCCCGCAGCGTCAGCGTCCCTATCTCTGCCTGGCCTCCGACCCCGCTGAGCGGAGCGACGCGCCACACATCCGCTTGAAAGGCATAGCGTGTCGCCGGGATTGCCGCCGCAGCATGCTAGGCAACAGCTCCCGACGCTAAGCGTAGTCATATATTGTCATCGTCTTTTTCCTCATCATCATCACCACGAACATACTCATAATATGGATAATCGTCAGCATCAGCATCATCATCAGCAGCATTTACATACTAATCATCATCATCAGCAGTATCATCATCAGCAGCACCATCACATGATATGCATCATCAGTGTGATCCTTATCGTAATCATCGTCCCCATCGTGAACATCATCAGTACTTGCATCATCATCAACACCATCACCCCCCTAATTATCAACACCATCATCCCCATCACCATCATCAGCAACAGCAGCAGCAACATCAGCAGCATCGCCATCGTCATCGTCGTCATCCTCCACGTCAGCATCATCATCGTCACCAGCCATCATCCTCGTCATTGCCATCGTCGTCATCAGCATCGTCATCATCCCCGCGCCACCCCCGCCGCCGCGCCGCCCAGGACCAACCCCGGGGGTCCTCCGCCGTCTTCTACGCGGCCTGCATGGTGGCCGCCCTCGAGCACCTGCACGTGAGGAGCATCGTGTACCGGGACCCCGCGTTCGCGCGGGCGGGCTGGACGGCAGAGGGAGACAATTCTCGGGTTGGGAAGATGGAGTTGGGAGGGATGACCAGATCATCCGTATTATCGCGTATGTCGAGCGTGCTTATTGCACAGTCGTGCCCCGTATCTCCCCAACCCCATCCTCCCCACCCGATGGTTGTCGTTTTTTGGCAACGGGGGGCAACAAACGTGGGGGGGGTACCGAGAAGTGCACGAAAATGCCCTCCCTGACTTGCCTTACAGGGGGCTCTAAGCTAAGTGGCCCTAGCTGCCACCGCGGGCTCAAGAGGTGTGCGGAGGGTGTACGCTTCTTCACCCCATTGGTGGATGAGCAGGAGGCCGACGATATGAAGACGACGACGACGACGACGACGACGACGACGACGGCGGTCACGACGACGACGCTGACGCTTTCTTCACCCCGCGCCAACTGCCCCCGCGTCAACGAACACCCAAGCGTGGGGGGGAGTACCAGGGCGCGACGGGGGGGGAGCGGGATCGAGCGGGGGGGGGGGAGAGCCTGGACGGAAACAGGGGGCGGGCGATACTTGCGACGGGATCGAGGGGTGCAGGAAGATTGCCCTACAGGGCCCCTGGGCTCCCACCGCGGGCCCAAGAGGCGCACGGAAGGTGCACGCTTCTACACCTCACGCGTATTGCCCCCCCGCCCCCCTTCTCCTCTCCCTCTCCTGCTAAAGAACATCCGACGAGGGCGGGGGGGGGTAGACCCCTGTGGAAGTTGACGCGCGTCACTCCGGCCGGGGCATGGGAAGATGGCAGTCCTGACTTGTGGCGTCACGACCTGGGTCGAGACACGTCTTTCTTCAGGGTGCCGGGCCTCTTTTGGACTCTGGGCCCTGCAGCCCGCGATACACATCGGATCGGCAGTTGCGGGGAGACATCTAAAAATCTCGACGGATAAGGAAGGCAAGTTCGGCTCGTTCCCGCCATTTGGTTCTGACATCCTATCCCTCCCACCCATCCCTTCCCGTTGTTTGATTTTTACCTACCTGCCGACGGGTGTCATAACCGGCGTGGAACCTCCAATGGGGCCCCTGATCGTGTTAAACGCAATCTGAAAATGGTTGCTGTTCGCGTAGGAGGAAAGGGTGGTGGATGCGCACGAGGCCGACGATAGGACGACGGCGACCACGACCACGACCACGTCCACGACGATGACGACGACGACGACGAACACGGGGACGACAGCGGCCGCGACGACGACGACGCTGACGCTTTCTGCAGGACTTGAAGCCAGAGAACGTCCTGCTCGACACGGCAGGCGGCTCCCAGCCTCCGCCGCCCCTCCCCCCCGTCCGCTCTTTCCCCGCCGTCACGCGAGGACGGGGAGGAGGGGAGGAGGAGGAGGAGGAGGAGGAGGAGGAGGAGGAGGAGGAGGAGGAGGAGGAGTAGGAGGAGGAGGAGGAGGAAAAGGAGGATAGTTTTTGGTTGCTGCTCTGTTGTGGCTGTTTTCTGCTGGTCCCTGCAAGCTTCGGGGGACTCGGGGAGGAGGCAGGGGGGTCAGGGAAGAGAACGGGGGGGCAGGAGGGGAGGAGAAGGACGAGGAGGATGAGGGCAGTTTTTGGTTGCTGCTCTACTGCGTCTGTTTTCTGGTGTCCCCATGCAGACTTCGGTGGGCTTGGGGAGCAGGCAGGGGGGGGGCAGGGAAGAGGAGGGATAGGAGGAGGGGGGGGGAGGAGGAGGAGGAGGAGGAGGAGGAGGATGCGGAGGAGGAGGAGGAGGAGGAGGAGGAGGGTAAGGGTAAGGGTAAGGGTGCATGCGCCGAAGCGCGGCCGACAGGCCGACGGACGACCCGAAAGGAGGAGGAGGAGGAGGAGGAAGCCGGTCCCCCGCATGGGGCCGCCGGTCGCCGGACGCCGGACGCTGGTCGCCGGCCAGCCGGTCGCCGGTCGCCGGTCGCCGGCAGCCGGACAACAATTGGGCATCTCGGGTACCTCCCTGGGTACCTCGGGTGCCTCCTTGGGTACCTCGGGTACCACTCCCAATAAGCATGTGCATGACAACTATTGAGCACCTTGGGTATTGGGTCCCTCGGGTACCCCTCCCAATAAGCATGTGCATGACAACACTTGGGCACCTCGGGTACCTCCCTGGGTACCTCGGGTGCCTCCTTGGGTACCTCGGGTACCACTCCCAATAAGCATGTGCATGACAACTAAGCATGTGCATGACAGCCATTGGGCACCTCGGGTACCTCCCTGGGTACCTCGGGTGCCTCCTTGGGTCCCTCGGGTACCCCTCCCAATAAGCATGTGCATGACAACAATTGGGCACCTCGGGTACCTCCCTGGGTACCTCGGGTGCCTCCTTGGGTACCTCGGGTACCACTCCCAATAAGCATGTGCATGACAACTATTGAGCACCTTGGGTATTGGGTCCCTCGGGTACCCCTCCCAATAAGCATGTGCATGACAACACTTGGGCACCTCGGGTACCTCCCTGGGTACCTCGGGTGCCTCCTTGGGTACCTCGGGTACCACTCCCAATAAGCATGTGCATGACAACTATTGAGCACCTTGGGTATTGGGTCCCTCGGGTACCCCTCCCAATAAGCATGTGCATGACAACACTTGGGCACCTCGGGTACCTCCCTGGGTACCTCGGGTGCCTCCTTGGGTACCTCGGGTACCACTCCCAATAAGCATGTGCATGACAACTAAGCATGTGCATGACAGCCATTGGGCACCTCGGGTACCTCCCTGGGTACCTCGGGTGCCTCCTTTTGTCCCTCGGGTACCCCTCCCAGTAAGCATGTGCATGACAACACTTGGGCACCCCGGGTACCTCCCTGGGTACCTCGGGTGCTTCCTTGGGTACCTCGGGTACCACTCCCAATAAGCATGTGCATGACAACTATTGAGCACCTTGGGTATGGGGTCCCTCGGGTACCCCTCCCAATAAGCATGTGCATGACAACACTTGGGCACCTCGGGTACCTCCCTGGGTACCTGGGGTGCTTTCTTTGGTACCTCGGGTGCCACTCCCAAAAAGCATGTGCATGACAACTATTGGGCACCTTGGGTATTGGGTCCCTCAGGTACTCCTCCCAATAAGCATGTGCATGACAACACTTGGGCACCTCTGGTACCTCCCTGGGTACCTCGGGTGCCTCCTTGGGTACCTCGGGTACCACTCCCAAAAAACATGTGCATGACAACTAAGCGTGTGCATGATGGAGGAGGAGGAGGAGGAGGAGGAGGAGGAGGAGGAGGAGGAGGGGGAGGGGGAGGGGGAGGAGGAGGTGGAGGAGGAGGAGGAGGAGGCGGAGGACGAGAAGGAGGAGGAGGAGGAGGAGGAGGAGGAGGAGGAGGAGGAGGGAGGAGGAGGAGGAGGAGGATGTCCGTAGCGATTTTGGCTCAAGCCCGGAGTGCTTTGGCACAGGACCTGACCGTTTTGGCAAGGGGGAAGGACGGCCCCCCACCAGTGTCACCCCTCGTCCTTCGGTTAAACGAGGTGTTTTGCAATTCTTTCTTTCTCAGTGAGCTCCTGCGGGAGCAAAACGACGTTTTCGCCAGGTTCTCTCCTGGCCGCGGCTCGCAGATGGCGCAAGGTTTCCCTCGCGATCCTTGGGTGCGCAAGCCGTCTGGTGAGTCACGACAGTGGTACGCGGACCAGGGAGGGACTGGAGACAGCAAGGCCTCATGCCCGACTTGTGGCTGCAAGCAGAACAAGAAGCACGATTGGTTCTGCAAGCGCTACTTCCAGCTTTCGGCGTTTGTGGAGCCGTCCGCTCCACCAGCCGCCTCTGGCGCATGGGCCAGCCTGTCGCCTCTTGGCTCGATCCCAGCGCTGGGCGAGGGCGGCGCGGGCGGAGGCAAGCGTACTGGCCACCCCAAGGGCGCCATGGGCGGCAAGGTTGGCAAAGGCAAGGGCTTCGGCGGCGGCGAACTAGCTAGCCAGCATCCTGGGCTCAGCCCTCAAGGCCAGCTGGCCACGGGCCCGCCCCAGGGCAGCCGAGGGGACGGACCCGACGGCCAGCCGCGCATGCCAGGTCTCCAGCTCGGCGACTCGGGCTGGTTGTAGCGCTCGTCGGCGGGCTCATGGGCCAACTACGCCAAGGACGACATCCCAGCGCTGCAGGAGCTCCCAGTCAACTTTCGCCGGCTCGGAGACAGCTTCCACGCCGACATTACGACGGATGCGTCCGCCAGCTTCTGCATACCTCCATGCCAAAGCCCCTGTCTGTCGGCGCGCTGGCCGACTTCGAGGAGTGCCAGGGCAACTACCACAAGGCGGTGCGCAGGCTGGCCGAGCACGAACCGCATGCGGGCACGGCGGCAGAGGCTCCCGCCGACAGGCCCAGCCACGGCCTCAGCCTCGAGCGCCTGCTCGACGACCAGTCTTCCTTCGAAACCTTCGCAGGCGACGACCCCTTCCGCTTGGAGGCCGAGGGCGCGGAGTTGTCGGAGCTGGAGCGAGAGGAGGTGGCCCGCCGCAAGGCGGAGGTTGAGGAGACCATCGAGCGCGCGGTGGTGGAGTCCTTCGGCGCGGTCAAGCAGCACGCAAAGGAGTTGGTTGAGGAGCAGCGCGCCTTCCGCGCGCTCATGCAGGCCAAGAAGCAGAAGGCCGGCGACAGCGAGGAGACGTGCTGCGAGTCGGCGGGCGGTGCGCTTGCGCCTCCAGCAGCGCTTGCAGCGCCAGCAGCCCATCCCGCTGCTGCTGCATCTGCTCCCGCCGCTGGCGGGGCTCGAGCCCCCCGGCCCCTTCAGCTGCAGCCGCGGCGCAGGCCAACGACTCGGCAGCTGCATCGCAGGCGGAACGAAAGCCAGTCGAACCAGAGGGCCCTGCTGAGCATCGAAGGAGGTTCGACATGGCAACGCAGGCGGCGCGCCTAGCTGTGGACCCGACGCAGCCCCAGCAGGCTCTTGAGCATCATGCTGTGGCAGTCGCTAGAATCACCTGCCATGAGACCGCCGAGACCCCCCTCGGACGAAACCTTAGGTAGGCTAGTGTTCACAGAGCACTGGGACCGCCCAGCGGAACCCCCAGGGTGGGACTCGGCGCGAGCATGGCAGGGAGAGAGCGCCACATGTTCGGGGAATGGGTTGTCCCCCGATACTTGTACCGCGAGTGGGTCGAGTACCTACGCTTCAGGGGCTTCGCGACCAACAGCGACAGTCTCATTTCCCTTGTCACCATCGTTGTGCCACATGCGGAGTCGATGGATACTCTGGTCAAGACATCTCAACGTCGGTGGCAGGCAGCGTCTGCCCAGAGCTGACTGAGCAGCAAGTGGTCGACCGCGGCGCCCGCGCATCAAGTTACGCGCAGCCAGTCTCTACGTCGAGCGCAGTATCCCGCTATCCAGTCCAGTCGCCGTCGGCGGGAGCGGCGCAACCATCAGCCAATGCTACTACTTCCCTACCTAGGCTCTGCCTGGAAGGGTTCTCACTCTCTGGGCTTAGAGGGGCCGGGCAGTGGGAAGCGCCCCGGGCGGTTCCCCCAGTATCCGCCCCGCGGTTCCTGCAACTACGCCCCCTTAGCTTAGCGTTGCTTATCTCATCTTAGCTTAGCATGTTTCATCTCAGCTTAGCTTAGCTTCATCTTAGTTCAGGTTTATATTGTTTAGCTTACCTTCATCTTAGCATCGCTGAGCTTTAGCATCGCAGATCACAGCATAGCACTGCATAGCGTAGCATAGCATAGCGCAGCACAGCGTATCATAGCACAGCCCGTCATAGCACAGCATAGCGCAGCAAAGCATAGCATAGCATAGCGCAGCACAGCACAGCACAGCACAGCATAACACAGCGCAGCATATCATATCATAACATAGCAGAGCAGAGCATAGCATAGCAGCAAAGCAAAGGCAAAGCAACAGCAGCGACAGTAAAGCAAAGCACGAGCAACGCAAAGCAAAAGCAAAAGCAAAGCAAAGGAAAGGCAAAGCAAAAGCGATGGGCGACAGATGCCGAGCTAGCCTCGATGGCCGGACCGGAGCCCCCGCAAGCAGTGCCCTCCATAAGCATTTCGGCTCAAGCCCGGGGGCCCTGCCACACAGCCTCCCACGCTCATTGTAGCACGGGTGCAAGTCCTTACCTAGGCTCTGCCTAGAGGGTTAGCTTAGCTTTGCTTAGCTTAGCTTAGCATAGCGCAGCGATGCATTAGCATACTGTAGCATCGCATAGCATAGCCAAGCATAGCATAGCATAGCATAGCATAGCATAGCATAGCGCAGCATAGCATAGCATAGCATAGCATTGCATATCATAGCATAGCATAGCATAGCATAGCATAGCATAGCATAGCATAGCGCAGCTTAGCATAGCCTAGCATCGCTTAGCATAGCACAGCGCAACATGATCTATCATAGCTTAGCAAAGCGTAGCAGAGCCTAGCATAGCCTAGCACAGCGCAGCACATCATACCATAGCATAGTGTTGCCTAGCATAGCATAATAGCATAGCATAGCACATCATAGCGCAGCATAGCACGGCATAACACAACATATCATAACATAGCATAGCATAGCAACTAATGCTGGTTTCTTAGGGTTCTAACTTATAGGTCGGGTCGCACTGGGGTAATTGCTTTCCTACTTCCCAATCCATTTGCCGCCCGCGGGAGCGGCCTGTCCTTCGGCGACGTGCCGCAGTGCAACGATGGCCGCGTCTTCCACGTCAGCGCCGGCAGTTCCCGCAGTTCAGGTTGGCCATCGCCCGCGCCGCGAGGCTTGGGGCGCCCCCGAGCTGGCCGCCTGTCCGCGCGCCTCGCCCGCGCTGCCCACCATCCGTTCTTCGTCGCAGCCCAGGCGAGCGGTTTTCGATGCAGCCAGCTCATCCCCCTGGGGACCCTTCAAAACACACCTGAAGGACGAGGCCCTGGGCCCCATCGTTTTCCTCCAGGATTTCTGCTTCGGGGAGCCGCCGTGCGAAGGGGTCGACCAATTTGAAAACATTGGGCTGAGGGTCATCGTTAACCACCGGCGATGCCGCAGCGGGATGAGGCTGCAGTAGCGGCGCTGGCATCGCAGTCCGCCCACGCATCCCGATTTGCGCCCTCCCGCTTGTCCGCCCCCTCCCGCGGCCAGAAAGAGTTTGCTCAGCTTGGGTCAACGCGTTCGTCCCAGGTCCCAGGAAGAGCGGCTGCTTTCACGCTGTGCCCTGGCTGCGATGACCCGCTCGGCCTTGCCCCGTTCCAGATTTTAGAGCGAATTGGCGAGGCGATCCATCAGCTCCAGATCCCGTTCATCATTGGAGGAGATTGGAGCGCGCCCCCAGTCCCCCTTCCCAACGCAGGTTCCGTCGACCGCTTGGGTGGCACCATCCTCTATTCGCATCGACCAGCTTGTCGCAAATCGGATAATCAGTGGAGCACCATCGATTACTTTGGTTTCGAGAGGGTTCGGGGCCACCATGAGGCGCGGTGACCGCGACGATGCCAGCATTACTTCCACTCTCTTCGCGGCGTCCTTGGAGGTAGAGGGCAACCCCCTGAGGGCCGAAGTCAAAGTCCTGCACGGGCCCAAGCCGTTCCCCAAGGAGTACCTATTGGATATTTTCCCCCCTCCGTGCTGGACGGACCCCTGGTGACCGCGGAGGAGCTCGATCAGACCTATCGGGAGGTCTGCAAGCTTTCCGAGACAGAGCTCAAAGGCACCCATCAGGTCGACATCTGGGATCGATCTTACACTGGCAGGGCCTTGGGGCTCAGACTCAAGGGGGTTTCTGCAGTTCGCGCGCCAGGGGAAGATTGTCCAGTCTTGTCCTGGCGGAAGGGCCCGCCGAAAGATTGCTACCTAGTTCCTGGAGCTGGCGCACCTGGTTAGGAAGGGCCACCCCAGGGACCACCCCGAGATCCTCGCGCCGGGCTCCAACTTGCTCTCGGGTCTGAGCAAGCTCCGCGAGAATCCAGAGTGGAAGCGCTTGCGCCCGCATTTCCACCTCGGCTCCATAGACGCGGCAAGCTGCCGCAGTTCTCTGCCGCGGCCAAGCGCCAGGCCGAGCAGTTTGAAAGGCGCTTCCGCGCAAAGAGGGCCAAGCAGTGGCGGACCCGGGTGGCTAAATCCTTGGAGGGTGGAAGGGGGCCTGGCACATCGTGTAACCCAAAAGCCCTGCGGGTTCATCTCTGACAACCCAAAGGGCGGACCCCCGCCCAGCCTAAATGAGCAGATGAGCGACCTGGAGGGGGAACGGAGGAAAGTTTGGACGCCGGCCCCTCACGTCGCCAACCTGCCCGATCCCATCCAGTTCCTCAGCCAAGTCACCTCAGGTTCTGGAGAGGAGCCTCGGGCACAGGCCCCCCCTGAGGACATCCGCGCAGTCGCCAAGACCTTCAAGGCCCGCGCGGCGGTCGGCGCGGACCGCGCACGCCCGCGCGATCTTTTTGCGTTGCTCTCCGACGCAGCTTTGCAGTGCATGGCTGGTCTTTGGTTTCACATGGGGAAGCCAGGCCATGTCCCCGCCCCCATCCGCCACACCCTCCTCGCACTGATCCCTCGAGAACATGGGGGGCAGACGCCCTGACGGAACACTCCCTGCAATTATTCGCATTTTCGGTAGGCTCGCTCGGATCGAAGCTAAGAGAGGGGAGCTGGGACATCCTCGTCCGCACCTCTTTGGCAGCAAGGGCAGATCGTGCGAGCGGGCCATGTGGGGTCAACCGGTTCGTGCTGAGCACGCGCACATCTGTAAACATCAGTCGGCGCACGCCTAGTTGACATGTCGAAGTGCCATGAGAAGGCCCCTCACTACCTTGTGGCGCAGGCCGGGGTGAAGCACGGCTTTCGAGCGCACCGACTCATGTCCCGACTCACGCTATATCGAGGCAGGCGCTCGCTGCAGTTTGACATGCGAGTGTCCACTGGCATGTTCCTGGAGCAAGGGATTCTTGCGGGGTGCTCGTGTGCCACATCGCTCCTTTTCTGTTTCTTGATTGACGCGCTGGACGAAAAGGCGAGCCTACATCCCAGCATCTCCCTCTACATCGTCATAGATGACATCGCCATCAGGGCAGTGGGTATGCGCAAACACGTTATCCATATGTTGCTGGGGGCTACCAGGTTCATCTGTGTCCAGTTGGAGCCGCCGGGGTTCACCATGTCGCACGCGGAGGGCATCGTCGCGGGCTCTTCGGCCCAGGTCGTCCAAATCATCCGCATGGGCCTCATTGTGGGGCTTCAAGGGCTTGGCGGCCACGAAGAACTTGCGGGCGGACTTTGCTGGGGCTCTGGGGCGCTCTACTAGGGTCCAGCAGCGTCGGCGGCAGTCTCTTGCCCCGTGGTTCTCCAGGTTCAGCGGCCTCAAGTCAACGTTCTCGGACGCGCGCGGAGTCGTCGAGACTGGTGGGGCCTCTGTAGCCTTCTACGGGGCCCGGGTCACAGGCATGGTTCTCGCCCAGCTGGCCTCGCTCAGGGCCATCATAGGCAACGCGGCATTCGGCCCAGCCAGAGGCCGTTGCCGCACAACGCAATTCCTCTTCAATCAGGACCCGAAGCTGGACCCCACGTGCCAAGCCAATTTTCCGCTTGTAGGAATGTGGCACCCGGAGATTTAGCAGCAGTGGCACCTCAGGTCAATCCTCAGCACCTGCTGGAGGCACTACCAGTCCTCCAACTCAGCCGTCAAGTGGCCCAACGCCCTGGGCCCTACGGGGGCGGTCTTGGCCACCTTGCAACGCTTCGGTTTGGGATGGGAAGGAGTTCGACAAGTGGGACATCGGGGGCGGGATCTCGTTTGACCTATCCATTTTCGGTCGGCACACGGTGGCCGCCCTGATCGAGCAAGCCACGCACCGCCAGCAGCTGCACAACGTTTCAGTGCCAACAGCTGCTGGCCAGTTGAAGCCACCTCTGCTGTCAGTCATCCGCGAGGAGACCAGTCCTTTCGGACCAAAAAAAACCCTCGACGCGGCCATTTTCTTGAGCGGAGTGGTCGCAGGTGGTTACCCATGTCAGTTGCAGCTTTTCCTGGGCCGCAGAGTTGTCAACCCGTTTTGCCTCCTGTGTGGCCTCGCCGTGGGGGGCCCCAAGCACAGGCTGTATGACTGCCCTGGCTTTCACCTATCCCGTCGAGATCTGGACCTACGAAGTGTGTTTCGGGAAGGCGTAGGTAGGCCTGAGCAGGATTTACTTCATACCAGAGTCCTTTCCCCAGACCCTGGGGCCGATTGGCCCACGCTGTCTTCGGCCGCGTCCAGCACTGGCACATGCGGACCCCTTCTGGACGTTTGGGCCCTCGGCTTTGTATAGACGGGTGGGCTCGAGCAAGGTAGCCCCTTCTCGTCCAGGGCTGGATGGGTTGTTGTAAGCATGCAGGAAGTAGGAGGCCCTGCCGGCAAAATGTTTGGGCGTTTTACCCCATTCCCTCCAACGTGGTAATGGGGGGAGATATATGCCCTCATCATGTCCATCCGTTTAGCTGCCCTTGGCTTCCCTGTCGTTTACTCGGGCTACCAGGCTGTTTTCCATGTTTGGGCCGCGGGCCCCGACGTTGATCGATCGCGCGTTGCCTTTGCTGAGTTGTGGGGTGAGGTGTTTTCCAGGCCAGTGAGTTCGGGCTCGAGCTTACCCTGCTTAAGAAGATCAAGGCCCACCTTCCCTGGCAGACCTGCTCCAGGACTTATAGCGTACCGTTCTGGGTTTGATGTTGCCACATTCTGGCAGACAAGCTTGCGCAGCGAGGGGCCCAGGCGCGCGTGTCCAACCCGCAGCTGGTGCGAAGGCGCAAACATAGTCGCGACTCCATCCGTCTGGTTTGCAAGTTCAGTGGCGCCTTCGGTGAACACTTGTCTCATCATAACTCCCCCGACGTCCAGCGAGTCAGGAAGGCCCGCTGTCCGACGTTTGATGGCCTCCAGCGCGTCCCCGACCGTCAGGGCCACGTGAGGCAACGAGTTAGTAATGCTGGGAAGGCATTCGTCAGCACCCGCTGTGGAGGTCGTGGTCTGTCGGAGCGCGCTGCGCGTGCTATGCCATGCGCGGGCCTCCCCAAACTGGCCCGCCAGGCCCATAAGTCGCATCGGCTCTGGCTCATGGGTTCCTCCCTGGTGTGGTGCTCTACGTGTACTGCCTTTGAACTGCTGGGCTCCGCTTGCCCGGAGGTCCCTGCCACGGGAACCATCGCAACAAGGACGGAAAGAAATCCCTCTGACAGCTCAAGGAGGGGAAGGATCCGTCCACCAGCCGCGTGGTGGGCCGATCCTTCCGCCTCACCATCTCCTAATCTTCGACCCCTTTATACTTGAGCGTCGCTTTCCATCTGGAGGCAAACGTTCCGCAGCTTGAAGGAGCTTGAAGAAGGAGAAGGAGGAGGAGGAGGAGAAGGAGGAGGAGGAGGAGGACGCGGAGGATAGTCTCTGGTTGCTGTTCTGCTGTGGCTGTTTTCAGCTGGCCCATGCAAGCTTATTGGCTCGGGGAACAGGCAGGGGGAGGGTCATGGAAGAGAGGAGGAGGAGGGGAAGAGGAGGAGGAGGAGGAGGAGGAGGAGGAGGAGGAGGAGGGGGAAAAGGAGGAGGAGGGGGAGGAGGCGGAGGAGGAGGAGGGCAATTTTGGGTCGCTGCTCTGCTTTGGCCGTTTTCTGCTTGCCCCTGGAAGTTTCGGGGAGCTTGGGGAGCAGGCAGAGGGGGGGTCAGGGAAGAGAAGGAGGAGGAGGCGGAGGAGGAGGAGGAGGAGGAAGAGGAGAAAGAGGGGAGGAGGAGGACAGTTTTTGACTGCTGCTTTGCTTTCGCTGTGCTCAGCAGGCCCCTGCAAACTTCGGAGACTTGGGGGGCAGGCAGGGGGGGGGCTCAGGGAAGAGGAGGGCGGGGAGGAGGGCAGGAGGAGACGGAGGAGGAAAGTGTTTGGCTGTTGTTCTGTTGTGGCTGTTTTTCTGCTGGCCGTTGCAAGTTTCGGGGTGCTTTGGGAGCAGGCAGGCGGGGTGGGAAGAGGAAGAGGAGGGCAAGGAGGGCTGGGCCTCATACGTGCTCGCGTCTACAAAAATATCGACGGCATGTCTTTGTGGTCGTTCTCGGCCTCCGATGGCCTTCGGCGGGCCCCGGGACTGTCGAAGACCATCCTCGGCGGCGAGCCCAGGGGGGGAAGTGAGAAGGGGCGGACCTTCTCAGAAGGCTCGGAAGCCCCCAGGTCTTCAGCTTGACATTGCTAGGACATGTGCGCTGTTCCTCGGCGAGGACCATCGAGGAGAATGTTGGTTCATCTTGCGACAAACACACGCCCGAAACCGAAAAAAAAAACACAGGCAATCGACGTCCGAGCGATGGCGAGTCTGAGAAGTCTCCGGAGCCTTCCGCGACGGCGCAGAAGACTTCTCGCAAGGCCGGAGGGCTCCTGAGAAGCCCCGCCGCCTCCTGAGCAAAACGCCCTCTCCTTGTCGCTTCCCCCCTCGCTCGCCGCCGACCTCCGGGGTGAAAGACCGGCCTTGGGGAAACGATCGGGACTTCGGGGGACCCCGTGCCGAACAAAAAAACGAGTCATGGGGTGTCTGGGGCCGGGCAGCGGCTGAGAGGACGTCCCCCGCGGGGGCGCCCAGGCAGCCGCGGCGGGGCACGCACGCGGATGTCCCCGGGTGCCGGGCAGCCACGCGGCAAGCACCCGGCGCGCACCACCACCGCCCACCCGCACAGCGGCCGCCGAGATGTGTTCCAGAAGGTCGGTCGTGTCTGCCTGACGGGTGGCCAGGGCTGGACCTAAACGGTGTTTTTGGCGATTTCGTGGGCCGTTTTCGTTTCGACTTCGTTTTGAGGTAAAGGTGGAGTCGAGCCAAAAGCGAGGGAAAACGAGAACCAGACGAAAACGAAAAACACCGTTTAGTTTCAGCCCTGCCGGTGGCATCTCCGATCCAGGCCAGTGCAGTCGTGATTCTTGTGGCAGCGGGGGCCCCATGAAGTCTCGCTCACCTTACCTGGGGCCAGCGCGTTCGTCCCGAGCCGATGGTTGACTGTCGTGGGGCTCGGCGAGGGCTCCCCGAGGCCGAAACCGACGCAAAGCTTCCGTCCTGATTTGGTCAGGACGTTCCGGCCGCGCGCAGGGGGGGTACGGGGAGAGGGGGAGGGGGGAAGGCTTCTCAGAGGGAGGTTGCTTCTTAGGATTAAGTCGGGCCTGTCCCTCTACAGGAGGAATATTCAAAAATAGTCAAAAAAAGTCTGGGGACGACTTTTCGACTATTTTGAGCATCTTTGGGGTCTTTTTCCCAACCCTCCTTGGTTGGGTATTCGTTTTGAATAGAGCAGTGTGGTCTCCACTCCTTCCTCCTCCTCCCTCCCTCCCTCCCTGCCTCCTCCTGTCTTGCCTGCGGGGGGCTGCGATCTGTGAAACTGTCGCCATTTTCGAGGCCTGCTGGGGGGCCCAGCACAGTGAGGGCCCCGCGCGGATTCAAATTGGACCTCGCCATCCCTGGGGGGGCTGCGATCTGTGAAACTGTCGCCACTTTCGAGGCCTGCTGGGGGGCCCAGCATAGTGAGGGCCCCGCGCGGATTCAAATTAGACCTCGCCATCCCTGGGGGGCACCGCAGATTCAAATTAGACCTCGCCATCCCTGGGGGGGTGCGATCTGGGAAACTGTCGCCACTTTCGAGGCCTGCTGGGGGGCCCAGCATAGTGGGTACCCACCGCAGATTCAAATTAGACCTCGCCATCCCTGGGGGGCTGCGATCTGTGAAACTGCCGCCATTTTCGAGGCCTGCTGGGGGGCCCAGCACAGTGAGGGCCACGCGCGGATTCAAATTAGACCTCGCCATCCCTGGGGGGGCTGCGATCTGTGAAACTGTCGCCATTTTCGAGGCCTGCTGGGGGGCCCAGCACAGTGAGGGCCACGCGCAGATTCAAATTAGACCTCGCCATCCCTGGGGGGCTGCGATCTGTGAAACTGTCGCCACTTTCGAGGCCTGCTGGGGGGCCCAGCACAGTGAGGGCCCCGCGCAGATTCAAATTAGACCTCGCCATCCCTGGGGGGCTGCGATCTGTGAAACTGTCGCCACTTTCGAGGCCTGCTGGGGGGCCCAGCACAGTGGGCCACGCGCGGATTCAAATTAGACCTCGCCATCCCTGGGGGGCTGCGATCTGTGAAACTGTCGCCACTTTCGAGGCCTGCTGGGGGGCCCAGCACAGTGACGCCACGCGCGGACCCAAATTAGACCTCGCCATCCCTGGGGGGCTGCGATCTGTGAAACTGTCGCCACTTTCGAGGCCTGCTGGGGGGCCCAGCACAGTGACGCCACGCGCGGACTCAAATTAGACCTCGCCATCCCTGGGGGGCTGCGATCTGTGAAACTGTCGCCACTTTCGAGGCCTGCTGGGGGGCCCAGCACAGTGACGCCACGGGCGGATTCAAATTAGACCTCGCCATCCCTGGGGGGCTGCGATCTGTGAAACTGTCGCCACTTTCGAGGCCTGCTGGGGGGCCCAGCACAGTGAGGGCCACGGCGGATTCAAATTAGACCTCGCCATCCCTGGGGGGCTGCGATCTGTGAAACTGTCGCCACTTTCGAGGCCTGCTGGGGGGCCCAGCACAGTGACGCCACGGGCGGACCCAAATTAGACCTCGCCATCCCTGGGGGGCTGCGATCTGTGAAACTGTCGCCACTTTCGAGGCCTGCTGGGGGGCCCAGCACAGTGACGCCACGGCGGACCCAAATTAGACCTCGCCATCCCTGGGGGGCTGCGATCTGTGAAACTGTCGCCACTTTCGAGGCCTGCTGGGGGGCCCAGCACAGTGACGCCACGCGCGGACCCAAATTAGACCTCGCCATCCCTGGGGGGCTGCGATCTGTGAAACTGTCGCCACTTTCGAGGCCTGCTGGGGGGCCCAGCACAGTGACGCCACGCGCGGACCCAAATTAGACCTCGCCATCCCTGGGGGGCTGCGATCTGTGAAACTGTCGCCACTTTCGAGGCCTGCTGGGGGGCCCAGCACAGTGACGCCACGCGCGGACCCAAATTAGACCTCGCCATCCCTGGGGGGCTGCGATCTGAGATCCCCGCTTTCGAAGTGGCTAGGGTTGCTCAGGGATTGTAACTAATCAGCTTTATCTAGTCCTTGTCCTGTAGCCAGTGTCCTGCGAGTCTCCCGAATTCCGTCCGCAGACATATGTAACCTTCGCTCCGTCATTTCCCCCCTTATAAAGTGTCCTAAACTATTTGCGCCCCGCGTTTGCGCAGGGGTTGGGTACGTCGCCAGGGTAATTTGCAATGTTTTATTTTTCGCCCACAAGCCCGCTGCAGGAGGGCATGTCCGACTTAATCTTGGGAGGCGCGAGCCTCGCCTGCAGATGCAGGGTCGGCGCCTTCTGAGAAGCAGCCTCGTTCTAAGAGGCATTCGCCCTCCCCCCACGCAAGCCCCCCCCGCGTGGTTCGGGGGTGGACAGAACCCCCAACAGTGACACGTCGATTAGTGAATTGTCCGTTTTCGGTTCTCGAGAGGGCGCCGTGGCCGTTATTTTCCAGGCCTGCGCCCGCAAGGTTTGGGCCTCAAGTCGTTTTCACTAAACCACGTTTTACTAAAGGGAGGTCTGTCCATCCCCGACTGGTGCGCGCGGCCAGAAGACCTAGGATTGCGGATGGCATGGCAATGGACATTCTAACAGTCCTATCGTTGAATGAAACATGTGTTGAACATGTGTGAAACATGTCCTAAACATGTTGCAAACATGTTTTACATATGTGAAACATGTGTTGAGACATGTTTTAGACATCTGGAAATTATTTGGCAGCCTGCTTCCTCTCCATTAAACCCTCTCCACAAGGCTAGGACTAAGTCGGGCGTGTCTCAAAAATCGTCAAGAAATGGTCTGGGGACGATGTTTTCAACATACTATTGGCTATTCGGGAGTACTTTTTGAGTTTTTTTTAGTTCTCGGCCAAAATCCGCCTGTAGGGGGACACGACCGACCTAAGGCTAGGACGAGGATCGATCCGTTCCAGAACGTTCCGGAACGCTTTCAGAGCGTTCCGGAACCCTCTGAGAAGGCCGCGGCGCCCGAGACATCTTCCTGAGCCGCCCGATCCCAGAGATTCTCGATTCTATCCTTACCCGATGTTATCCTCGTCCTGGCTTCGCCTTACTTGGGGGTCCGGGTGGGCATCGCGGCCCACGCGGCCCTGCGCCAGGCCAGAGCCTTTCTGGTGCTCGCAGGGCCCGCCCCGCCGGCGCCCAGGAGGGGCGCCCAGCTGGCCTCGCGGCATCGCCGGGCTCCGAGCTCTCGAGGGCCTTCTCGGCAGCTCCCTGGAGGCCAGGAGGAGAAGAACGAGGAACTGCAACAGGAGGACTGCAGATCCTCTCGACATGGCGTTTGGCGGGACGGGTGTCACAAGGAGAAGCGTTGCCAGATGTTACTGCTTCCGCATCCTGATCGTAGATCGCTCGCGCACTGCTGCCATCTGGGGCCCATGAACCGACGAGCCCCACAGGCGAAAGCAGTCTCAACGCAGTGGAGGTCTTCTGCACCTGGAGATTGCCACGTCCGAGCAAGGGAGGAGTTCCTCCACGGTTTCGTCTGGGGTCCTTCTGGGGCCATTTGAGGAGGCGGCGCCCCTCGGCGCAGCCCGGCGGAAACCCGGCCCTCTTGCCAAGACCGCCAGGGTGCGCGGACGCCCTTTCCCCTTTGTTTTTTGGGTGCGCCTGGGAAAATGCAGGCCTCCCCCTTCTCCTCCTCCTCCTCCTCCTCTTCCTCCTTCTCCTCCTCTTCCTCCTCCTAGGTCCTAGGTGTCAAAGGGGCCGTGCTTGCCCCTTTCCCCCAGCGGGGCGCCCGCCGCGTGCGATAGGCCCCTGCGCTTTCGTGGCCTGGCGGCTGCGGTGCTGCTGCCGCCCCCAGGAGGCGGTTCCTGCGGCGCTGCGGCACGACGCGAGGGAGGACCCCCTCCCCAGCCTGGCATAGGCGTCTTCGGCGGCGGCGGTCATCGGCTAGACGGCTGCAACAGCTGGAGGCGGCTCACACTTCGCTCGCTATACATCACGGCCACAGTTCGTGGATGTCGACGCGAGGGCGCAAGGATGACAGCAATAAGCAGATGGATCCTCGCTGGAGCTGTGTGGCTACTCGTCAATGCGGCTATACGAGGACCTACGCATCCAACCAGCGATGTTATCGATGCGGCAGGGACCGCGCGGGCAAGCCTCCCCCTGATGGCCCGCCCGAGCGGCGTCCCGCTCGCTCCCCCGCGCTTCCGCGGCGCACCCGTCCGTCCAGCCGCCCCAGGGAGCAAGCAGGCCAAGGACCGCGGGGGGGGCGACGAGGAGCCTGTCGAGGAGCTCCCAGTTGCCGCCTCCGATGCTGTGGCTCGTGCCCGCAAGGCGCTCGGCGCGCTCCGCCGCTTGGGCCTGGAGGACGGCAGCCCCCTCCTCGCGACGGCCAAGAAGGAACTCCAGGAGGCAGAGGCGGCCGAGTTGGCTACCAGGACACCAGACGACCTCCTTCGACGGGCCTTGGATCGGCAGTCTCAGCGGAGCCGCGACGTCACGGAGCTTCGCGTGCAGGTGGCAGAGTTCAAAGTACAGTTCGACGCGAAGACTGCCGAGCTTGAGGCCGCCACAGCTGAGTTGGCCATCGTGGATTCTGCGGTGGCTACGGCACGAGCAGCGATTCTCGCAACAGGAGCTCGACCTGACGCGCTCGCCAGCGGGGGTCGCGATGTTGATGATGCTGTCGCTCGCCTGGGGCACATCGTCAACAGCGCCACCACGGTCTCTGCAGGGAACGAGGGGACCTACCTCGAGTCGTTCAGCAAGCGCTACAAGGAGCTGTGCCAGATCATCGCGCAGCAGCGTCAGGGAGCGGCGGCCCCGCGCGCAGCAGGCTCAGCAGCAACCATGGCAGCATCGCCCGTTACCTCACATCCTTGGTACGCAGCAGTCCCCAGCGAGGATAGGGATCGGGAGACGACCGCAGGCAGCTAGTCTGATACTGATCTTCATCTTGGTTCCGTGCCCTGTGCACGAGGGCCACCAGCTCTACATCATGCCGCGCCAGCGTCAGGATGGCACTATACGTTTCCTGGCCCCGGCTACGGCCGCGCCCTATGCCTATGACAGCCACCGCGCTCGGGCTGCGAGGAACCATGGCAATGCAGTTTTGATTGGATGTGCTGACGCGGGGTCACCGTCTGGAGCCTGCAATGTCACGGGAGCCGACAGTTCCACATTTACTGCGCTGACAATTTTGGCTGAAGATAGGGAGCACAACGTATGCATTCCTCCTCCGGACTCCGTCTCGCAGCTGGACAGTTCTGATAATCTTTGACGGTGCGAGCAGCAGGTCCTGGACACGCTTTTTAGCACCAGTACCTCACATGTCGCCGCAGGGTCGTCCGTGCACATGGTATCGTCGACGGACGAGCCGACCTCC
This sequence comes from Prorocentrum cordatum, assembly GCA_963575745.1. Classification (NCBI taxonomy): domain Eukaryota; class Dinophyceae; order Prorocentrales; family Prorocentraceae; genus Prorocentrum; species Prorocentrum cordatum. The sequence goes on along the minus strand of CAUYUJ010022629.1, from coordinate 56,868 downwards.
GCTTCGCGCGTTCGAGGTCCGCGAGGCTCCCCAAGCCCGCTGTGTGCACTGACCAGGTCAGGTGCCCCTGCCGAGGGGGTGGTCGACGCCGCCTGGCCTGGTGGCGATGTTGCGTCTGGGTGTGCAGGACTGGGCAGCATGCTGAGTCGAGATAGCCTTGCCAGCGCGCCCCCTGACGATCGCACGACCGACGATGAACAATGGAGTTTGATACACCACCTCAGCACTTTACTCGCGCCAGTGGGCGGGAGATCAGGTTGCTTGGGAGGACCTCGTGGCTGACGACTGGCTGCGGTGGTGCATTCCGTGCGCCGAGCTTCTCATATCGGAAGATGGGGCTCTCAGCTCTTGGGCTGCCGACCCCGCTCGGCTGCGTGCCCATGTTGAGCGCGCGTGCCTCTGCGCATCATTCGAGAGCAGGGAGGATATCCGCCAGCACATCCTCCGCTACCAGAAGATATACGACCGCGACCGCGCCAAGTGGCACGAGTTGCTGTCGAATCGCCCGCGCCTTGCGCGCGACGCCCGCCTGGCCATCGCCAGCGAGCAAGCGGGCCAGCCTTATGCCGACCTCCTAGTCAGTGAGGCGACGCGGCAGTTCGAGCCAGCGCCCCAGATGATCGCCGTCGCCAGGGATCTCATTCCGCATGACGGGCCACCGCCACCGACCGCTGGAGTTGCTGCACGCACCGTGGGGGACGTTCCCATGAACGACGAGCAGGGCGGCCAGGGCATGGGCGCCAATGACGCCGACGCGGACACCATCAACCGGATGCAGGCAATGGCCGCGCCAACTGGGCTACTGGCGGTGGAACGCCTTCGTCGCCGTCAGCGCCTTGCCCCGCGCACTGCGGGTGCGAGCCCCGGCAGGGCCTCGATTTCCCTGCGCCAGTGGCGATCAGGTGCTAGAGGAGGGACCAGCAGATCGAGCCAGAACTTTGGTGGACACGGTCTCCCTGGCGGCCAGCCGCCCAGGAAGCGGGCAGGCAAGCGGAGGCATGCCCTGAAGATGGCTTCATTCAACAGCTCAGGTTGGCCGCAGATGCAAGACTTCCTGGGCCAGGTGCGCCGCATTCAGGTGGCGGCAGGTCAAGAGCTACACCTACAAGGTCATCGTCGGCTTCTCGCTGAAGAGTGGTGCCTGAAGTGAGGCGGGCATTGGTGGATGACGATGCGTCTCTCGGTGGAGTTGGGTTTTTCGTTCGGAGGCATATCAACGTGGCGCCGTTGCAAGCTTGTGTTGCCACGCGCGAGCTCATCCCAGGGCGCAGTGTGGCCATGATGGTCCAGTATCGGATTCGTGGTGGCCTCGCTGTTGGCTCGACGTACCTGCAGCAAGGGCCCCGCTTGAGCGGTGTCAATGTGGAGCGGGCTCGTTCGCTGCACCTACCGCGAAAAGGGGGTGGGGACACAGCAATCCAGGCGCAAGCTAATGGCAACCACGTGCAGTGCGAGATTATATCAGGCGGTGACAGCAGCGACCGACCCCCCTTCGTATGGGCTCTCTGCGGTTTGGTCTGGGCCTGGGCCCTCCTGGGGCCAAGGCAGTGGGGGGGAACCGCCGCCCGCGGCCTCGCCTATCGAGGCTGTGAGCCACGCTCGGGCCCCCACGGACCTTCTTGTCTTCTCGGACCTGGCTCCTCGGACCCCAGGGGCAGGGACGCGGAGGGGGGGAAGCGGGAAGCCTGCAGCTCCTCAGAGGAGCCACCGCCCCAGCGGCATCGTGTCACCTTTTCTCCGATTGTCGCCACTATCACGGCTGACAGATCCGAGCTTGCTGCTGCCACCCAGCGAATCAGCTCCAAGGAAGGTGCCCCGCCTCGTCGCGGTGAGGTCGACCCCTCGGCGATCCGTCCGCGCGAAGGGCCCGCCTTTCTCCCCGAACGCAAGAGACAACGCACTGGGACCGGCAGAAACGATCGGCCCAAGGAGGTTGACTACACTATCCTTGCCGCCTTTGCCCCCAGGACGGGCATCGTGCCCGCTGTGGCTGCCCGAGGCCACAGATTGTGGGTTGCTCCAGGGTCTTGCGTCTTATGCGTGTCTTGCGGATCTTATTTCACGGGAGCTGCGGGTCACCTTCTTGTAAATTGCGAACCGGATGAGAATCGCATTTCTGATAGGGCTGCCCGCAATCGGAAACTTTTTCTTTCTGGACGCCACCCTGCCGATGAAGGGCGGGATGGATGTCGTGTTCGTTCGGTGCCCAGGCCTTTGCAGGCCATGGATTCCGAAGTTCACTGGCTGCGGCTCCTTGTTGAGCCAAGCCACCCAGGGCCTGCGCACGAAACCCCATAGTGCATGGCGGCCCGCTTCACATTTCATACCTACATTACAATTTTGTGTTCCGCGCCCTGGCCGCGATCCTTCGGGTGGGCTGGTGTGCGATCGGAGCTTCGAGGGAGGCCCACTTGGCGCCTCTCTACTGTTGTGCCCGCCTGTGCTTCAGACGCGGCGGCGCCAATGCAGAGTCTTATCCTTTTCCTCCTCCTCCTCCTCCTCCTCCTTCTCCTCCCTCCTCCCTGAAGCACCGCGCGCCCCTGCAGCGCGCATCCGGGCCCGAGAAGCGGCGGCATCCAGGCGACATGACTGGAGAGCAGTCTGCCGCCACGGCTTTCGCGTCCCCGAACATCCGACGTCTCGGTTTCTCGAGGCACGGGCCTTCGACCTTCCGACCATTTCCCCGGGATTGGTTTTTCGTCCCGAATCGTTTTTCGACCGTCCCGAGGCCTGGCGAGGACCCCCTGAGGCTAAAAACGACGAAGAACATCCTCCCCGGTTTGTTCGAGACGCCCGATGTCTGGGTACCCCTTCGTCGTCGCCGCTTCCCCCGAGGCTACGGGAAGCTCTGCGACATGGGCCTGGCCCGTTTCGTGTGCGGCAAAGCCAACACGCAGGCGGCCGCCCCTCCTTCGTCGCGGGCTCCCCTCGAGGGAGCCCCCCTGCGCGGGAGCACCCATCTCCCTCGTTCTCCTCGTGCTCTCTCCTGCTCCTCCTCCCCCCCTCTCTCATGGCGCCAGCATCGCAGAGCGGATTTCGTGCGGAAATACGATAGGATGGGCCTGGATTGTGTTACGGATTTCGAGGTTGATTTCGTGCGGATTTTGGTCTGGCCAGGAACGAAGACTTAAACTATATCCACGCGAATATGTTTTCCCCCGTTCTCCCCGGGAAACAGCGAAGAATGCATACACCAGGATCCCGTATACACCAGGATCCGCTTTTTTGTGCGAGATTCAGTGTGAGGCCAGACAAAGGCGTCGGTGTATAGAGTTCGGCTCCTTACCATGTTTTTTCCCAGGTGCGGCTTCCACCCAGACGTGCGGCTGTTCCAAGCACTTCGGAGTTCAGCCCCCCCGAGACCAGGACAAAGACGGACCGGTGCACTGGCAGCCGGTAGGAACGATACCCCGTCCTGCAGGGTCAGATGTTGGTCGTCCAGAGCATGTTTCGTTGCTGCTCTTGGTCGTTTATAGTGCGTTTTCCTATTGCTGCACTGCAGGATTCGGGTCTTTTTCCGGGTCAGGGGGAGTCTTTGCAGACGTTCCTGGCCTTGGCCCAGGTTTCTTCCGCGAATGGTGCAGCGCCGTTTTTCGTCCATGCCGCCATCCTGCGCAGTGCAGTTTTTTGTTCGTGCCGCTGTCGGGAGCAACGTATGTTTAAGTCGGGCTTGCCCTTCTACAGGAGGAATATTTGAAAATAGTAGGAAAATAATCTGGGAACTATTATTGTATTATTTGTCATTACTTAGGGGGAATGTTTTGAGTAGTTTCAATGTTTCGCCCAAGCTCTGCCTGTAGGGGGACACGCCCGACCTAATCTTATGTTGGATGTCCCAGTCTAGCGTGTCCGGGCTTGGGGGGGGGCCCTGCGGTGCGTGGGCCCCAGAGGTCTGGCCCTTTTCCCTGGGGCAGGTGCTTCGTCCCGAGTTGTTTTCTGACGGCCCGAAGCCTGGGCAGGACCCCCTGGGGGCCGAAACCAGCCAAAACCGCCCGCTCCGTTTTGTTGGAGCGTCGGATCTCTGCTTTCCGGGGGGGCACCCTCTACCCTCCTGGCGCGCGCTCCGGCCAGACCCTCTCGGAACGCTTCGGACAGTGACGATTCCGAGATTTGAGCTCTGGGTGCGGCGTTTCGGCCGGGCCCTCCAGAAGCAGTTCGTGGACGGGGCCAGGACGAGGATGCATTTCAGAGCCGGGAACGCTCTGAGCCGGCCGCGGCGCCCGAGACATCCTCCAGAGCCGAGGGGATCTCATCGAAGAAGAAAAGTCATCATGAACATAAACTTTTGGCGCTCCGCGCGGATGTCATATATCCGCTCTGGGCCCCCCCGGCGGCGCCTCCGGCGTCGCCCCTGGCGCGCCCCGCGCGCCAGGGAGGGGGGTCCAGCGCAGATCCAAGAACTCCGCGCGGAGCGAAAAACTGTTTGTACTTCTGGCGCTTCTTGGCCTCGTCTGCCTCACGGGCTCTCGACTCTCAGCCTTGCCCGACGGCACCCTCGTCCTGGCGTCGTCTTGACTTCGTCCAGCGCGTGTGTTCCAGCTCCCCGGGCCGCCCGCGCCACGCGCTCGGGGCGTTATGCCCGTCCCCCTGAGCGGCCTCGCTCCCCTCCCGCCCCCGTTGTCGGCCGCGCCCTCTGCCCTCGCCCCTCTTCCCGCATGGCGGCACGGTTCGCTGCAGCGGCACCCCCGTTTCGGCCTAAGTCGGGCCTGGGGGAAGATTCCCAAATAGTCCAAAATAGTTAGCCTGGGGACGATGTTTTACCATCTTTGGCTATGTGTGAGTCTTTTTCATTTTTCGTCCAATCCCCCCCCCTGTGGGAAGACGTTCAGGACGTTCAGGAGGGGAAAAACACACAGACACAATTAACCGTCGATCCCGGGGAAAGCATGGGAAAATATGGGCAGTGGGAGGGCAGACGAAAACCCAGGGACAAATATGAAGATTATAGGGGATCCTGGGATGTGTGTGTGTGTGTGTGTGTGTGTGTGCATGCGTGCGTGCGTGCGTGCGTGCGTGCGTGCGTGCGTGCGTGTTTGTATATATATATATATATATATATATATATAGATCTATATTTCTTTGTGTGTCCCTGGGCCCCTTTCAGACATGTCCGACCCAAGTTCAGGCCCCTCCGCTGGCGCATGCGGCCCCTGCCCCGCCGCTGGCGCAGAGACATGTCTTCGAGCTCCTCCGTGCGCGGCCCTCCAGGGACGGGCCGGCCCGGAGCGGTCGGAGGCACGACGCGCGCTGGTCTTATAGGACTGCAGGGCTAGTTTCGATTCCCCAGGTTCGATTCGTTTCGATTTCGATGGGTTCCGATTCCGATTCGATTCGGCTTCAGATTCCGATTTGGATTCCGATTTCTCAGTAAGGCTTTACTGCTCAGCCGATTTCAGCCGATTCGACTCCTCCCGACTTGGCTGCCGATCTCCGCCGATCCGATCAATTTCGATTGCCGACCCGACTTCTCGATTCGATTCTGGGCTCTCCTGGGACTGCTGCTCCCGAGGCGCGGCCCCTCTCAAGCAGTGGCGGAGCGTCCTGGCTCACCTACAGGCCCACCAAGGAATGTTCCGAGAACTTGTTGTGGTTTGCGCGTCGGCTTCATGTTCTGGGCCTGCCGGGAGCGGCGAAAAACACGGCGCGTGCCCCTCTACAGGGAGGGTATTCAAACATACTGACCATAGTCTGGGTGTTGGGAATGTGTGTTTGATCATGTTTGCATATGTTTTGGCGATTGTGCGGGCGCGAGTCATATACTATCCACTGCGTCTTGGACTTTCTGGGAAGGGGCGCCCGTCTGACCTTCTGGGGCGAAATTATGGATACCCGTCTGACCTCTGGGGCGAAATTGTTTTAGACGTGTCCACGGCGCCTCCGGTATCGGAGGAAGGGAGCCCGACATTTCAAGACGCAGTGGATATTGGACGAACATCTTGCCCGCATAGTGCTGATTTTGTCCTGCAAAATCCCCCTGTTGGGGCACGCGCCCGACCTGATGATGGGACCGCTGCTGCCCGAGGTGCGGCCCCTCTCGGGCTGCGGGGCCTCCTCCTGCCAACTCGGAGGCTGCAGGTCGCCGCCCGCCGGACGCGTGCAGGTGTTTTGGGATTGCCCAGGCCCCAATCTGCTCTGGGCGCCCTCCTCCTCCTCCCTCTCCTCCTCCCCCTTCTCCTCCTCATCCTGCTCCTCCTCCTCCTCCTCCTCCTCCTCCTCCTCCTCCACAATTACTCAATATGAATACTACTCTCCCTCTTCCTCTGATGACGGTTTGAAAGTGCTCGACCCCCCCCCCGCGTACTGTTTTTTACACACAGGTTTCCCCGGAGTTGGGTTTTCGCCTGCATTTTTTTCAAAATGCTGCTCTCGCTGAGGCGCCGGCCTCATTTTCGGGCCCCGCTCGTTCCGAATCGTGCTCCCGCTGCAGCGCTGGCCTCATTTCCGTGCTTCCGCTCGTTCCGAATCGTGCTCCCGCTGCAGCGCTGGCCTCATTTCCGCGCTTCCGCTCGTTTCGACTCGTGCTCCCGCTGCAGCGCTGGCGTCATTTCCCGTGCCATGCCACGGCATGCAATGCAATGCTAGGTTGATGCTACGCTTTGCGGTGCTCTTCTACGCCATGCCACGCCGTGCTCTACAATGCATCTCGTACCCTTTCGGATCATTGCCCTGCTCGACATCCGACTGTGCGAGTAGAGAAGGGATCTACGCCATGGTAAGGGATTGGGGGGGTAGGATGTCAGATATGACGCGAGCGCACCTAGCTTGTCCTCCTCCCCCTCCCCCTTTCCCGCCTCCTCCTCCTCCTCCATCTCCTCCTCCTCCCCTCCCTCTCTTCCATCTCCTCTTCCTCCTCCTCCTCCTCCTCATCTTCCTCCTCCTCCTCACCCGTCGCCACTTTGGCGCAACATGGCGCGCCATCGCGAGCGCAGCGTGGATACCGCTAGTCCGCGGCCAGCTCCCACCACTTCGCAGCCACACCTGAGGACGAGCTGCCGCCCATTCCTGGTGATTGCCCTGGCGTTGCAGGCCGCCATACACATATCGTTTGGAGTGTTGTGCCGGACATCCATATCGTCTCGCGCCCCGTGTCGAGCATCCATATTCCCGCATCGAGCTCCGCGCCGTGCATCCATCTCGCTTCATCGTGTACCGCTCCGTCCCAGTCCAAAATAGCCCGTGAAGTACGCAGTGATTTCGTAGAGGACCTGGCAAGTGGCGAATCGTCGAACAGCATCCTCATACCAGCTTCGTGTAATACAACATCATGTCCGCCGCCTCCTCCGATAGGGACAACCTCTCCAACGGCTCCATGTCCCGCAGCCGCCGAGAGGACCGACACCATCGCCGCAAAGATCCTCGCCGCGACGAACGCCGCCATGAAGACCGCCAGCATCGCAGATAATAGCCCCGCAGAGATGGCCGACGTGCTGCCCGCGAACTCTTCGGGCACAGCGGCCACACAGGATTCGCCAGTCAAGGCCCTGCAGGTGCTCCCCAACCGCAACACCGCGTTGCAGGACGGAGTGCCGCATGCCTACCACCGACCCCTTTCCCGCAGGACAGCCAGATCGGGAGGAAGTGCCGCGCCCGAAGCCCCCGCCGCGGCCATGGACGAGGACACTGAGGCACCACCTGGTCCTGCTAAGCATTCTCCCACCTCAGGTGCCACCGACCCATGGGCCAACTCTCGTTATGTCGAGCAACAGCTGGGCCCTGCAGCCGCCGCAACTTGCACGGGACATCGGACTGGCTCCTGCCTTTTGCATCTCAATTTGACGCAGTACCAGCCACTCCCGTCGCTGGACACGCTACACCTGGATCCGAACACCCACATCATTCATAACCAGAACGACATTGACCACTTCCTGAGATACCTGAAGACCTGGACGTCGCTCTACTTGAACCCGTGCAGCGCCAAGTCGCTCTGCCTCCTCCCGCTTTCAAGCGCAAGCTGATCAGCTTCTCGCTGAATGTCGTGGAAGTTGCCGCCACCTCGCGCAGCAATAAGTTACTGCCATTGAAGGCCGAGTCGATGTACGTCGGGACGAAGTCGCCCACATTCGCAGAGAACAAGACCGCCAAGCTGCTAAACATCAGCGCATGTGGCAGGAGAACGACCAGATGCGCGACACCCTGGCCCTCGCTGAAGCGCAGACTCCGATCGCGGACCGCGACCGCCTCGCCGGGCGGGACCGCCAGCCTGATCCGATCTTCTTCTCCGTGGGCTGCCAGCGCCTCATCGAACCGAACGCTTTGCTCGACGACCTCCAGGCATGGATCGCAGAAGCCAATTTACAATCGAACCATGTGGAGCTACTGGGAGATGGTGAACAAGCCCTACGCTTCGTACTACAAGTCAGAGGAGATAACGCGGTTGCAGTACCCCGAGCCATGGCTCTCTCGCGCGCCATGCGCAGCGCTGCTGGGTAATTGAAGCATTTTACTTCTACCTGTACCACGGGCCGACCAGTCGACATCTATACCAACCCTGACAGGTCCCTCAAGCAGATCTGAACGGAAGCCCAGACAAAGAAATTCCTTCAACTCGCGCCGCACCGCTATCCTCAGCATCGATGGGGAGCCTTCCGCACCAAAGGAGTGATACACTGCGACTCCATGCCCATCGTCAAGATCATCATCCGCGGCCAGGACGATCCCTCTATCCCCCAGTGGAACGAGCATGCCTTCGACCACCATCAGTGCCAGTCCAGCGACCGCTGCAGCATCCCCACCTCCTTCCAGGCGCTCTTCGCTGACACGGAGGCAGCTACGGGGCGTTCCTGACCATCGCTGGGCCCCCCGGCGATTAGACGCCGCCACGGAGCCGACCACTATCGTCGCGTGGAACGCGCGAGCTCTCATAGGCTACAAGGGCAGGCGATGCCGTCGCAAACAATCTCCCCATCGCTAAGTACATGAAACGAAAGTGCGTGATCACGCTCCAGGATGTTCATGGTTCTGAAGCGCTGCTCCGCACCTGGGCCGACACGCAGCCGTACCTCTACAAGGTCTACTTCTCAGCGTTCCCCAGCGTCGACGGCGACGGCGCCACGGGAGGAATCGCCACGCTTGTTCCGTGGCTATCGCCGATGGAGCTGGAACAGCTGCAGCCGCATCAGCTCCCGCTCTTCGATCACGTCGAAATTGTTCCTGGGCGCGTGCAGTAGCTCACGATTACGCACGCCATCGCGCGCGCCACCATGGTTATCATGAGCGTTCGCAACCACGATCTCGCGGTTGACAGCCGCCGCAAGATCCAGCAAGCATGGGGGCTCAACCGTGCTCGGGCGGAGGCGAAGTACCGCGCGCGCACATTCACTGCGATCGGGGATTTCAATTTTGCCAGCCGCCCACCGCAGAGCTTCTTCCAACCGCAACCGCAGGGGGCGCGCCTTGGCCTAGATAACAGCATGCGCCAGCAGCAGCCGTTCTGGAGGACCCTTTTTGACTCGATGCTCGAGATCGAGACCGACCTTCCGACGCGCTTCAACCGCTCGGACTACATTGCTTCCACCATTGACCGCATCTTCATCAGCCCCCTTCTCTCGCGCCACGACCGAGCTCACCATCAACGTGAAGGTCGCATGCGATATGACGCTACTTCCGGACGACCGCCTCAGTGGCCACGCGATCATCGCCTGCTCTATTGGGATCAAGCCGCGCATCCCGCTCACCGACCAGGCCCTCCACCCGTCGATCTTCCGCGGCCCGAGCTACTCCGTCTACTTTCAGCAGTTGCTCGATGCCGCGAAGACCGACCACGTCTCCAAAGACAGCCGATGGCGCACTCATAAGAGGCCCATGGCTGAAGCGGCGCAGATGGCACGGGATGATTGGGTTCGAAGGACCACCGGTGACGCTGACAAGTCGGGCCTTCTTGTTGGGAGCGCCCTCGCCGTCCGCTCCATCTCCAGGGCCATCTGGCGCCAAGATCTTCATCTCGCTCGCCGCGTCGCCACCGCCGCCGCCCTGGGTGCCAAGTATCTCTCGAGCGACACTAGCACCATCACGCTCCGCGACCCCATCGCCGTCGCCACCCAGGCCGCGCAGCTGTGCCGCGACTTCGAGGCCGGGCAACTCTCCCTGGCCCAGCAGGCAGCTCAGCGCCCCCAGGGGCAAGGAGGAACGTTGCCACCAGAGAAGCTTCGGTCCATCATGCGGCCCCCAACGTCGAGCCCCCCTGCGGGCCCCCTGGCAACGCCGTCTCGTCATCCAGGGAATCAAGATCACAGGCCCTGATGGGCCTCAGACCGCTAGAGAGAGTAGCTCCATTGTTGCTGCTCCACGCACGCACTGGCAACTGAATGGCTCCGCCTTCACCCTTCTGCCGAAGGGTGATAATGCGCGGGGCGAGCTCGCCGCTGACAGGGCGCCTGAGGACGCGGGCCCCCTCTCGCTGAAGAACGCGGACATCAAAGCTATCCCCGGCGCCGCTAACTACACGCCCGAGGGCGCCGCGGCAGAGCGCGCGCATTCTGCCCGGCAGGGCTTCGTCCGCTTCGACGCCGAGATGCGCCGCGCTGGGTGGCTGCCAGACGCCCTTGCGCGCAAACCCGTCTTCGCCAGCTTTGACTTCTCAGCGGCCCCCCCGTCCTTGGGGCGGGACTGGCTCTACATCGAGGTCGAAAGCTTCGGCCTCCCGCGCGGCATCCTCAACCTCTTCCAAGCCATGTACGTCGCGCCCTCCAGCTACATCAAGACCGACGGCGCGCGCCACGACGCGTTCGCGATGAGCTCTGGAGTGGCGCAAGGCCGCCCTGCATCAGGCTTTGCGTGGGCGATAGCCATGGACCCGATCACCTGTCATCTTGCGTCGTTGGTGGAAGTCTCGAACGGCGCTCCGATCCTCGACATTGTCTAGCTGGGTGCATGCGCTGACGACATTTGCCTGCTGACGCATTCGGTCAACACGCTGCGCCAAGTGACCGCCCCGTTTGCCGCTGCGGAGGAGCTCGCGTTTCTGATTTTGAAACCGCGCCAGTGTTTAATCGTCCCTCTATAGTCTGCCGCGCCCCAAACCGCCATTGCCACCGCGAAAGCGCCCCTGACCGAACTCGCACCTCCGCGGGGTGGCTTCTCGGTTGCAGGGCGAGCCAAGTACCCGGGCACTTTTCTCGACTCCGAGGCCCCATAGGCCTGCCAATGGCTCGCTCCTGGGCAAAAATGGTGGCAATGGGGGTAATTTACTTCAGCTCGTGCAGAGTGGCAGCGACGCAACGGCTCGCTTACGCAATGCATCAGTGCTCTCTACTCTGAGCGACGTGTCGCAGTTCTCCCCCAGCGATGCCTCCATCGCTCGCCGTGAACTGTAGATGTCCCACAAGATGTTCAGCACGCCGCCGAACTCTGTTCGCAAGGTTGACCTGGCCGCCATGGCGAGTTGGAGCCCGTCACCTGTCATTCAATCCGTTCAATGTCTAGCTGTCGCATCTGCCGCAGGGTCTGCGGCAGCGACGCTCGCAGGTTCCTGGGACATTTCGCCGGTCGCCATGTTCTGACCTATCGCGTGAGGAAACAGCGCTACAGAACGCTTCCCTCTGGCAGGCCGGTGCATGATCACCACCGTTCTGGTCTTCTCAGACAGCCCTGCCGCCCGCGCTGCTCACAGCGAGCAGAGAGATGCGGCGGCCGCGAACCCGCCCCGCCGAGCCAAGTTCCAACGCATCTGTGCAGTCCAGCTGCGCGACCAGTTTTTTAAGTCACCATTCGCGGCCACGCTTGCCAAGCGCCTCCTTGCCTGGGGCCTTCAAGCGCCCTTGGAACCTGGAGAGCTACGGATGCGCTGGGAGGCACTGACCGACGCTCTCAAGCAAATGCGCCCGAGTTGGCGCTGGGCTACGTTCGAGACCCTCAGCGGTGGTCGGACTACCACGGCTAGGGCGCGCATCCTTCAGCAGCGCAAATGCGCGTTCGGATGCACGGACGCACCTGACTCATGCCCGCACTACCTCTCCTGCCCCGCCCTGTCCAGGCTCCTCTGGCTCCCCGACTTTCCCCTCATCCAATCAACGCTGACGGCATGGGGGCTGGGCCCTGCCGCAGCATATGCAGCTGACCCCACCAGTCTTATGTCTTTGCCGACCACGGTCTCAAGGATCGTATTGGTATTCCAGATTCACACCAAGATAAAATCCATTGCCAGCGCGCGCACGGCGGCTACCTCGCAAGCAGACGTGGTCGCCTCGCGCCGTGCAGCATTCGCAGTACTATATACAGGTAGAGGAGCTAGGCCAGAGCACCTCGGCAAATACTAGCTCGATTGCCCTCTTCTCGTTCGTGCTCGTGCCCGCCTGCCCTCTTCTATTCTCAGGGTACCCATGCTCCTCCTCCTCCTCCTCCTCCTCCTCCTCCTCCTCCTCCTCCTCCTCCTCCTCGGGTCGCCTACGGCCCCGGGGGAAACCGTGCCCCTGGAAGGCTGCAGGTCACCGCTCGCTGGGTACGTGGGTGTGCTGGGAGGCCCAGGCCCAAGGCTGCTCTGGGCGCCGTCCTACCTCGAGGGTCGAGCGGTTTTGCCTCCCCCCTCCTCTGCAGGGGGGGAGGCCCAATCTTCGGCCACGCGCAGAGGGGGGGGGGGGGGAGGGGGGAGGGCTTTTTAGAAGCGCCCCTGCGTTTTAGAAGCCGAGGGCTTTCTCTATAGATGTAAGGCCGGCGCCTTCTAAGGAGCAGCCTCCTTCTAAGAAGCCCTTCCCCTTCCTCCACCCCCTTGTGCGCACCGCCAAATATTTATTTCCAGTTCCTGGAAGACTCACCCGCCGCTCGTTGGAAGTAGGTATTCTGGGATGCCCAGATCCCAATCTACTTCCGGGCGCCTTCCTGCTTCAAGAATCGATGCGTTTTTGCTGTGTTGTTTTTTTGTTTCGGGGGCCCTTAAGTGCGATAGGAGCAACATAGCCCCAGAGGCCGAAAGGAAGGAAGCAACACTGGGCGTGGACACTTCATCTTGTCGAAGACCTGGGCCCCCCCGCCGTCCTTGAGTTGCCGATGACCGCCCTGGGGCCCGTCGTGAGTTTTGCTCGTGACAAGGGGGTGTCGGCAGGGGAACAAACCGTGACGCAAACATGGCAACAATTCGGAGGTCCGCGCGGATTCCTTGGATCGGCGCTGGGGCCCCCTGGCGGCGCCCCCCGGCACCGCCCCTGACGTGCTCCGCGCGCCAGGGAGCTGGGCCCAGCGCCGATCCATTGTTTGTTTGTTTCCCTAGTCGGGATCCCCAGTCCCCCCTCTCACCCTCCCCCAGCAGCGCTCGCATGCTCATCCGTAGCGACCGCTCCTGCAGCATGCTGATCATCCTGCACAGCCGCCTTGTTGCAGCGCCGTCCGTCCTGACGGGTCCTTGAACATAGTATAGGCGCCATCCCAAATCTCCCCCCTGCCCCCCCCCCTGTTGCCCAGTCCTGACCAGAACCCCCCAGACCCCCGACGTACGTCGGGGGTCCACGTGGGGGGCAGGCCGACGTCTCGAAAAGATCATGACGTCGACGTCCTGTTTTTTTGGAGACGTCGGCCCCAGAGGTCTGCACCCCTTCCCCGGGGCAGTCTTTCCTCCGGGGGATCCTCTCGCTGACGGCCCCGAGGCCGGGCGACGGCCCCCCCCCCCCGGAGGCCGAAAAAGGCGAGAGAACCTTCCCGTCGTGATCTCTTCATGACTCGAGGGCGATGGGCTTGCTTTCCACCGCCGCCACCAGAAGTTGAAGGGGGGAAAGGAGGAGGAGGAGGAGGAGGAGGAGGAGGAGGAGGAGGAGGAGGAGAGGGAGGGGGAGGAGGGGGAGGAGGAGGAGGAGGAGGAGGAGGAGGAGGAGGAGGAGGAGGAGGAGGAGGAGGAGGACCTCCTCCCCCTCCAGCGTGTGGTGGTGGTGGTGGTGGAAAGCATGCCCATCAGAGGGGGTCTGAGACCGCAGCCCCCGGCGCCGTCCTGTGCAGGCCGGCACTCCCGACTACATGGCGCCGGAGGTGCCGCGCCGCCGCCCATACACGCGCGCCTCTGCCGCGCGCGCCGCGAGATGCAGCGGGGGCTACTGGTAAGTCGGGCCTGTCCCTCTACAGGGTGTATATTAAAACATAGTTCAATCATAGTCTGGGGATGATTTTTTGAACATTTGTTTGACCATTTTTGAGTAGTTGTAGGGTATGCTTTCTTTTTCATGCAAAATCCGCCTGTAGGGGGCCATGCCCGACCTCAGGCTACTGCGAAGCTGGATGCACATGATCACGGGAGGAAAAACAGACACCCGGACCGGACAATTGGTTTTTACGAAACGGCCCTGGGCGTTTACGAAACAGCCCGGCCCTGTTGGACTCCTTCTCTTTGGGCGCGTCTACTAGACGGCCTCGCGTGTCGGGGTGGTTTTCATGGGGGTGGATCCTTTTCACTTCTACGTCGTGAGGTGGCGATCCGGGGCGAGAGTTATGTCGGGCCTGCCCCCCTACAGGGGGATTTTCGACGACAAATACCCCAAAAATATTTCAAAAAGGTCAAAACATATTCAAAAAATTGTCTCCAGGCTACGTTTGGATTATTTTGGGATTATTTTGTTTTTTTTTGTTCCGTCGACAATCCCCCTGTAGGGGGACAGGCCCGACTTAAGGCGAGAGCTGGGCACGCGTGAGGCCGCATGTCTTGCCAGCGCTCGGGTCGTCCTGTGGACGTACAGGCCGGGGCCTCTGCGCGTGGTATCAGCGCGTCGCCTCCAGATGTTTCGTTTGTGAGTCCACCTCCTCCTCCTCCTCCTCCACCTCCTCCTCCTTCTCCTCTTCCTCCTCCTCCTCCTCCTCCTCCTCCTCCTCCTCCAGCTTCTTGGCAAAGACACCGAACCCCCTCGCGTGGCGCAGCAAACCGCTGCGGGAGGTTCTGGACTGTGTTCGGCCCCTGCGGCCCAGGGGGCCATCGAGAGACGGCCGCAGGGTGCAGAGCCAGCGTCCCAGGGCGTGGTCCGAGACCTTGGAAGGCTTCTCGCCTCCCTGTCCTCCTCGTCCTTTTCCTTCGGCACTCCTCCCTCCCACCCCTTTCTCCCTCCTCCTCCTTAACCCCCTTGCATCCTCCTCCTCCTCCTCCTCCTCCTCCTCCTCCTCCTCCTCCTCCTCCTCCTCTGCGGGGGTCAGACGCGGGGGGCCTATGAGAAGGCAGCGCCAGCAGCAGGGGTTCGAAACGTCAGGCCCGCTGGGGTCACGTTTTGCAAACAGTCGGCTTCAAGGAGATCTCCTTTTCCCTGGTCCCTGGTGTGTTTGACGGCAGTTGCATTCGTTACCTGACGAGAAGATTCCACGACAGGATGAGGTTGTCAGCTGTCCCTTAAGGAACACCCGACACGCTTTGCACACCCTGCGCACCGCTGCCGCCAGGCCCCACTGGCCCCAGTGCTCCCTGGGCATCCCGCCTCGCGTCTTCGACGGGTGACGGCTCCATACCGCGGCCGTCAGGCCGCAACCTCGTGCTTCCCGATTTCCCCGCCTCGCGTGCTCGGGTGGGGATCGCTCGAAGCGAGGTAACGTGACAAGCGCTCGGCCTCTTGGACCCGCTGTCGGGCAACAAGCACTCGGCTCCTGGGCCCGCTGTCGTAGCTTGCGTCGACTCGCGTCGACCAGCGCCTGGGAGTCGATGAGAAGATGGCGCCGGTTGGGCGTCGGCTAGCGTCGACGAGCGTCCGGTTGGCGTCGGCCAGCGTCGATCTATCGTCGACTGGGGTAAGCCGACGAGGCGGCATGGGAGGCTCCCACGAGGTGCCACCGAGCGCAACGAGCACTCGGAGGAGGAGGAGGAGTAGGGGGAGGGGGAGGGGGAGGGGGAGGGGAAGGGGAAAAGCCCACCCTTAGGGGGAGGGGGGGGCGGCCAGGGCTCGGGCCCTCGGGGGCCGCGCACTGAGCCTCACATCGGACTCTCGCGGGCGATCTCTGGTCCTCAATCCCCGAGGGGTTCCTCGCCAAAGAGCAGTCAGGGCGTTCCAGGGATCAGAGGAGGAAAAGGTACCCATACCGCTACCCTTCGCCCGTTTTCCCCTTTCTGGGCCTCCTTGTATACCCTCGTCGCCGCCGCTGGATTCGCTTCGAAATCCTGGTCAGAACACCCCAGGAGAGGTATGGGGAGTAGCGGTATTGGTACCTTTAGCGGTATCGGCAACTTTTGGTCTCCCCAGTGTTTGTTTCCTAATCCCCGAGGCTCCTCACCAAAGATCAGCCCGCTCCAAGAAGAGAAGGAACTTGGGGATACACCCCCGGGGTCTGCTCGGACGCACCCCATATCGAGGAAGGGCGCCCCCCCCCGTCCTATATCCCCGAGTTGGGCCCCAAAGACGGGGATCGGGGCCGACAACCCTCCGCGTTGCCGAGCCTCGAGGCCGCGCGCAGGCGGCATGCCCCGGAGCTGGCCTCCGCTGGCCTCTCGGCACCCCCTCTGCCACCGAGGAGGGCAGAACGAGAGAGTGCCAACGACACCTCCTCCTCCTCCTCCGCCTCCTCCTCCTCCTCCTCCTCCTCCCCCTCCCCCCCTCCCCTCCCCTCCTCCCCCTCCTCCTCCTCCTCCCCCCCCTCCTCCTCCCCCTCCTCCTCCTCCTCCTCCTCCGCCCTCCTCCGCCTCCTCCGCCCTCCTCCGCCTCCTCCTCCGCCGCCGGGACACCTGCAGCGTGCTGCTGCTCCTCCGCTGCTGGCCCCACAAGACACGCCCGGGTGCCTCGCGAGCAGCCGCCCGCGGAGGGGCTCCCCTCGGCGGCGCGCCGCCGACGTTGGCCCCGCTCGGGCAGCCCGGCACCCCAGGAAGTTGGCATCTCCTCGGGGTGAACCCTTATAGGGGGGCCACATGCCCAGACCCCCTCGAGTAATGAAAAAATCACGACGCGAGGTTTATCCCTATTTTCGGCCTTTGGAGGCCCTTACCGGCCCTCGGGACCGTCAAAAAACGACTCAGGACGAAAAACCGGTCCCGGGGAAAGGGTCGAGACCTCGGGGGGTCGACGTCATGAAAAAATCATGACGTCGGGGGTCTGGGTTATAGGGGGGCCACATGCGAACCCCACCCTCCCCCCCAGAAATCGTGGGGGGTGGGGGTAATGGAGGATGACGATTCATAGATGACCGGGAGTCGTGTTCACGCGGCGGCGCCCGGGAGGACGATTAGAAAAGACCGGCCGCGGGTTGGAAAGCTATTTTTTCACCGTTCTCCTCCAGTCAGAAAGTTGTGCAGAAATAGCACAAAACTATGTGTTTAATCGTTCTCTCCAATTTTTTATTAATCGTCCTCCCGCATTAGGGTTCGCATGTGGCCCCCTACTTTACTCACCACCCACCAGGCCACCCCAACCCAACCCGAAGGCCTCCGCTTGCCCTCCATGTCCAGTGGGGGGGGGCTCGGGGAACGCGGAAGAAACACATCTGGAACCCGTACCCCCCCCCCCCCCAACCCGACATTGGGGTCCTCGGGTTGGGTTGGGGTGGTTTGGCAGGTCGTCATTTACCTCCACCGCCCTCCGCCGGCCTTCCGCCGGCCTTCGTCGGCGGATCCGCCCCACGGTTTCACTCCCAACGCCCCCCGCCGAGAAAGAGAGGTGGCAGCTCCTGCGAATCCCCGAGGGCAAGGACTCGATGCTCTGGAGCGCCTCCATTGGCGCTGCTCTCTGTCGAGCAGTCGCGAAGCGTCCTGGCGTGCCCAGAGGCCAACCAAACAATGATCCAAGAGCCGTTTGTGGCTTCCGCGAAATGTTCTTAGAACGCGATTGGCTGGGGCTGTTTCGTTTTAGCGCATCGGGTTCATGTTCTAAGAACACTGATTTGGTCATAAGAACATTTCTGGGTTCGAAGAACATCTCGTGGTAAGCCTACAGGAATGCCGGGGCGGTCGGTCCCTGCTCAACTCTGGTCGTCAAGTTCGTGGCGACATCTCCTCAGCGGCGGCGCTCCGGGGCTGACTGCGCAGGGGCAGCGCCCATCGGCAGGCAGCGGCGGGCTGCAGCTGCGCCCCCCCCCCCCCGAGAAGTCCAGGGCGGCTCTGCGGGGGCGCCCCAGGCCTGCGCGCGGACAACCCCCCCCCCGTCGCGCGGGTGGCAATGGGGGGTGGCTCAAAATGGGGGGTGAAGAAAAGGTCCTGAAGGGGCCCTTCGGGGCCCCTTCTGGGGGCACCCACTGACTCCAAGAGGGGCCCGAAAGGATTTTTGTTTCGGGCCTTTTGCTTCCTCCCCCCCCCCGGCTGGGTCCCCCCCCAGTGCCATCCGCCCAGCCCGGAAGCACCGACGCTCGAACGAACGGACGGGGTGCACATAAACTCCCGGAGGCCCGCGCGGAGTTCTTGGATCTGCGCTCGGGCCCCCTGGTGGCGGTGCCTGCGGCGCAGAGCCTGATCCAGCGCCGATCCAAGATAGATCCCGACGGGCCTCCGAAAGTTGACGTTTATGCAGTGCTGTTCTTCCATGTGAACGAAGTTTCAGCTGGCCTCAGCACCCCCCCACGAGTAGCCTTAAGTCGGGCGTGTCCCTCTACAGGAGGAATCTTCGAGAATATCAAACATAGCCTGGGGACGATGTTTCGTCTATTTATGACTGTTGTTGTGACTACCACGCTTCATCATTCTTCCAAAACCCGCCCCTGGGAGGACATGCCCAACCTAACTCTAGGCTTATGTCGGGCGTGTCCCCCTACAGGGGGGATTTTCGACGACAAATAAAAGATACCCCCAAAATGCACCAAAAAGGCCACAACAATAATCCCAAAATAGTCCCCAGACTATTTTTGGATGATTGTTTGATTATGTGTAGGTATGTTTTATTTTTCGTCGAAAATCTCCCTGCAGGGGGACAGGCCCGACTTAACTCTAGGCGATCGGAGTCCCAGCTGCTGGCCTCAGCACCCCCCTCCCCCAGTAGCCCAGGGCCGCAGTAGTGCCCCAGGGGCGCGGAGCGCGCCCAGGACGGCCCTCCCTCCCTCCCTCCCTCCCTCCCCTCCACTCCCTCCCTCCCTCCCCTCCCTCCCTCCCCTCCCTCCCTCCCTCCCTCCCCTCCCTCCCTCCCTCCCGCTCCGCTGAGGCGGCCCAGACTGTCAGGCAGGCTCACTGAGGCCTGCCAGGACCACCTCCGAGGGCCACGCGTGCGCAGCGGTACAGCTTTTGCCAGTGGATGCGGCCATCGTGCTTTCGCCTCGCCTCAGTTGGTTGGGCCCGAGAAAGGGGCAGCAACGCAGCCGACTGGCTCGACGGTGTAGCCAGGAAGCGAGGCTTTCGCCGCTGTCTCGGGAGCGTGGCCTACGGGGGCCGAGTTTATCCGACCCGCCGTCGTCGTTCGAAGTGTCTGCGCTGCGCTGAAAAACACACACACACACACACACACACACACACACACACACACACACACACACACACACACACACACACACACACACACACACACACACACACACACACACACACACACACACACACACACACACACACACACATCCGTACGCGCGGTCATCGAGAGTCTGCTTTGTGTTTTGCTGAAGTGCCTTGGAGGAAGACGAGGCGGCCGGAAGGAAATGAGGAGCACGAGGAGGAGAAGGAGGAGGAGGAGGAGGAGGAGGAGGTGGACGGACGCCGACGGATGCTGGCGACGACGACGAGGCCGAGCACGACGAGGAGGGTGGAGGGCTGGTGGGGAAGGGGGTGAGAGGCAGGCAGAAGAGGAGGGGTGGAGGAGGGGGTTGGCTGAGAAGGCAAGGTGACGGAGAAGGAGGTTGAGATCGT
Source organism: Prorocentrum cordatum (assembly GCA_963575745.1). Classification (NCBI taxonomy): domain Eukaryota; class Dinophyceae; order Prorocentrales; family Prorocentraceae; genus Prorocentrum; species Prorocentrum cordatum. The sequence continues at coordinate 37,169 of CAUYUJ010022629.1, read as the reverse complement.
TCGGATCGGCGGGTTTGGGACCTGGAGCCCCACAGGGCCCCCGACGCCGCAGCCGCCGACGTCCTCCAGAGCTCCGGGGGGGCTGGGCTCCTCGAGCGGGCTCCTCGTGGCCGCCGCTCTCCTCCTACTGCTGCTGCTGCTGCTGCTGCTGCCGCTGCTGCCGCTGCGGCCGGTGCCGGCGGCGCATCGTCGCTGCCGCCGGTGCCGGTGCTGCTGCCGACGTTGACGTTCCCGGCTGCGTCCATCGACGGCAGCGGCGACGGCGCTCCGTCCCTCCCTGCCCCTCTTCCCTGCCGAGCCTTCGCTCGGCTGCCTCTCGTCCGCCTCTTCGTCCCCGTGCCTCTCCCTCCCGCTCCCCTGAGCAGCTTCCTTCCTCCTTCTGGTCCTCCCCCCCGCTCCTTCTCCCCCCTCCTCTTCCTCCTTCTCCTCCTCCTGCTTCCGCGGATGATTTCCCCCTCCCCCCGCGGATGTCCCCCCGCTGCTCCGCCGATCCTTCCTACCCCCCTCCTGCTCCGCCTCTACTTCCCGCATCATGGTCATCCCATCATCCCCGTTCTCCTCGCTCTTCTCGTCCTCCTCCGCCTCATCATCCTCTTCCTCGTCCTCCTCCTCCTCCTCCTTCTCCTCCTCCTCCTCCTCCTCAGCATCACCATCATCAGCATCATCAGCATCTCTTCCTCCTCCTCCTCCTGCTCCCTGATCTCTTTCTCTTCCATCTCCTCCTCCTCCCCTCCTCTTTCTGCTCTTCCTCCTCCTCCTCGTCGTCCTCCTCCTGCACACTGCACGCTTCGCACCTCGCTGACCTCCCCAATTCACGTTCGGCTCGCACGCGAAATCCGAACTCTAGCAACCAGACTACAACACACATCAAGTGCAGAAAGCAATGCAATGAAACCCGCAATGCAAAACATAAACTCCGCAACCCATATTTGGCTCGCACGCGAAATCCTACGTCAGCTCAAGCTGCAACAGCGAAGCTACAGCGCAACAACACACACTACAATTCAGAAAAAAAGGCAACGACCAAAAAACGGTTATGTCTTATGTCGTCGTGGCCGTGGTTGACAGTGCGCGCTTCGCAACTTCTCGAGTCTCCCCAGACCACGTTCGGCTTGCACGCGAAACTTTCAGCTCAAGCTCTAGCGGCGAAGCTACAGCGCAAACAGATGCAGTGCAGCACAAACTGAAGTTCAAGCGCAAGCGCAAGTCTGAAGCTTCAAGCTTGCTCTTTAGAAGCTTGGCGTCCTGCTATTCGCGACACGACTAAGAACTCGACCGAAACACCGTACAGCAAATCACGATTGGGGTCCCAGACCCCATCTTTCTGCGCCAGTGTTCGAGCCAGATTGATCTGTGAAGATCTGGGGCCCCGAAACAAGGCGAAATCGCCCGGCTCGAAAAACTTGGGACGCCATGACCTTAGGGGAAATAATCCATTTCCCGCACCATTCCCCAGGACCAGCTTTTCAACACAGGGTCCCCGGAAGCCCCGACCCCTTCCCCAGGGCCGTGTTTCGTCCCGAGTCGTTTCTTGACGGTCTCAGGGCCCGGCGAGGGCGGCTAGAGGCCGAAAGCTGCAGACACCCGCCGTCTCGTCTTTCCCATACGTTGGAGGCCCATGCCAAGAAACACCCCGCTTGCCTCCAGGGTGCCCTGGGCTTCTTGGGTTCCGATGGCTTTTCCGTGGAGGGCGCTTCGCCCTCACACCAGAAATCAACGGACGTCCTGGGGTCTCAGGGTTGGGCTTCTCGTGGAAGGCTTCTTATGGACTTGCTGTCACTGTACGCTGGAGGCCTGGGCCCCGAAGAAAGCTGGGGGGGTCTCTCTGTAGGGCTCCGCCCGTGACCTTCCCGTGGTGCCGCGGCTCTGTCGCAGCGGCGGAGCTCGGCGGGGGGAAGGTCCGCCAGGTGCTGCCCAATTGGCCCCCGAGGGTACAGCCGAACCGCTGAAGAAGGAATCCTTTTCGTTGGGCGTGGGCTCGGTGTTCCTTGGTTGTTACCTAACAGCGAAGACTGCTAGGTTTCTAGTAGGGTCAAAAGAGAGCATCATGACGCCTCAGGGGGGTCTGGGCGCGATCCGGGGAAGGATGCCGGGAACTTTTTTTTAGCCAGCAGTTACACACTTCGTGGTTTTCGAGGTGCAGAACTCCACTCCCGGGCCACATTCTGAATTCCCGGAGCCAACTGTAGGCCACTTCGTGGTCTTCGAGTTCCCAGAACTCCATTCCCGGGCCACATTTTGAATGCCTGGAGCCAACTGTAGGCCACTTCGTGTTCTTCGAGTTCCCAGAACTCCATTCCCGGGCCACATTTTGAATGCTGAGGCAGGCTGATGCTGAGGCAGGCTGAGGCTGAGGCAGGCTGAGGCTGAGGCCGAGGCTGAAGGCAGACTGAGGCTGAGGCTGAAGCAGGCTGAGGCTGAGGCTGAGGCAGGCTGAGGCTGAGGCTGAGGCAGGCTGATGCTGAGGCAGGCTGAGGCTGAGGCTGAGGCTGATGCAGGCTGAGGCTGAGGCAGGCTGAGGCTGAGGCCGAGGCTGAAGGCAGACTGAGGCTGAGGCTGAAGCAGGCTGAGGCTGAGGCTGAGGCAGGCTGAGGCTGAGGCTGAGGCAGGCTGATGCTGAGGCAGGCTGAGGCTGAGGCTGAGGCTGATGCAGGCTGAGGCTGAGGCAGGCTGAGGCTGAGGCCGAGGCTGAAGGCAGACTGAGGCTGAGGCTGAAGCAGGCTGAGGCTGAGGCAGGCTGAGGCTGAGGCTGAGGCTGAGGCAGGCTGATGCTGAGGCAGGCTGAGGCTGAGGCTGAGGCTGATGCAGGCTGAGGCAGGCTGAGGCTGAGGCCGAGGCTGAAGGCAGACTGAGGCTGAGGCTGAAGCAGGCTGAGGCTGAGGCTGAGGCAGGCTGAGGCTGAGGCTGAGGCAGGCTGATGCTGAGGCAGGCTGAGGCTGAGGCTGAGGCTGATGCAGGCTGAGGCTGAGGCAGGCTGAGGCTGAGGCCGAGGCTGAAGCAGAGAGAGGCTGCAGGCTGAGGCTGAGGCAGGCTGAGGCTGAGGCTGAGGCTGGCAGGCTGATGCTGAGGCAGGCTGAGGCTGAGGCTGAGGCTGATGCAGGCTGAGGCTGAGGCAGGCTGAGGCTGAGGCCGAGGCTGAAGGCAGACTGAGGCTGAGGCTGAAGCAGGCTGAGGCTGAGGCAGGCTGAGGCTGAGGCTGAGGCAGGCTGGCTGAGGCTGAGGCTGAGGCTGAGGCTGAGGCTGAGGCAGGCTGAGGCTGAGGCTGAGGCCGAGGCTGAGGCTGAGGCTGAGGCTGAGGCTGAGGCTGAGGCAGGCTGAGGCTCTGAGGCTGAGGCTGAGGCTGAAGCAGGCTCAGGCTGAGCAGGCTGAGGCTGAGGCCGAGGCTGAAGGCAGACTGAGGCTGAGGCTGAAGCAGGCTGAGGCTGAGGCTGAGGCAGGCTGAGGCTGAGGCTGATGCAGGCTCAGGCTGAGGCAGGCTGAGGCCGAGGCTGAGGCTGATGCAGGCTGAGGCTGCGGCAGGCTGAGGCTGAGGCCGAGGCTGAAGGCAGACTGAGGCTGAGGCTGAAGCAGGCTGAGGCTGAGGCTGAGGCAGGCTGAGGCTGAGGCTGAGGCAGGCTGATGCTGAGGCAGGCTGAGGCTGAGGCTGAGGCTGATGCAGGCTGAGGCTGAGGCAGGCTGAGGCTGAGGCCGAGGCTGAAGGCAGACTGAGGCTGAGGCTGAAGCAGGCTGAGGCTGAGGCTGAGGCAGGCTGAGGCTGAGGCAGGCTGAGGCTGAGGCTGAGGCAGGCTGAGGCTGAGGCTGAGGCTGAGGCAGGCTGAGGCTGAGGCTGTGACTGCGACTGCCGTTGCCACTGCGACTGCCATCACGAATGCTACTACGACTGCGAGAACAGCAGAATTCTACAACAGGAGTCTCATCTGAATCTTAAGGGGAATGCTTCCAGATATGCTCCTACACATCGCTGTTAGGTTGCTTTGCCGGGATATTTTGTTGCAGCTCGTGTTAGGTTTCCCTCAGGCTTCCGATGGAAATCGAAGCTGAACTCCGATGGACATCGAAGCTGAACTTCTGGGAAAACGGGGCCTCGCTCCTTATTTTGGGGCTCCTTCTGACAGCGGCCCGACTGTATCGATCCAGGGTAACGGCAACACCACACCGCTCACCCTCAGGATCTTCGCCTCTGGCTCCTGTCCAAGGCGTTCCTTTTCCTGTGCAAGCTCTTCGGCACCGCCTGCACCCCGGCCCGCCCTCCGGCCGCCTGAGGCCCCGCCCGCCTGTGTCCTGTCCTCCCAATTAGAGCTGTGCGCAGCCCGCCTAGCTGTGACCGGAAGAGGTTCGCTCTCGCCCCGCAGAGCAAAAAAGAAAAATGACTGCATCGATCTGAACTCCGATGGACATCGAAGCTGAACTTCCGGGAAAACCGGGCCTCGCTCCTTCTTTGGGGGTTCCTTCTGACAGCGGCCCGACTGTATCGACCCAGGGTAACGGCAACACCACACCGCTCACCCTCAGGATCTTCGCCTCTGGCTCCTGTCCAAGGCGTTCCTTTTCCTGTGCAAGCTCCTCGGCACCGCCTGCACCCCGGCCCGCCCTCCGGCCGCCTGAGGCCCCGCCCGCCTGTGCCCTGTCTCCCCAATTAGAGCTGTGCGCAGCCCGCCTAGCTGTTACCGGAAGAGGTTCGCTCTCGCCCCGCAGAGCAAAAAAGAAAAATGACTGCATCGATCTGAACTCCGATGGACATCGAAGCTGAACTTCCGGGAAAACCGGGCCTCGCTCCTTCTTTGGGGGTTCCTTCTGACAGCGGCCCGACTGTATCGATCCAGGGTAACGGCAACACCACACCGCTCACCCTCAGGATCTTCGCCTCTGGCTCCTGTCCAAGGCGTTCCTTTTCCTGTGCAAGCTCCTCGGCACCGCCTGCACCCCGGCCCGCCCTCCGGCCGCCTGAGGCCCCGCCCGCCTGTGCCCTGTCTCCCCAATTAGAGCTGTGCGCAACCCGCCTAGCTGTTACCGGAAGAGGTTCGCTCTCGCCCCGCAGAGCAAAAAAGAAAAAAGACAGCATCGATCTGAACTCCGATGGACATCGAAGCTGAACTTCCGGGAAAACCGGGCCTCGCTCCTTTTTTGGGGGTTCTTTCTGACAGCGGCCCGACTGTATCGATCCAGGGCAACGGCAACACCACACCGCTCACCCTCAGGATCTTCGCCTCTGGCTCCTGTCCAAGGCGTTCCTTTTCCTGTGCAAGCTCCTCGGCACCGCCTGCACCCCGGCCCGCCCTCCGGCCGCCTGAGGCCCCGCCCGCCTGTGCCCTGTCTCCCCAATTAGAGCTGTGCGCAGCCCGCCTAGCTGTTACCGGAAGAGGTTCGCTCTCGCCCCGCAGAGCAAAAAAGAAAAAATACTGCATCGATCTGAACTCCCATGGACATCGAAGCTGAACTTCCGGGAAAACCGGGCCTCGCTCCTTCTTTGGGGGTTCCTTCTGACAGCGGCCCGACTGTATCGATCCAGGGTAACGGCAACACCACACCGCTCACCCTCAGGATCTTCGCCTCTGGCTCCTGCAAGCTCCTCGGCACCGCCTGCACCCCGGCCCGCCTTCCGGCCGCCTGAGGCCCCGCCCGCCTGTGCCCTGTCTCCCCAATTAGAGCTGTGCGCAGCCCGCCTAGCTGTTACCGGAAGAGGTTCGCTCTCGCCCCGCAGAGCAAAAAAGAAAAAAGACTGCATCGATCTGAACTCCGATGGACATCGAAGCTGAACTTCCGGGAAAACCGGGCCTCGCTCCTTCTTTGGGGGTTCCTTCTGACAGCGGCCCGACTGTATCGATCCAGGGTAACGGCAACACCACACCGTTCACCCTCATGATCTTCGCCTCTGGCTCCTGTCCAAGGCGTTCCTTTTCCTGTGCAAGCTCCTCGGCACCGCCTGCACCCCGGCCCGCCCTCCGGCCGCCTGAGGCCCCGCCCGCCTGTGCCCTGTCTCCCCAATTAGAGCTGTGCGCAGCCCGCCTAGCTGTTACCGGAAGAGGTTCGCTCTCGCCCCGCAAAGCAAAAAAAGAAAAAAAACTGCATCGATCTGAACTCCGATGGACATCGAAGCTGAACTTCCGGGAAAACCGGGCCTCGCTCCTTCTTTGGGGGTTCCTTCTGACAGCGGCCCGACTGTATCGATCCAGGGCCAGTTTTGGGGAGCGACGGCTGGCCCTCGCGGAGGCCTCGCGGGGGCCTCCTGCGGCCTCGATGGGGCGCCGCACGTTGCCCTCGGCCCTCGGGGCTCGCCGCGTCGACCCAGACCTCCGCCGTCTCGGCGTTTTCGAGCCACGGGCCCTGCCTCCTCCTCCCTCCTCCTCCTCCCTCCTCCTCCTCCTCCGACTCCGACTCCGACTCCGACTCCGACTCCGACTCCGACTCCGAGCCTTCTGCGGAAGATTCGCAAGGGTCCGACCTCCCGACCACTCCTCGGGGGCGGCAAAGAGGGGGGTGATGACTAGGGAGGGGGATATCATGGCGTGGGCCATGGTATCTGTCCAGACTTCATGGTGCCGCTCCTTCTTTCGTTACGTCCCTGGCCCCCCTAAGGGCCGCGCACATGCCGCTGGCCATGATTTGCGCCCACCCAACCCCCTCTTGGACGCCCCCCTCTTGGACGCCCCCCTCTTGGCCGCTCCCGAACTTCCCCAGGACCCGTTTTTCATCCCGAGTCGTTTTTCGACGGTCCTGAGGCCCGGCGAGGGCCCCGAGAGGCCGAAAACAACGAAAAACCTTCGTCCCGATTTTTTCGAGACGCCCGATGTTTGGGTCGTCGCGTCGAGGTGATCCACTTCCCGCACCTCCACGACTGCACCACCGACTGGTGGTCCTGCGGGTGCGTCGTGTTCGAGCTGCTGGCCGGCCAGACACCGTTCGACGACGAGGGCGGGAGCGGGAGCGGGCGCCGCCGTCGTCGAAGGAGGAGGCGGAGGAGGAGGAGGAGGAGGAGGAGGAGGAGGGGGAGGAGTCCCAGGTGGTCGCGCCAGGAGGAGGAGGAGGAGGAGGTGGAGGAGGAAGACAAGCCCTGAGATCCTGGCGTCTCAGTTTTTTCTCGAGCTGGGCGTTTTCGTCGGGTGTCGGACCCTGGGGCCCTCATATACCGATCAGGCTGGAATAATGGCGCGGAAAGATGGGTTCTAGGGCTCCAGAGGTGGTTTTCCCTAGCCATCCTGTGGTGTCGGGTCCTCGTTTTGAAGAGACAGCGCCCCGCGTCACTCACTCCTCCTCCTCCTCCTCCTCCCCCCCCTTCTCCCTCATCCTCCTTCTCCCTCCTCCCTTCGCCCCCCTGACTTTGGCACACTCCTCACTCGTTTCGTGGCCCCAGAGGCAGCTCCACCGAAGGCCCCAATGCCACCGCCCGCATGCGTCGCACACCATTTTTCGGCACACCCCTCACACGTTTCGTGGCCCCAGAGGCAGCTCCACCGACGGCCCCAGTGCCACCGCCCGCATGCGTCACGCACACAAATTCGGTATACCCCTCACACGCTTCGTGGCCCCATAGGGAGATCCACCGAAGTCTCCAGTGCCACCGCCCGCATGCGTCACGCACACTCATGTGGGGACACCCCTCACACGTTTTGTGGCCCCACATGGAGCTCCACCGAAGGCCCCAATGCCACCGCCCGCATGCGTCACGCACACTCATTTCGGCACACCCCTCACACGTTTTGTGGCCCCATATGGGAGCTCAACCGAAGGCCCCAGTGCCACCGCCCGCATGCGTCACGCAAACTCATTTCGGCACACCCCTCACACGTTTCGTGGCCCCAGAGGGAGCTCCACCGACGGCCCCAGTGCCACCGCCTGCATGCGTCACGCACGCCCGTTTCGGCACGCTCCTCACACGTTTCGTGTCCCCACAGGGAGCTCCACCGAAGGCCCAAGTGCCACCGCCCGCATGCTTCACGCACACCCATGTCGGCACACTCCTTACACGCTTCGTGGCCCCAGAGGGAGCTCCACCGAAGGCCCCAAAGCCACCGCCCGCATACGTCACGCAAACTCATTTCGGCACACCCATCACACGCTTCGCAGCACCATAGGGAACTCCACCGACGGCCCCATTGGCTGCGTTCGCATGCGCCCACTGGGCAAATTTCGGCACACCTCTCACGCGCTTCGTGGCCCCATAGGGAATGCCACCGACGGCCCCAGTGGCTGCTTTCGCATGCGCCCACCGGACAATTTTTGGCACACCACTCTAACGCTTCGTGACCCTATAGGGAGCTCCTCCCAATGCGGTGCATACAACGACGGTGTTCACAATTGCATATGGTTGGTTCCTTCGCCAGGCTAAGTTTACGCGATGTCTCAAGTTTGTCGTGCCGTCGGATCTCAGGGGAGGAGGGGGAGGAGGAGGAGGAGGAGGAGGAGGAGGAGGTGGAGGTGGAGGAGGAGGTGGAGGTAGAGGAGGAGGAGGAGGAGGAGTAGGAGGAGGAGGATTAGCTGAGACGGTGAGGAGGTCAGCTCGAAGTGTGGAAGCGTGTCGACGTGTGGAAGTGTGGGGAGGGCCGGGGAGGTTGGTGGGGATGGCACTCTGGCGAAGAGGCTTCGGTGGCGAGGGGAGGCGGGGAAGGGGCGGGGAGGTCAGCGGGGCCCGGCTGCTTTGGGCGTCGGTGTGATCCGGGAGCTCCTCCGCCGCCCTCCATCCTGCAAGCTCGGTGGCCGCCCCAGGGACCGTGCCTCTCGGAGCCGCGTGGCCCTCGCGCCCCCAAGTACAGGATGTTCAGGAGGGAAAGAAACACACAGACACAATGAGTCGTCGATTCCCCAGAAAATATAAGAAAATATAGGAAGTGGATGGGAAGACGAAAGCCCCAAAAATATGGCAGAATATAGGGAATATGGTCGTTTGTGTGTATTTCTTTGTGTGTCCCAGGGCCCCCTCAGATATGCGTCGGCAGAGGGGCCGCCCCTCGCGAGCAGCGGGAGGTCTTCTTGGCCCTGCCGGGCCTTCCCCGCCCAAGGAAGGCCCTTGGGCTGACGAGGCATGCCGCGCACGTCAACTTGGTGCGCCCTGTCCTCCTCCGTCTCCTTCTCCTCCCTCCTTCTCCTCCTTCTCCTCCCTCCTTCTCCTCCTCCTTCTCCTTTTCTCCCTCCTTCTCCTTCTGTCCCCTGGTGCGCCCTGTCCTCCTCCTTCTCGCCCCCCCGTCTCAGGCAGTGGCGAAGCGTCCTGGCTCGCCTATAGCCCCACCAAACAATGTTCTAAGAGCCTTCTGCGGTTTCCACGAACTGTTCTTAGAACATTTCTGGCGCATAGTGTCTTGTTTGAACACATCGGGTTAATGCTATAAGAACATTGTTTTTGTTTGAAGAACATTTTGGGGTTCTAAGAACATTCGTGGTAGGACTATAGGAATGCCGGGACGGTCGGTCCCTGCTCAACCGTCTTCTCTTCCCACGACGGCGGCTGCGGCGGAGCGATTATGTGCTGACTGCTGTGGGGCGTCGGCAGCCCTCAGGTAGCCACCGGAGACAGATGTGATTTGTCCGTTAGCTCCTGCCCTAGATCCTCCTCCTGCAAGATATTTCTGCATTAGCCAAGCAGCGCGCACGAGGTCACACCCCGGCCCCCGGGGAGGCACATGGGTGGGAGGGTGGGACAAGCGGTCCCCCTGTGACCCGAACGGCTGCGGAGCAAGCAAGGGGGCAGAGGATACGGTGCAACGCGAAGCATCATCTGCGGAGCGAGGGGGGGCACGGAGACTAACTACGCTTCACCTTTGTGAATCCGCGTTTTCTCGGGAGGCGTCGTCAAGACCTATTGCGGTAAGCTTGTCGACGGGAGCCGCAAGGTTCTCTTCCTCCGCAGGCGGCTGCCGCTCGTGGCCTTCGCAGCTAGAGGCGCTTTTCATCCTCCCTTTCACCCTCCTCCTCCTTCTCCTCCTCCTCCTATTCCTCCTCCTCCTCCTCCTCCTCCTCCTCCTCCTCCTCCTCCTCCTCCTCCTCCTCCCCCTCCCCCTCCTCCTCCTCCTCCTCCCTCTCCCCCCCCCTTCTCCTCCTCCCCCTCCTCCTCCTCCTCCTCCTCCTCCTCTTTCTCCTCCTCCTCCAGTGACGATGAAAAGGGAGGGTGAAAAGAGGGACTCCCTCGTTTCATCCTCCCTTTCGTCGTCACTGCTGTCTCCTCGTCGCCCTTCTGTCACGCTCATGCCCTTCAGGGCAGCAGCGAATGATTTGCAGTTTGCTGCGCTTCGCCGGCGCAAGTCTTGGTATTATGCGCGGTGCGCGGCGTGGGGTGGGGACGCGCGGTCGCGCGCGTGTGACGTGCCAAGGCTCGGGGACTGGCAAGGGCGTGGGAGGCGCGGTTGGGGAGGGCTCCAGTTTCCCGCGGGCGTACCGAGAGGCGGGCGGCGACGGCGCGCCTTCGTGGACGGCGTCATGGTTCATGTCTCGGGTGCGCGACGTTGGAAATGATTGCGATGGTCTCGGTGGTATAGTGGACACGGTCGGACCTGAAGGGAGCTGATTGAAATTGTGTGCGCAATGTAAAGGTTGTGCGTGTGGGCGACGTGGCATGCGTGCAAGGCGTGCCCTGCGCGTGCTGTCTATGCGAGAGCGGGACGGAAGAGGAACGCACAGTTCACTACTTCGTCCCAACCTCGCGAGCAATGAGCCCAGACGGTGTATGCGCAGCGTCTACGACACGACAACCAGCCCTCTGCTAGCAGTGTGACATTGTTCATTGTTCAGGCATTTGGTATTTGGTCGATAGCTTGAGGGGGTGATCGGTGATCGGGCGAGAGGCCGCTGAAGAGATATACGTGCCCGACTTGTCTTCCGTCCGTGTGACTGCGGGAAGTGTCAAGTCTCGGGGTACTTGAGTGAGCTTTCAGGTATCCTTGATGACACGTCTGGCGGTGCGGCGATGCAGGCCATGTTCGCTCATTATTGGAAAGGGGAGCTTAGGAGAAGGAGGAGTAGAGGCAGCAGCAGCCCCAGCACGATGACGAAAAGGTGGAGGGGATAAGGCCTGGACGACGACAGTGCGCGGCTGCTCGCCATCAAGCGGAGCCAGGCCAGACGCGTCCGCGCCCGCGCGCGTGGAGGTCCAGGGGCTTCCTCGTCCAACTCCTGCTGTCGCTCTCCGTTGTTATCCTCCTTCTCCTGCTCCTCCTCCTCCTCCTCTGCCCCCTCCTGCTCCTCCCCGTCCTCCTCCTCCTCCTCCTCCTCCTCGGCCTCCTCCTCCTCCCTCCATTCCTGTTCCTTGTGTATCACTCCCCCCTGTCGCGCCCCGAGGCTGGTCGAAACGGCGGGGCCGCGCGCTTCTCCTGAGACCTCCTCTCCATGCGTGATCCCGAGGCATGAAATCTGCGACAGGTTCACGGGTGCAAGGCGGGTGGGTTTATGGTTCTCGCCCTAGCGCCGCGCATATTCGTTCCGAACTGTTGCAAGAGCTTCGTAATATCGAGCGCGGGCGGTCCTCAACATGTGGTCCTCGCCGTAGCGCCGCGAGGGCGGACGGTTTTCAAGATGTGGTTTTCGCTTCAGCTCCGCGCACATCCGCTTCACAAATTTGCGGGGGGTCACGGACTGATGGCGATTCCATCGCAAACTACGCAAGTATGGTTTAGCCCAAACGTCGCGCACATACGCGTTATTTAGTTGTGAGTGCATCACGGAACGTCATGGCTAAATTACCAAAAGCGGTGGTGTTTCGGAACGGTTTAGGATTGTCAGGGCGTGGCGGTTGCGTTGCTCCGCGGTGTTGAAGTCCCAGGGGTGGTGTTCTGGCGTGCATCAGGGTCGTCACGACGCAACAGTCAGGTCGATTCGTGGCGTTGAAGTTCCGAGAACAGAATGGTGGTTTGGCACGTTTCAGGATCTTCCGACGGTTGTCTTCCGTCGGGGCACCTCCGTCAGAGGATTTGATTCCCAGTAGGGGCCTATGATGAATCCTGGGTTTGCGCTAGTCCTCCTCCTCTTCCCCCTCCTCCTCCTCCTCCTCCTCCTCCTCCTCCTCCTCCTCCTCCTCATCATCATCATCATCATCATCATCATCATCATCATCATCATCATCATCATCATCATCCCCCTTCCTGGTGGGACGGCGAGAAGCAGCAGGAGACGGCAGAGGTGACAGGGGGCGGGAGAACGAGAGACCACAAGGGGGGCGAGGGGCCCTTCCGAGCAGCGCCGCCGCCGCCGTCGCCCTCCGAGGAGCGGCCGTCGCTCGCTTGGCCGCTGTGCCGTCGTGGTCCTCTCTTCGTCCCCGCCCTCGTCCTCCTCGCCGTCGTCCTCCTTCGTCCCCCTCGTCCTCGTCCTGCTCATCGTCGTCACGGTCGTCCTCGTCGTCGTCCTCTTCGTCCTCGTCCTCTTCGTCCTCGTCCTGCTCATCCTCGTCCTAGTCCTTCTCCTCCTCTTCCTTTCTGTTTTGGGCCCGGACAGGACACCTGGACGACACAGTCCGAATGAAGGTGCCCAAAGGTGCCTGCGTGAATGCACACGCAGTCGGGCCTCGCAGCGTGAATGGCAGCAAAGACACGCCCCAGGCGTCGCATCTGCGCCGCCGCTGCGAGGTGCCTCGGGATGCCGCCCCGAGACACGGCCACTAGCACCACACCCACTTGGCCGCCGGCCTCAAGCAGCGGAGACCCCACTGCCCGAGGACTTCAGTTCCCGCGCCCCCCCCCGTCCGGGGACCCCTTCGAGTAACCCCATCGGGCCTCTAAGGGGTGGCACGGCGGGCCCGCACGTATTGCGGTTGGCCAACCACAGGGCAAGAGTCTCTTCCACAGCCCCGTCGGGCTGTGGTGACGATCAGGCTGCCAACCCGCCTGTTTTCCAGGGACGCCACGAGGGCACCCAGCACTAGCCCATGGAGTCACCACCATAGCTTATCACACAACCTGGCGAGCAAGACTGTCAAGCCTCTCAAATCTGTGCAGCGCCGCCACCGCGCCGACGCCTCCCGCCACGACCGAGCCCAGTTATACACGTCGCTCGCTCGTCGCTCGCTCGTTGTCGTCGTCGTCGTCGGAGGGTGCGTCTGTCGGCGATTGACGCTCGATCCATACACGCCGGTCGTTGAAAGTAGGCAGTTTGGGATACCCAGGTCCAAGTCTTCTTTAGCCGCCCTCCTACTCCAAGAGTCGAGCGATTTTCCTTCCTCCCTCGTCTTCAGGGGGCGGGCGGAAGCCCAATCTACTTCCAGCGCCTTCGGTTTTGATGTTTCTGCTCGCTTCTTCCGACCGACGGGCACCCCCGCTGCTCCACCTCTTCCTGGTCGCCCGAGGGAGAAGGGCAAGGCCGAAGAACTCCGCTCCGGAGGCACGAAGTGCGATGCGCGACGCTGGGCGGCCCAGGACCGTCGGATCCGACGTGGCGCCCGAGACTGCCACGTCGGAGCCCTGGACCCCCTCCTTCTGCGCCACTGTCTTTCTGCTGGCCGCGTCGATCCACGGTGGTCCCAGGGCCCGGCACTGGCCGAAAACGCCCAGCGAGGAGGAGGAGGAGGAGGAGGAGACGGAGGAGGAGGAGGAGGAGACGGAGGAGGAGGAGGAGGAGGAGGAGACAGAGGAGGAGGAGGAGGAGGAGGCGGAGGAGGAGGAGGACGAGGAGGAGGCGGACCTCAGGGACCAGCCAGCTCCCTCCCCAGCCTTCTCGCCCCGCGAGGAGAGGCCACCGCTCTTCCCCTTCAACTTCCCCACGCTGGCCAAGAGCTTCGTGGCCGACCTGCTGCAGCTGCAGCCGCGCCGGCTAGGCACGGAGGGTGGCACGGCGGCGGTGAAGAGGCACTCCGCTCCGCCGCCTTCGACGCCGCAGCCTTCGACGCCGCCGCCGCCGCCGCCGCCGCCACCATCCCCAGACCCCCACCGGGCCATGAAAAAAAGCACGACGGAAGGTTTTTCGTTACTTTCGGCCCCGGGGGCCGCGGGACCGTCCACAGAACGACCCAGGATGAGAAGCCGGCCCTATAGGGAGGGGGTCCAGACCTCTGGGGGTCGACGTTGTGAGCAAATCATGACGTCGGGGATCTGTGTCGTCGCCGCCGTGGTCACCGCCGCCGTCGCAGCCGCCAGCGCCGCTGCCGCCGCCGCCTCTCGCCACTGCGGCCGTCGTCGCCTCCGCTGTCGCCGCCAGCGGCGCAGGGCGCCGCCACCGCCGGCGCAAGCCTTCGCCGCAGTCGCCGCTCTCACTCGCCGCCGCCGCCGCCGCCGCCGAGAGGTGTCGGTGCCGCGCGCCGCCGCCATTCGGGGTTCGAGGATCGAGGCTTGGCCTCCAGAGGCCAGCCAGGGACCTCCAGCCTTGAGGGGCCTCCGCTCGTTTTCGGGAGGGTTGTTGGGAGGCTTCCCATGGGCGCGTCGACGTATATGGTTCACTTCTACCGAGTCTCTGTTGCTGATGTATGGAAAAGGGTTCTGGGCGCTGTCGCCTCGACATTAGGTCCTCGTTCTACGAATGCGAAACTCCCGCTCGAGCGCAGGCCTGTTCCCCATTTCCGGGTGTTGGAGCCCCAATTGCGACAACAATTGCTCCCCGTAGCCATTTGGCTCAAGCCATATTGGCTCAATGCAATCCAGCCTAAGTGTCGGAAATATGTTTGACGAATTGAAAGGATTTGCAATTGTTACTTCATCTGTCATTCCGTGGTTGTGGATCTTAGCTATTCTGTTGTACAGCACAGATAGAAGGAACATATTGGCATTTGTTTTGTATACTTGCCTCATTGGCGCTGCCGGGCTTTTGTTTCTATCAACCATACTGTGTCTCGACTTGGGGGCGACGGTATTCGTGTCTGGCCTCAGTGAGCCACTTGGGCTCGCATTTGATCCTCAGAGTGAGAAGCTTTGGTGCACAGACCCGGCAGCGGGAAAGGTGATTCAGATCGATGTTGACGGGAAGCACGTTGAGCAACTTTTATTTCCACAGCTCCGCCGGCCAGATGGTATTGCTTTAGATTTGCACGGAAAGAAGGTTATGTCAGCGATGAGGCATCCAACAAGATCGTGCGGTTTAGCATGGATGGCAAGGACTTCGAGGAGTCAATCACGCCTACCACGCCGGCGGCTGGCATTGCTTTTGACCCCGTAGCCAACAAAATTTGTTGGGCTTCGCCAGCAGATCACAGGGTTTATGCAGCATACACCAATGGAAGCTTAGTGACAAAGTCTTTTTATGTTCCCTCAGGTCTTGATGTAGTGGCAGTTGCCTTTGACTCTGTCCATAGAACATTGTATGCATTTAGCAGAGATGTTGAAGGAGGAAAATACGCTCGTATCTGGAAATTTCACGTAGACGGTATAATCGACTGGGATTACTGGTGTTCGCCGGGGTCTGGCCATATACGGGGTCGGCACGGGGGCCTTCGGTAGAGCTCCCTATGGGGCCACTCACGAAACGTGTGAGGGGTGTGCCGAATTGGGTGTGCGGGACGCATGCGGGCATCAGCACTGGGGCCTTCGGTGGAGCTCCCTATGGGGTCACGAAACGTGTGAGGGGTGTGCCGACTTGGATGTGCGGGGCGCATGCGGGCGGCGGCACTGGGGCCTTCGGTGGAGCTCCCTATGGGGCCACGAAACGTGTGAGGGGTGTGCCGAGTTGGGTGTGCGGGACGCATGCGGGCGGCGGCACTGGGGCCTTCGGTGGAGCTCCCTATGGGGCCACGAAGAGTGTGAGGGGTGCTCCGAACTGGGTGTGCGGGACGCATGCGGGCGGCGGCACTGGGGCCTTCGGTGGAGCTCCTGATGGGGTCACGCAAAGTGTGAGGGGTGTGCCGAATTGGGTGTGCGGGACGTATGCGGGCGGCGGCACTGGGGCCTTCGGTAGAGCTCCCTATGGGGCCACTCACGAAACGTGTGAGGGGTGTGCCGAATTGGGTGTGCGGGACGCATGCGGGCATCAGCATTGGGGCCTTCGGTGGAGCTCCCTATGGGGTCACGAAACGTGTGAGGGGTGTGCCGAGTTGGGTGTGCGGGACGCATGCGGGCGGCGGCCCTGGGGCCTTCGGTGGAGCTCCCTATGGGGCCACGAAACGTGTGAGGGTTGTTCCGAATTGGGTGTGCGGGGCGCATGCGGCCGGCGGCACTGGGGCACTCGGTGGAGCTCCCTATGGGGCCGCGAAACGCGTGAGGGGTGTGCCGAATTGGGTGTGCGGGACGCATGCGGGCGGCGGCATTGGGGCCTTCGGTGGAGCTCCCTATGGGGCCACGAAACGTGTGAGGGGTGTGCCGAGTTGGGTGTGCGGGACGCATGCGGGCGGCGGCATTGGGGCCTTCGGTGGAGCTCCCTATGGGGCCACGAAACGTGTGTGGGGCGTGCCGAAGATGATGCCGAAGCTGATGGCGATGATGGTGACGATGATGAGGACGATGGTGATGACGATGACGACGATGATGACGACGGGAGGTGGGAGGAGGGGGAGGAGGAGGAGGGGAGGAGATGCGGGGACCGTCTCTTTAAAACGAGGACCCAACACCACTCGATGGTTGGGAAAAATGGAGGAGCTTCAATTAGGGTCGCCCCTCTAGAGCGCCAAAAATCGCCTCTTGGACCCCTCTTGGAGCGCTTTTGGAGCGCTCTTGGGCGCTCTTGGGGCCGTCTTGGGGCCATCTTGGGCCCCTCTTGGGCCTCTCTTGGGCCATCTTGGGGCCATCATCAGGCCTCAAGAGCCCATCGAAGGCGAAAAAGCGAAAAGGTTCAAATAATTGATTTTCCTAAGGTTTTCGGGCCATTTTGGCCTCTTGGGGGGCCTCCTTGGGAGGCTCCGTGGCCACTTGGAGCCGTCTTGGGGCGGTCTTGGGGCTTCTTAGAGCATCTTGGGAGCCATCTTGAGGCATCTTGAGCTATCTTGAGCCATCTTGGAGGCCATCTTGGGCTCTCTGAGGCCCTCTTGGGGCCGTCTTGGGCCATCTTGGGCCATCTTGGACGCTCCAACCCCTCGCGACTGGGCCCGTCCAGGTCCAGGGGAGGGGGTCAGGGGGAGGGGTGAACCCCTCCCCGAAGGGGAAGAGGGAAGATGGAAGAGGAAACTCCCTAAACCACCTACTCCATTGAAGGGCTGGTGGGATTCTTGTAGGCCGGCTGGACAGCACCAGT
The DNA here is from genome assembly GCA_963575745.1 of Prorocentrum cordatum. Lineage (NCBI taxonomy): Eukaryota > Dinophyceae > Prorocentrales > Prorocentraceae > Prorocentrum > Prorocentrum cordatum. The sequence continues at coordinate 20,105 of CAUYUJ010022629.1, read as the reverse complement.
GGTTGTGCGACGCTTGGTGAGGGCGACCATCCCTTCCTCCCCTCTTCCCCCCCCTCCGCCTCCCTGCCCTGCTCCCCTCTCCCCTCTTTGAAGCTCAGGGCCAGTTTGTCCAGGCCGGCTGGACGGCACGTTTTTCAGGAGGGGAAAAAACACACAGACACAAGTCATCGCCGATTCCCCCGAAAATATGGGAACATATATGGGAAGGGGGGGGGAAGACAGAAACCCAACCATTATGGGAAAATATGGGACATCCTTTTATCTGTGTGTATTGCGTTCCCAGACCCCCGACGTAATGATTTTTTCATGACGTCGACCCCCCGAGGTCCCGACCCTTTCCCCATGACCGGCTTTGCATCCTGAGTCGTTTTTTGACGCTCCCGAGGCCCGGTGAGGGCCCCCGGAGGCCGAAAATTAGGAAAAACCTCCCGTCGTGATTTTTTCATTACTCGAGGGGGTCTGGGTTATGTGCCCTGGGGCCCCATTCAGTCTTGCTGTGCGACGCTGGACGTCGGGCGTTCTGTGCTCGCTCGCGCGCCCGGCTCCGAGTCGCGCCCGCGCGCCGGGCTGGGCCTCGGGGAGCCCGGCCGCGGCCTTGAGGAGCGTGTCGGCGCCGGCCTGCTGCTCGGTGGAGCCTCCGCCGCGGAGCCCAGACCCCCTCGAGTACTGAAAAGATCGTGACGGGAGGTTTTCCTTCATTCCCAGACCCCCTCGAGTCATGAGAAAATCACGACGGGAGGTTTTTCACAATTTTCGGCCTTTGGGGGCCCTTACCGGCCCTCGGGACCGTCAAAAAACGACTCAGGACGAAAAACCGGTCCCGGGGAATGGGTCGAGACCTCGGGGGGTCGACGTCATGAAAAAATCATGACGTCGGGGGTCTGGGTTTTCGGCCTCCGGGGGCCCTCACCGGGCCTCGGGAGCGTCAACAAAACGACTCAGGATGCAAACCCAGACCCCCGACGTGATGATTGTTTCATTACGTCGACCCCCAGAGGTCCCGACCCTTTCCCCATGACCGGCTTTGCATCCTGAGTCGTTTTTTGACGCTCCCGAGGCGCGGTGAGGGCCCCCGGAGGCCGAAAATGAAGGAAAACCTCCCGTCATGATTTTTTTATTACTCGAGGGGGTCTGGGAAGCCGGTCATGGGGAAAGGCTCGGGACCTCTGGGGGTCGACGTGATGAAAAAAACATGACGTCGGGGGTCTGGGAGGGCGGCGGGCGGCGGACCGGCGGACCCCGTGCCCAGATCTGCCGGGAGCCGCGGCTGTTTTTTCCCTCTTATAGGGGAACCATTTTTTTGGTCGGCGGGGCGAGCGCGAACCTCTTCCGCTAGAGGCCAGGCGGGCTGCGCACAGCTTTCATATTATCGGGAGTGGACAGAACCCCCACCCTGACACGTCGATTAGTGAATTGTACGTTTTCGGTTCTCGAGACGGCGACGCGGCCGTCATTTTCCAGGCTTGCGCCCGCAAGGTTTGGGCCTGAGGTCGTTTTCACTAAACCACGTTTTACTAAAGGGGGTTCTGTCCATCCCCGATATTAGGGAGACGGGGCACAGGCAGGCGGGACCCCCGGCGGCGCCTCCGGCGCCGCCCCTGGCGCGCTCCCCGCGCCAGGGCGGGGGGTCCAGCGCCGATCCGAGAAATCCGCGCGGACCTCCGAGTTTTTATGTTTATGTCACTTTTTGTTCCCCTATTCACGGCTGGTGGTGATGCGCAGGTAGGTTTCGATTGGCTTGCGGGCCGCCTCCCACATCATTGTCGCCGCTTGCATTCGGCAGCTGTGCATCGTCTGGCCCCTTGCCTTCGTTGCTTGCCAACCGCTGCTCGTCCAGGTCCAGGCATAGAGTGTTATAAGTTATGATGTTCTCACTGTTTCACGCGCAGCGTAATGCCGCGCTCATACTTGGTCCTTCCATCTTGGAGCCCTTCCTTCGTGGGATTTGCTTGCCCTCCCTGGGGCAGTCTTGGGCGCCACTTGAGGCCCAAAGATCTTCCTGGGCGCTCCAAAAGGCAACGGGAACGATCCAGGAACGAGTCCGCTTCGCCTCCCTCCCCTCTATTTCTCGAAACTGCAATTTTCGGCCCGGCGGGATGGAAACAGAGGAGAGAGTTTCACGCGCCCGGAGACCCCGAAGGGGTCGGCGGATTATCGCTGATGAGCTCGGCGCAATTAGGTGGCCTGTCTCTCGCTGCTGCCGAGGGCGGCGCAGCTATCCTGTGAATTCGTTTGGCCTGCCGCGGCGAGTCCCCGGTCGGGCCGCCGCCCTGCTGGCGAGGAGAGGATGAGGGTGAGGGCGGCGACGAACCGAGAATGCGTATACGATGCGGACAGCGATCGCGATGAGGGTGGCGGTGGCCATCACTGAGTCAACCTGCAGGGCCCCCGCGGATCTGTCGCGTGTCTTGGAGTTTCTCGCTGCAGCCGAGTGCGGCGCAGCCATGTTCTGGATTCGCTTGGTCTGCCGCGACGAGTCCGTCACTCCTGCGTAAAAAAAATCCCGCGTGCGTGAATACGTTTCAGACGTGCCACGGTGTTTCGCACAGCAATCCATGTTGTGCCACAACCCGAGGGTTCCACTCTGCCCTTCTCCACGTCCCACCCAATCCCATGCCCCCACCGCAATCCACATCCCTCATCTCCAACTGTCTCTCTCTGCCTGTGGCTTGCAGCCACCATGTTGTGACGCTTTGGCCGCAAGATGGAACTCGTGGTCGCCACTCTCCAGCTGCCCGCGGCAAATTAGGCCTACCTGGGTCGTCACAGGGGTTGCTCGGGGTCCTCTCGGGTCGTCTCGGGGCCCTCTTGGGTCATGTCGGGGCAATCTTGGGCCATCGTGGGCCCTGATGGGATGTCTGGGTGTCTTTGGGGCCGTCTGAGTGCCCTCCTTGAGCTCTCTTGGGCTGTCCTGGGGCCTTCTTTGGCAATCCTTGGCTTCGCCCGAGGCTCTCTCTCTCTTGGGCTGTCCTGGGGCCTTCTTGGGCAGTATGGGGCTTTCTTGGGGTCCTCTTGAGGCCGTCGTGAGCTGGAGGGCCGGGGTGGGGCAAATTATTTTAAAACGTGAAATATGCCTTCGGCTTTTCAATGCTGTTGGGCTTGTCAGAGGATCTCTTTGGCGTCGTCGAAGCCCCTTGGGGCTTCTTGGGCGGCTCTTGTAGTCTTCTTGGGGGCTCTTGGGTCCATCTTGAGGCGATATATCGGGCCGTCTTGGCGACCTTGGCGGCCTTCCTGGGCCGTCTGGTAAGCCCCGGAGAGCCGGAGAGCCTTGAAGGCGCCAGGGAGGCATCGGGGCGACCGAGGGGCCTCTGGGGGAGGGGCAGGGGGGCGTGGGTAAGGGGTAGGAAGGTAGGAGGGGCTCCGAAAGCCTCAGAAGGGGGGTGGCTGCATGCAGTTGGGTGCGTCGAAGAGGGGGGGGGGGGAGATTGCAGGAACCCTGCCAGACGACAGCACTTGGCATATAGACGTGAGCTTGTTGGCCGCCAGATCGAGCTATTGTTTAGACAGTCCTTCAAGCGGTACTCGACGTAACGTTGCTTGGGGTAGGCGGCGCCATCGTGAGACGCGTTTGCCAACAGCTGCCGCGTGTTAGCAACGACCAACCACGTTGCAAATTACACTTCCCTTGTTTTTGTGTCCAGAGGTTCAAGCAGCGCGCGCGGCAACCATACCTACCATACCATACCACACCTGCCAGCCCATACCATACGTACTTTACTATATCATACCTGCCGTACCATACCTACCATTCCATACTTACGCCATACCATACCATACCACACGTACTATACTACATCGTACCTGCCAAACCATTCCTGCTGTTCCATACGTACCACACCATACCATACCACACCTACAATACCATACCACACCTGCCATACCATACCATACCAACCATACTATACCATACCTACAATACCATACCATACGATCTTATTTATGAGGTGTCGTGCCCCTCCCACCCCTCCAGGGAGGCCCCGCCAGAGAGAGCAGGGCATTCGCAAACCATGTTATTTATGAGCTTTCGTGCCCCTCCCATCCATCCAGGGAGGCCCCGGCCAGAGCGACCAGGGTATTCAATCGCTTCGCTCATTCCGCCGGCCCATGTTGCATGATCGCTACTGCTTCGCCGTGGGCCCGGGCCATTGTGGCGCCGCCGAGGAGGACGAGGTGGAAGATGAGGATGGGGAAGGGGAGGGGAGGAGGAGGAGAGGATGAGAAGGAGAGGAGGAGGATGAAGATAAGTAGGAGGAGGAGGAGGAAGCGGAAGGGGCGGAGGAGGAAGCCTCTCTCGTTGGCATCTTGTGTGGCTCTTGGGGCCAAACAGGGTCGTCGTCAAGATGCTTCTTTGGGAGGCCTCTTGGGGTCTTTTGAGAAGCCGTTCGGGGGCGCCTGTGAGGCATTTTTGAACTTCTGGGGCCTCTTGGGGCATCTTTTGGGCCTTCTGGGGGCCTCCGGGGGCCTCTTGGGGGCCTCTTGGCGGCATCGTTGGGCCTCTTGGGGGCCTCTTGGGGGCCTCTCCGGGCTTCCTGGGGCCCTCTTGGGGCGGAAGGCTCGAGTTTTAGGTTCGTGGTCCCCCTCTTGGGCCCCTCTTGGGCCCCTCTTGGGGCCGTCTTGGGGCCGTCTTGGGCCGTCTTGGGGCCCTCTGGGGCCGTTTTGGGGCCATCTTGGCTCGTCGTAAGGCCCTTGTGGGGGGCTCTTGGGCACTCTTGAAGCGGTCTTGGGGGCCTCTTGGGCCGTCGTCGGGCGTTGGAAAGCGGAAAGGGTGGGAATACCAAAATCTCACCTATTGGGGCCCTCTTGGGAGTGCTCTTGGAGGCCTCCTGGGGCGTTTGGGGGCCATATGGAGCGTCTTGGAGCGATCTTGTGGCATCTCGGAGCCCTCTTGTAGCATCTTGGGGGCGTTTTGGGGCGTCTGGAGGCTCTCTGGAGGACCTCGAGGGCGGCACCCAGGAGGGAGAACATCTCTGACGGGAACCTCCCGGGAGTCTCCCGGGACCCTGCCGGGGTATTTTTCGTGGGGAGACCTCCAGGGGCCGCCCCGCGCGCGCGAAGAAGAATATTGTAAAGCAGTCACCGGAGATCTTAGCACGCCTCTGGCCCGTTGGGCCGGCGAATTCGCAAACCATATTGTTTACCAGGTGTCGTGCCCTTCCCACAACTCCAGAGAGGCCCCGCCAGAGCGAGCAGGGTATTCGCAAACCATTTTATTTATCAGGTTTCGTGCCCCTCCCGCCCATCCAGGGAGGCTCCGCCAGAGCGAGCAGGGCATTCGCAAACCATATTCTTTACGCTTCGCGTATCCCTACCAGCCCATCTCACAGCAGCAACTCTTGCGAAGCATGCCGACAGTCGTGTTTTTCAGGCGTGTGTCCGCTTGGCCCCGCATATCTCCCCTGTTCCTCCTTCGTCCCGCCTCCTTGCACATCCTCCTTGTGGGGGGAGCGGGAGAAGGACGAGGCGGAGGAGGAGGGAGAGAAAGCGCTCCTCGTGATTTGAGTCGTTTGGGGTTTCTCGTCCTGGTGTGAGTCATTCGGGCCCTTCTTCCTGGTGTGAGTCGTCCGGGCTCTCCGTGGTGTGAGTCGTTCGGGCTCTTCGTCCTGGTGTGAGTCGTTCGGGCTTCTTGTGGTGAGAGTTGTTCGGGCCCCTCATCCTGGTGTAAGTCGTTCGGGCCCCTCCTCCTGGTGTGACTCGTTCGGGCTCCTCGTGGTGTGAGTCGTTCGGGGCCCGCGTCGTGGTGTGAGTCGTTCGGGCTCCTCGTGGTGTGAGTCGTTCGGGCGCCTCGTCCTGGTGTGAGTCGTTCGGGCCCCTCCTTGTGGTGTGAGTCGTTCGGGCTCTTCGTGGTGTGAGTCGTTCGGGCCCCTCGTCCTGGTGTGAGTCGTTCGGGCTCCTCGTGGGGCCTCTTGGGGACCTCTTGGAGCCTCTTGGGGCCTCTTGGGGGCCTCTTGGGGGCCTCTTGGGGGCCTCTGGGGGCCTCTTGGGGCCTCTGGGGGCCTCTTGGGGTCCTCTTGGGGGCCTCTTGGGTGCCTCTTGGGGCCTCTTGGGGGCCTCTTGGGGTCCTCTTGGAGGCCTCTTGGGAGCCTCCTGGGGGCCTCTTGGGGTCATCTTGGGGCCTCTTGCGACCTCCTCAGACGCGCAAATGAGGGCTGCCCCCTGAGAAGGACAAAATGAGCCCAAAACCTTGGTAAAATCAATGATTTTGCTATGAAGGAAGATGAGCGCGGCCCCCTCAGAACGCCAAAATGAGGCCAAAACCGTAGTAAAATCAATGATTCTGGCTTTACAGAAAAGCAGAGGGGCCAAAGTGGGTCCCCCCGTCGGGGCCAGAATCCTCGTGAGGGTCGTCGTTTTTTGGCCCTTCCAGGAGTCAAAAAAGACCCCCCTAACGACCCGCGGGGCGCCCTCTCCAGGCCCAGGGGGAGGGGGTAGGGGGAGGGGTAAACCCCTCCCCGAAGGGGAAGAAGGGGGGCTGAGGACAGAGCGGGCTCTCTAAACCACTCACGCCCAAAGGGCTGGTGGGATTAATCAGGTTTCGTGCCCCTCCCACTCCTCCAGGGAGGCCCCGCCAGAGCGAGCAGGGCATTCGGAAACCATACTATTTATCAGGTTTCGTGCCCTTCCCACCCCTCCAGGGAGGCCCCGCCAGAGCGAGCAGGGCATTCGCAAACCATGTTATTTATGAGGTTTCGTGCCCCTCCCACCCCTCCAGGGAGGCCCCGCCAGAGCGAGCAGGGCATTCGCAAACGACATTATTCATCAGCTTTCGTGCCCTTTCCACCCCTCCAGGGAGGCCCCGCCAGAGCGAGCGGGGCATTCGCAAACCATGTTATTGATCAGGTTTCGTGCCCCTCCCACCTCTCCAGGGAGGCCCCGCCAGAGCGAGCAGGGTATTCGCAAACCCTATCAGGTGTCGTGCCCTTCCCACACCTCCGGAGAGGCCCCGCCAGAGCGAGCAGAGCATTCGCAAACCATAGTATTTATTACGTTTCGTGCCCCTCCAAAGTATTATGTACTACGTTTCGTGCTCCTCCCATCCCTCCAGGGAGGCCCCGCCAGAGTGAGCAGGGCATTCGCAAACCATGTTATTTATCGGGTTTCGTGCCCCCCACCCCTCCAGGGAGGCCCCGGCCAGAGCGAGCAGGGTATTCGCAAAGCATCTTATTTATCAGGTTTCGTGCCCCTCCCGCCCATCCAGGGAGGCCCCGCCAGAGCGAGCAGGGCATTCGCAAACCATATTATTTATCAGCTTTCGTGCCCCTCCCACTCCTCCAGGGAGGCCCCGCCAGAGCGAGCAGGGTATTCGGAAACCATTATATTTATTAGTTTTTTTGCCCCGCCACCCCTCCAGGGAGGCCCCGCCAGAGCGAGCAGGGTCTTCGCAAACAACATTATGTATTAACTTTCGTGCCCCTCCCACCTCCCACCTCTCCAGGGAGGCCCCGCCAGAGCAAGCAGGGCATTCGCAAACCATATTATTGATTAGGTTTCGTGCCCCTCCCAATCCTCCAGGGAGGCCCCGCCAGAGCGAGCAGGGTATTCGCAAACCATGTTATTTATCAGGTTTCGTGCCCTGCCCACCCATCCAGGGAGGCCCCGCCAGAGCGAGCAGGGTATTCGCAAACCGTTCTCCCTCTGTTCCTCCGTTGACTCATATCTGCCCTGCCCCTGATCTTGCTCTACGACTGCTTCCCCGTTCCTATTTGAAGCTCCGATTGGAGCCAGGGGTGCGACTTGCGGTGCCAGGAGAGCTCGCGCTTGTTTGAAATGCTCCGTTGTTCCATTGCTGCCTCTGCCGAGGCGCGTTGTCCCTGTGGTGTTCGGATGTGCGGGCTTCCACTCCTCCTCTTCCTCCTCCTCCTCCTCCTCCTCCTCCTCCTCCTCCTCCTCCTCCTCCTCCTCCTCCTCCTCCTCCTCCTCCTCCCTCTCCTCCTGCTCTTCATCATCTCCCTCAGCGCCTCGGCTGATTTATGCCATTTCCATTTATATCATACAATGTCGGATTGTTGGGCCCCCCGGCCCCCCCCCGGGACACAATGACAAATGGGGCCACCCCCTGGGTAACCGAACTTGGCCCCCGGGGCCCGGGGCCCTGATTTCGGCCCTGTGGGCGGGAGGGGTCGCTCTCGAGAGCGTTCTGAGCACCCACGGTCGCCTCCAGAAAGCCTCCAAGACGACCCAAGAACACCCCAAGAGCGCTCCAAGACTGCTCACGATGGCTTTAAGACAGCCCAAAAGGGCGCCCGAAGTTGGGCGATGGGGCTGAGAGTGCACTCATGGTGAGTGCGCGTGCCGAGTGTCTTTGCTGAGTGTCGGCGTCGAGTGTCGTTGCCGAGTGTCGGTGCCGAGTGTCGGTGCCGAGCGTCGGTGCCGAGTGTCGGCATCGATCGTCGTTGACGGGCCGAGTGTCGGCGCCGATCGTCGTTGACGCGAGGGGTCTCTAAAGACCTGCCCCCCCGCGCGAACCCAACAAAGGAATCTGCCCCTGAACGCAGAGTGCCAGGGCGGTCGCGGGGACGTCCCCGGCGGTCCGGTTTGCCCCGCCTTCCATGTGTTTTCTCTATGCGCACTACAGCGCCGCGAGTATCTATTGTTTTAACTGTCCCCCCCAGATTGTTTGTTTAAACTTGTTTTTAGACATTAGCCTATTCCGACATGCCCTGGACTCTCCCAACCTCAGGATCGGCATTCCCTTCCGAGGCGTCCTCGCGAATCGCTCAAGTTGGGGAGCTGCCCGCGGGCGTGACAGCTCGCATGGCGGCCATGGCGCGGCGCGGTGCGCATGCAAAGTGAGTTGCGTGATGTTTCCCCAAAGAGTGGGTATGAAACGAACCGCCCCAAAGAAGGTGGATGGTTAGTAGGCTTAGCGGGCGGGTATCAGGGAAAGAGAAAAAGAAATTATTCCGAACCAGTTTGCTAGATCACATGTCGTCATCGTCGTCTCCGTCTTCCTGGACACATGTGAGATATGAGGGTGAGAAGGCGGGGGAGGAGGAGAAGGAGGCTAGGATGATGAAGGGCGTGCGTTGTCGGAGGTGGAGGAAGTGGAGGAGGCAGGGAACAAAGGGGAGCCAGAGAGTGAGGGGCGGAGGTGGATGCGGAGGAAGGTGAGGAGGAGGAGGAGGAGGAGGAGGAGGAGGAGAAGGAGGAGGAGGAGGAGGAGAAGGAGGGGGGAGGAGAAGGAGGAGGAGGAGGAGGAGGAGAAGGAGGAGGAGGAGGAGGAGGAGGGGGTTTCTATTGTGAAGGCCTTACGGCCGGTGCCGCCGGCCCTGAAGGGAGACGACGACGACGACTACGACGACAACGGCGGCGGCGGCGGTGGCGGCAACGACGACGACGCTGACGTGGGCCAGAGTCCTCAGGGATGGTTTTTGGGGTCATTCAGAAGTCTCTCGGGGGCCTCTGGGGATGAATTTTGGGGCCTCTTGGGGGCCTCTTGGGAGCCTCTTAGGGGCCTCTTCTGGTTTCCTGTGGACCTCTTGTGGGCCTCTTGGGGCCTCTGAGGAGGAGCCTCCTGGGAGCCTCTTGGGGCCGAGGGCTCGAAATGTCCGTTCGGGTCCTTCATGTGGGGCACGCTCTTAGAGCCGTCTTGGGCGCATCTGGGGCTGTCTTGGAGGCGTTTTGGGCTGTCTTGGGGTCCTCTTGGGCTGTTTGGGGGCCTTCTTGGAGCCCTCTTGGGCCATCTTGGGGGGATCTTGGGAGCTTCTGGCGTCGTTGTGGAGCGGCGGGAAGTGGAAAAGGCGAGAACGCCCAAATCTTTAATCAACCAGCGAACAATCAATGAATTTGGCTTCTTGGCGCCCTCTCTGGCGTCCTGGAGGCCTCCTGGGTAGTCTGGAGGTCGTGAAGGCGTTTTGGACCGATCGTTTGGCGATTAGGGACCCTCTTGGACCGTCTCGGCGGCCTCTTGGGACACTCTTGGCCTGTCTTGGTACTTTTTGAGGCCCCAGAGTCCCCAAGGGGGGAAAGCGTATCTGGGTGGCGACCCCCCCATCGGCCCCCCCCCAGCGCGGGGAAGGGATCAAAAGTGAAGGGGTTGCTTCCCTTCGGCTCGATTACGACATTGCTTGATTATTCTCTCGCTGGCAAGCTTGAGGACGAGGGTGCAGGGAAAGGGGACGACGGAGACGACGACTGACGGAAACGACGACTCGAACAGCCAAGCCCCTCACACACGCCGACAGGGTCGGCGGATTTTTGCGCGCAGCCTCCATACAATGGGGGCCTCAAAGAAGGCGGGGGGATGAGAAGGAGGAGAGGTGGGCGGAAGGCGAGTAAGTGAAACAGGAAGGACGAGGACAAGCACATGGGAAGGACAAAGGAGAAGTGGGGGAGGGAAGGCAGGGAGAGGGAGAAGGCGGAGTGAGAGCGATGACCAAGAAGCGCTCTCCGCAGAACCTCGACGGCCTCCGCAAAGAGCGCCGAGAGCCTCCTCGAAAGTCTGGAGCCGTGCGCCTCCGAAAGCCTCTGCTACTCATGTCTGGGCACGCTCTGGAAGCCCTCTGGGAACGTTGGGCCGCAGTGGACTGTCGCACAGCACCCGTGTCCTTTTTTCGCCGCCTCCCCGCCAGCACGAAATCCGTAGCCATTTTGGCTCAAGCCATTTTGGCTCAAGGTTTTGAGTTCCCCAGTGGAACAAGTGGATACCGCTAGTCCGCGGCAGTGCCAGAGCGCTTGCGTTCGACAGTCTTTATCGTTCAGCCAGTATCGCAGGGGCTCTCTGGCGGCCCAACTCGCAGCAAAGACGTCGCCATGGTGCCAGCGCCGTGGACATGGAGTGGTAAGCAGCAGCAGGAGTCCAAGCAGGATTGGATGTGCAAGTTTTGCACGTTTCGTCGTACTGGGGCTCCTCTCATCAACTATGGGATCAATGAGAAGTGCTGCATGTGCAAGCTGCACAAGGGGGTGGCATTCAAGTGCGTCGTTCCCTCGGACTCTCCCAGCAGGACCAAGCGCAAGGCCGACGGCACTAATGTTGCAGCGGCTGCATCGTATGCCAAATTGGAGAAGCGCCTGCACCAGCTGGAGGCCGAGAATGCGAAGCTGCGTGGTTCGCCTGAATCGGGCGGAGGCGACGCGGCAGACGAGCACAATGAGTCGGAAGAGCTACGTGATGAGATCGATGGGCTCAGCAAGCATGTGCAGTGGCTGGAGTCGGTCCGCTCCCCTTGGGCGGAGCTACCTCTCAAGGCTGCTCGCGAGCAGCTGGAGGGAGCTCGGCGCAAGCTGTGCGAGAACAGGCCTCTGCCCGCGAAGCTCACGGCATTGTCGCGCCGAGCTGAGCAGGCCCGCATCCGCTACCAGAAGGCGGAGCAGGACAAAGTGGCAGCGGACCAGAAGCTGCTCAAGGCGCAGGAGGAGGCCCAAGCAGCTGCGCAAGTGGTCCTGGAGCGCCAGAAGGTCTGCCTGCAGCTGGAGGAGGAGGTGCGTGCTCTCGCATCATCGCAGCCAGCTGACGAGCCAGGTCAGCATCAGGCTATGGACCTCACGGGCCCTGAGATCAAGTTGGACGAGGCCAAGTTGCTTTCAGCACTTGGTGCGGTGGAGGGCGTCGAGGACGCCAGCAAGCTGGCCCCGAAGCTGGCTGAGGTGCTCAAATCCTGGGCGGCCGAGCTGCTGGAGGAGCCGCCCGACAAGCGAGCCCGCGGGGCAGCGAGCGGAGGTCAACCAGCGGAGCAGCCACCAGCAGCATGGGACATTGACACGATCGAGTTGGAGTTGCTGCGCAAGGATGTCGGCACCTTGGCTGACGAGGGGGAAGACGAGGAGGAGCTTCGAGCCTACGCTCGTCTTTTGGCAGCAGGAGGCTTCAAGCCTAAGCGGCTACACAATCCTAACTATTGAGTGCCCCCTCGTGTCCTCGGATGCGGTCAAAGGGGGCGAAGTGGATGACATTCGGTTAAGACCAGTAACCTACGGAGGCCTGCAGTTCCCTGACTACAGCTGCCTGGACCTGTGCGAGTATTTGAATGGAGAAGAGGTATCAAGCGATGTGGTGCCTCTCTCTGCTGGGCAACCTGCATGGCAACACGCCGTTCCACCTGGCCCTGGCGTATCACATGAGCCCTCTCCTGTTCATGATTTGGAGTTGCGCGGTCGGAGTTCAACTTGCACAGCGCTTAGCAAGCTTCAGGTGGCTGGTGACAAGCAGCCGATACAAGGGCCAGCACGGGGTTCACGGTGGTCTGTTGCAACTGCAATTCCTGTGCCACGGCTCAGAGTTTCATGGAATGGTGCGTGTTGGACCAGTTGCTACAGGCGGACATTTTCGTGTTGCAGGAGCTCCGCCTCGCAGCAGGGGAGCAGACCCGACGCGGTCAAGCTTGGGCTCGTGCTCGAGGCTATCGGCTGGAGGCGTCACCGTGCGCGGTCACAGGCAATTCGGCTTTGTCGACGACCTGTGGGGTAGGCCTGTGCACGCGTGCTCACATTCCTGTTGTAGAGTATTTGCCAGCATGTGCACACCCCAGGAGCAGGCTCAGGTTTCAGCGCGCTGTATTAGGCGATATGCAGATTCTCTTCGTTTCGGTTTATGGAGAGGTGGGAGTAGGCCATAAGGGCAACGTGGAGCTCCTGGGAGCTCTCATTAAGGCCATCAGGGCCTCATGCCTGCCGTTCTGCATTGCTGGTGACTGGAACATCGAAGCTGAGCTTTTTGGGACCGACAGTTATCTTCGGCGAGGTTGCCTAAACGTACTACACGCGGAGGTTGTGCGCGTTGAACAGCCCACGTGTAATAACAGCTGCATTGACTTTTTCGTAATGAGTGATGTGCTAGTGCCCTTCGCCCGTAGCATACGCCTTCGGCAGGACACTCCCGTGGGGCCCCACAAGGCGGTAGTCCTCAGGATGTCGGGGATGGGAAGCCGCAATTTCATTTACAGGCGGATCCAGCCCGAGGCGTTCAGGCTCCCCAAAAAGAGGGAGCCATTTGTTCCAGGGGACACCTCGGGCTGGCCAGGTTTCGAATTCTTTGCTGGGGGGTCCGTGGACAGTCGTGCGCGCAGGTGGTTCTCTTCCGCTGAGCTGTATCTGTGCATGTACATGGGGCTGCCCGGGTTTGACAGGCCCCGTTACTCTGGGCGTGCTGTTGGGTGCCGTCTGGAAAAAAAAGCGCCTTTGGCTTGCGCTTGGGGAAAAGTGCCCGAAGAAAGGCCAGTGCGTTAACTCAGAAGTGGCTAACGCTTCGCAGAGTGACGATGCAATGGCTCCGCGCGCAAGACTCCACGGCCCCAGATAGGAATGCTGCGATCAGCAGCGCTGTTGCACGCATGGAGGAGGTTGGCATCGTTTGGACGGGTTCGGGGGAGGTGGAGGCTTTGTCGACTCAGGATGCTGTGTCACCAAGCTCGCATGCCGCCTTCCTTGCTCGTCTCGAGGATCCCGACTTTCGCGTTGAGGTGCGTGACTTGCTTCAGCGACGTGCGCAGCAGCAGACGAGCAAGGATGCGTCGGTGGCGCGACAGTATTGGAAGGGATTTTCAGAGCTCGCGTTCCAGAGAGGATGGAGCCTTGCGCATAAGTTTTCTCGGGGCCCTCAGGGCAATTCCCAACCAGTGCTTGCTGGCTCAGTGCCCGTCGTGGGCCATGAGGCCTTGAAGGCCATGCTGGGGACCTGGGTCTCGCTCTGGAAGCTTCCGTCAAGGGACCTGGAGCCCCACCCCCTCTCCTGGTACGTTTCAGGCGCGACCCCCCTTCCCGAGATTGATCCAGCAGAGGTGCGAGCAGCACTTGGGTCGTTTAGGCCCAACACTGGTCTCGGCTGGGATTCTTTTCACCCGAGGTGGATTGAAAAGTTGCTTGAGCCTCTCATAGAGGCATTGCTAGTGATTTTACATCGGTGGGAAGCTGAACCAGAGCTCACCGACATATGGCTCACTCTCATCGTTTTCCCAAACCACAAGGGGGGGACGACCCATAGGCCTGCTGCCCTTGTTTGCTAGAATGTGGTCCAGATTGCGACACAAGCAGGTCTCCAAATGGGAATCCAAGTTGCCCGATAGGTTTTTTTCTGGGGAGCCTCTAGTGAGACCTCATGTGACAAGTCCGCCTGGATACACAACACCCTGGCGGCTGTGGCTCCTCAGTTAGGCTTTGTCAGTTTCGGCGCGTTTGTGGACCTCCGCAAGTTTTATGAAATGGTCAGCCACCAGGAACTGTGGTGTGCTGCCAGGGATACTGATTTTCCCCAGGCCCTGCTCAGGCCTTTGTTCGCCTTGTACAGAGGCCCGGGGCGGGCCGTTTACCAGCAATCGGTTTCGGAGGTCATTAACGCGAACGGGTCCATTATTGCAGGTTGCTTATGCGCAACAGGGTTGGCTAAGTTGATGACGATCACTACTCTCAGGAACACAGGGGCCAAGTGTAACCTCATCAGAATCAAGAACTTGATCGATGATATCAGCTTACATGTGATAGGAGGGCCCGCTCAGGTTGCAGATCCGGCTGTTACTGGTCTAACGATGCTGTTAAGAGGCATGGGGGACCGCAGACTCCCGATTTCGTGGGATAAGTGCGGGCTGCTGTGCAGTGATGAAGAAGTTTTCCGTAAAGTAAGAGCGAGTGTGCGTGATCTGTGGCCAGAAGATGTCCCTTGCCCTGGGCGCGACGCCTTCCATAGAGATCCAGGGGGAGACGCCATTGACGGAACGACGAGGAGGATCAGCACTCAGGTTTTGAGGATCTCAGAGGCCATGCAGCGAGGCGTGCGTATCAAAGCTCCCCAGGGACTGGGTCGTCAAAAATCAGCTGTGCATCGAGCAGGGGTCCCGGCCAAATCTCTGTGGGGCTCCAGTATCCATGGTGTGGCAAGTTCGAGGATCCAGTCCCTGAGCGCGTCGTACTTGAACGTTGGCAAGTACAAACCAGGTGCACATGTTGGTCTTTCACTGCTGACGGCAGAGTGCGGCTGGCAGCAGGACCTATTGGTTATTGCGACGGTGGACGCTGTCCACACCTTTGCTGTCGCCATGAATTCACAGGCCGTCACATGGGCGGTCGTGGACAGGTTGCTCAAAGAAGCGAGGCCGCTGCTACTGGATCCACAACGCTGGGCCAAGTGCAAAAACCCGATTGCTGCGCTTCTCCTCTCGCTCCACAGGATTGAGTGGTCTTGGGAGGACGTCCACACCATCAGAGATGATGACGAGCAGCTCTGGGACGTCAGAACCACTCCGCCGGCCCTCCTGAGCTCGATGGTCAAGCAAGGGGTTCGGAGGCACATCGATAGGGAAGCTCTCCACAGGCTCGCTGATGGTGACTCACGAGTCCTTCAAGGCCCTTTATCGTGGATACCCATGAACGAGGTTTTACATTCAAAGCGCAGTAAGTTGCCGCCAAAGGAAAAGAGGGCTCTCAGGGGCCTGTGCTCGGGGGCCCACTGGTGCCAGCACAGGGTCTCGAAGTCCTTCAACGGGGAGCCCCCTGTATGCTTGAGGTGCCAAGGCTGCCCAGGCACGTTCTATCATAGGTTCTTTCAGTGCGACGCGTACCACTACTTCAGGCAGGAGAGGCTCCCGACGGAGCTCCTTGGTGCAGTCAAGCGTATGAAGCAGGCCCCTGGGGCCTTACAGACCCTATTCTGCCGTGGCATTCTACCTGACCCTGCTCAAGCGTTCGCTTATCCGAGCAGGAACCCAGCACACCACTTTCATGACATGGGCCGTAAAGGAGTTGTTCTTGTTGAAGGAGGCTTTTTTTCACTGATGGAAGTGCGTTCTATACTGACATATCGCATATGAGAAGCGCTGGATGGTCAGTTGTTGTATACGACCATGAGCGCAGGAGGTTGGCCAGATACTACGGTGCAGTGCCAAAAGACTTGTGCCCCTACAATTGGCAAAGTGCGGGGAGGACTATGCGATGTTGATGGTTAGCAGGCAGGTTCTTGGATCATACACGGTGCTCTCAGACTGCAAGGGCACGCTGGCGTACTGTCGTTCTCCTAACCTGGCAGTGTGAGCAGGCAATCCAAGAGCCAATGTGTGGAAGATGATTGCTCAGACTGAGGAGTTCCATCGGCAGGCGTTCAAGCATGTGAAGGGCCATGCAACACCGACCGATGTGATTGAAGGTGTGTTGTCTGACTTTGAGCTGACGGGCAACGCCACAGCGGATGCGTTGGCGAAGCAAGGGGTTGCATACAATATGCCAGATGATGAGCATGTGCATGTCGTTCGTGGCTGCAGAAAGTTACACAAAATGCGATTGCATTACATTGGAAGTTTTCAAGCATGGCTGTATGACTGCAACGCTGAGGGCCTGGACTACCATTTCCCGCTGAAGGAAGATGGGGCGCATGAGGACCCAGGACAGCCTTCCCTGCCCGCCATGGTGGGCAATGAGCCTTTCGGTGAATTGATCCTGGAAGACGAGCTCGATTGTTTTCTGGAGCCATGGAAGGTGTCAGGCCACAGCCTAGTGGAATATCCGATGGTGGATTCGCCGCAATTTATTTTGTTCTGTTCAACGTGCTGTCAGTATTTCTGCTCTGATTCCAAGAATCATCGAGGGTTGGCTCAGAATTGTAAGGGAAAGCATGGAGGTGGCCGCGAGGTGGAGAACCGACGGCACTTCGATAATCTCAGGCATCCACAGGCGATTCGAGCTCATGTTAGGCTAGAGTCGCCGAGATCGCCATCTGGGTCAGCACGAAACATGGTTAGAGTGACCAAGAAGTGGGAGTTAGAGCTGAGCAGCCGCTCCTTTCAGACCCCAATGAAGAAGCTGAGGCTCCTGGACATTGCACGCATTCTCCTGGCACACGGGCTCGAGTATTTTGAGGCCGTGGAGCTAGGCCGCATTCCCGAAGATGATGATGACGACCAAGAGTCGGAGTGAGTGTGCAGCCGTGGCTGCATACAGTGGCAGAGCCGCGATGTGGTGTTTGATCCTCGGCGGCTTTGACAACTTGTTTTGCTTTCAAATCCTGTGCCCTTGGGGCGGCAGGTTCGCTCGTCGCCAGGTGGGTGACTCCTGTCCGAGCTTCTTGTGGTTGCAGCGTTGCTGGCTCTTGAATGCTCTATGTGGCGGGAGCGTCTGCCCGCTTTGCCGTGGTTCGATCGTGCTGCTGTGTTTCAGCGTCCCCGTCGATGGCCACGTCGGCGGCGTTTTGCACGAGGGCTTGCCGTTCGCTGACCTGGCGCTGAGCTGGGTGTGGTGGTTGCACCAGCTCACGGCGCTGGGAGCCCTCGTGGTGCTCTTCGGCGCCCTGGAGGGCCTCGTGCGGGTGAGCACGGGCCTGCCGCGGGCCCCGTGCTCCCTGGCCGCCCGCGGCCGCGTTGAGGTAGGCACGTCCCCCACGCCCCGTCCTGGCGCTTGCAAGGTGGTCCTGGCCTTCGGGCTCCACCGTGTAGGTGCTGGGTGGGGGTGGTGCGGGCTGTACCTCCCTCCCTGTCTCTGGATCCAACCGCCCCTCGGCTTCCGCTCGCCCGCCAGCACGAACTCGGATGGCATCCGTTCGAGAGGCAGGAAGGCGACATGACATGCCAGGGGAACGGGCCCGTGTGACTTTGAGGCGGGTGGGCTCCTTTGTACAAAAACAAACCCTCTGGAAGCGTCAAGCACGTCCCGCAAAATGCTGACGGCCTCCAGACGAGCTCTGCCACGACGACGCGCGCCCCGAGGCACGCCACCGACGACGACGACGGCGACGCTTAGGACGACGCCGAGGACGACGCCGCCGCCGCCGACGACGAGGACGACGATTACGACAACGACGTCGACGCCGACGCCGACGACGACGCCGACGCCGCTGACGACGACGCCGCCGACGACGACGATGACGACGGCGACAAGCCGACGACCGCGAGCAGTCGACGACGACGACGACGACGACGACGACGACGACGAAGACGACGAGCCGACGACGACGAGTCGACGACGCCGAGCCAGCGACGACGACGACGACAACGACGACGAGCACGACGACAACAACGACGACGACGACGACGACGACGAGCCGACGACGACGAGCCGACAACGACGACCACGAACACAACGACGACGACGACGACGACGACGCCGACGACGACGACGAGCCGACCCCGCCGTCGCTCGGAGTCCCTCTGGCCAAGCGCCCGCCGGCGCGCCCTCTTGCTGCAAGCCTCCGACGTCCGAGCGCCCCCCGGAGATCGCTGCAGCCGCGGGCTGGCGCCTCAACGCCTCCGGCACTCGTCGTCGGCGGCGGCGGCGACGACGGCGGCGTCCTGCGCTGGCGGCGACGGTGGTGGCGGCGGCGGCGTCGTCGTCGTCGTCGTCGTCGTCGTCGTCGTCGTCGTCGTCGTCATCGTCGTCATCGTCGTCGTGGCGCTGGCTGTGGCGGCGGCGGCGGTGGCCACGGGTGTGGCGGCGGCGGCCACCGACGGCCGCGGCGGCTGCTGCAGCGGCGGCTGCGGCGGCAGCGGTGTCGTCGGCGGCCGCCGGCAGCGCCGCGCAGGCACGCGTTCTTCCAGGGCCAGGGGCTGGACTTCGAGGCGCTGCAGGCGCGGAGGGTGCCCAGCCCGATATCCCCGGCATGGCAGGACTACGCGCGCGCTCCGAGGGAGGGGGCCGTGCGCGCGGGTCGCCGTCGCCGTCGCCCTCGCCCTCGCCGTCGCCGTCGCCCTCGCCGTCGCCGTCGCCGTCGCCGTCGCCGTCGCCGTCGCCGTCGCCGTCGCCGTCGTTGTCGTCGTCGTCGTCACCGTCGTCACCGTCGTCACCGTCGCAGGAGGAGGATGTGGACTAGAGTGGATGAAGTGGGAGGACGCCTCTTCTTCCTGCTTCCCCTTGTGGGTTGGGTGGCTTTGATGCAATTGTGATGGGACCTGGCGTTTCTACGGGGCCTTTGCGTTTCTGATAGGGGAAGTGGGCCCAGGCGCGGTTCGTGGGGGAGAACTTAAGTTCGACGCAAGAGAAGCTCTGAGCGAGGAATAGGTGAAGGACGAGGAGAAGGGCCAGAGTAGACCCAAGATGCATCAACGATGCTGCGACACACCATCTCGGCCGAAGCCCAACATATTCAAAGCCCTATACACGTGCTATTATCCACTTCGGAAAGCGACTCCCGTGACAGGCGAGCGCGAATCTTTGATACACGCGCAT
Source organism: Prorocentrum cordatum (assembly GCA_963575745.1). Taxonomy (NCBI): domain Eukaryota; class Dinophyceae; order Prorocentrales; family Prorocentraceae; genus Prorocentrum; species Prorocentrum cordatum. The sequence goes on along the minus strand of CAUYUJ010022629.1, from coordinate 1,028 downwards.
CCAAAACGAACATATGACGAATAGTACGTAATCGGTGAGAAATTGGAGAAGAATGGCGCCACGATCTTTCACACCCCTTTGCCCATCGCAATCCGAACAAGAGAGCCCGCCCCGAAATAGCCTGGGGTCGTTTGGCGGTTTCTCGCATCCCCCAGGCCCCAGGTGCTTCATCTGCCCAGGTCGCCCTACAGTCTCTCGGGACAGCGTGGGAAGCAGTCGCCGTGTCCTCAGAGCGCCGCTCCAGTTGACCTCAGACGCGTGCTCGCAGAGGTCTACCGTGCTCACAGAGCATGTTCCCGCACGGTCTCCCTCTCCCTTCCCTCCACCCTTGACTGGACAGCGAACGGACGTGGCATCAATTCGCATGAAAGCTTGCGCTTGACGGCCGCCGTGCGCTGAACTTCTTGTCCTGGCGGTGCACGGGTTCAACCAGGGCTCGAGCTCAACGACATTTTGGGAGTCTCCGTGCACCGTTTGCGCTCGGATTTCGTCCGTCCTGCAGCAGGGGCGCAACGAAAACAAAACGAACACGAAAGCCACTGCTTAAGCTCGAGTCTTGGCTTCAGCTGCGCTCCGCGCCGAGAGGCGTCACAGCTCCTCGCTCGCTCGCTCGCCTCTTCCCCCCCCCGGAGCCCGAGGGCCCGGGCCACCCGCAGCGCTTCCGCGCCTCCGATGCCGACGGGCACGACGAGCTCTTCGAGCCGTACCGCGACGACGGCAGCGGGTGGGACAAGGACCTCCGAGGAGGAAAAGGTACCAATACTTCTACCCTTCGCCCGTTTCCCCGTTTGTGGGCCTCCTGGGAGGCCCTCGTCGCCACTGCTGGATCCGCCTGGAGATTCTGGTCAGAAAGCACCCCGGGAGAGGCCCGGGGAGTAGCGGCATCGGTACCTTTCGGTTTCCCCAGGGCCTCCACCGAGCGGTGGGGAGGAGGTGAGACAGAGTATGATGTCTTCTGGGAGAAGAATCCCGGGGAGGCTTGTCCAAGGGGGGGTTGTTGGGGGGGCGTCCAGATCCCCGCTGGGTTG